>JANAVB010020598.1:3578671-3839858 GCA_029216955.1 Iris pallida | reverse complement strand
ACACTATGAAGAGATTCTGATAAGACTACTTGGGTATTATTCACATGTCCATTTCTACTCCCCCGTACCCCCAATCAATACACAAGTCCAGCCAGGTTATGTTATGATGCTATGTAACAGACCCGAAGGTGATAGACCCCGAAGGTGATAGACCCCGAAGGTAATAGACCCCGAAGGTATAGACCCCGAAGGTGATAGACCCCGAAGGTGATACATAGTAGTCCCATAAATGGGATAAGGATTCTAGGAAGACTCTACGATCATAAGAGTATATGTCGTAAGTGATCAAAGAATCAATGAAGCATATGATACGCCATGTAAGTGAAACGCACAGATCATGTAGTACCCGATGCTCCCTAAGGATAACATCTCAAGAAGGGATCCATATAGTACCAATCCGTGTGACCAACGTGACAGTACAAGTAAAGTAATCTACTGCAGGAAATAATTCTAAGCAGGATATGAAATGATCAGAGAATGTACTCGCCTCGATAACCTGAACAGCTAATAAGTATAGGGGGGTCCCACTGAAGCCACAGAGTCCGATTTAAAGCAACACAGGTTACAAGGTGTTCAAGTTAAAATAAATGAATCCCTACAGGCAATCTATATTATTCTAGGTTCTTCTAAGTCAAAACAACTCTAGGTCGACTCCGGTCAATAATCTAGTCAAACTAGGTCAAGTGTTGACTTACATTTGACTTTGGGTCAACTGGTCAACTCTGGTCAAACAGGGTCAATTCTAGTCTAATATAAAGTGTACTTCGTTATTTGTACGTCGAAACTTACGACACGCAAATTGAGATAAAGATTATCGGTAAGGTTGATAATCTTATTATAGTGATCCACGTGTCCAACTTGTCAATTTCAGCGATGTGAGATCACTGGAATTGACTGATCTCAGTTTCGTTGTACTAATCCCGAAATACGAACATTATATGAATTAATTATTAATTAATTATAAAAAGGTTAAACTCAGAGGATTTATCCACAAACATTGTCGGACGATGAAATAAATATCGCCAACGTGTCCAAAATGGTCAAATTAGCTAGGATAGCCTATCCAACGGTCCAATTTGGACACAAGGGCAAAAGGTAATTTTGGGTCAAAACGGTGTCCGTGTCGGAGCCGTTTTGCACCAAAAACGTGCAAAAACAAGTCTACAAAATATAACAAATTTATGTCCACGAAACCAGAATGTCGATACGAATCCAACGGTATCTCCAGAATTGGGTTCCGTTGACCCGATCTCAATTTGGCCCGTTGACCAGAACTTGGGATTCCGGTTTGTACATAAATGCGTGCCAGAGCCAAGGTTCTCAAAACTCAGCAAACTACCTGTCAACGAGTCCAGAATGATGATACGAACTCAACGGTATCTCCGAAATTGGATTCCGATGAGCCGATCTCAAAATAACCCGTTGGCCCGGATATTTGTATCCGACTTGCACCGAAATACGTGCCAAACCCAATGTCTACCAAAACCTAGCAAATTATATGTCAACGAGTCCAGAATAACGTACGAACTCAACGGTATATCCGGAATTGGATTCCGATGAGCCGGCGTCAAAAAGTCCCGTTGACCCAGAAGTAGGACCCGTTTTGCACCGAAAAATATGCCCGAGCCCACGTTCTTTAAATCTAACAAATTTTATATGAAAACATGCCAGAACGACGCCACAAGTCTACTGGTGGTGTCAAAAATGAAATCTGGAGTCCCGTGTTCAAAAATAGAATTTTACAAGTTAGAAATTACGAATTCGGACGACCAACTTTGGCGTCGAATTCAACCAATCAAACAAGCTCACAATGAAACAAAACTGGAGGGATAGTAAGAGGATTATACCAGCTTCGCACCGGAACTGGTAGCATGCCAAACGGAGCTGCGGTGGAGGAGATACAAGCTGACGAAGTTGGCCCCGCGAAACTGTCCAAATTTAATACAATTTAAACGGTCAAATTGGAGGCCAGTTTTCATGTATCAAAAGATAAAATTAACGGACAAAATTGACAGGGATGATGGATATATCGAGATTGCGACGGAGCGAAGAAATCGCCGATCCAACGGTCGGATCTCCGGTAAAATATGCGTGAAGTCGCTGCGACGGAGTGCCAAAACGAACTCAATCCCGCGCGCGTCACGACGGGACGTCGTTCAAAACGCACGAATCGCCTCGACGGCGCGTCCCGGAGGGCGGTGGCCACCATGGGAACTCCTTGCCAGAGGGAGCACACCCAAGGGGTCGGTTCGCCGGAGCCACGGCGACGCGTGGCCGGTTCGACGACGGCGCCAGCGCTCGCGTGCGCGCGCCATGCACGCTGGAGCGTGGGGCGGCGCTGCTGCTGCTGCTGCCCACGCTGGGCGCGGCGGCGGCAAGCTGAGCTACTGCGCTGGTGGCCGACCATGGCGAGGCGGCAGGGACGGCGAGGTGGTGATGGCCGTTGTGGTTGCGGAGTTAATGGAGTGGCGGCGGTTGTTTCAATGGAGGAGAAGGAGGAGGAAGGAGGAGCTGGAGGCGCGGGCTCGGCCAGGGTGGCCGGAGGTGGTCCGGCCATGGGCGGCCAGGGGATGGTCGGGCATGGCGTAGAGGAGGAGGAGGTCGGCATGGTGATGAGGGTGGTGGTCGCGGGATGCTAGGTGGAGAGAAGGAAGGATGGAAGGATGGTGGTGGTGTCGTGAGGTTGAAGAGGGGAGAGGATGGACTGAGCACTATGTGTGGAGGAGGAGGTGAAGGCCGAGCTCGGCCATGGGTGAGGTCGGGGAAGCTCTGTGAGAAGTTTGCATGGTTTTTGTGTTGTTGATGAAGTTGTGTGAGTTGTTGTGGGAATAGTTGCATGGAAAAGTAAGAGAGAGAGAAGATGAAGTTGTGCCATTAATGAGAGAGAAGCAATTTTGGGAGTTAGGGCCGGCACATTAGGTTGGCTGTGAGAGTGTGGAGTGGAGGAAAATGGATGGTGATGATTTATTTTGGAATTCAAGGGCTAGGATTAAATAGGAAAAGTTGGTCATTCCATGGATTAAAAATCAATGTAAAATTTCTATCAAATATAGAAAAATAGGCAAAATGGGTACTTGATATTTTGGGCAAGAAAATACGAGGGTGTCATGATGGAGAAAATCATGGAGCTGAACTGGACTTGGTGGAGCCGGATTGGATCAAAACTGGACATTGTACGAAAATTGAATTAAAATAGGCGTCGATGATCATGGAGAAATAAGTAGCACATGGGGATTCCAATAAATGGGACACAAGTGGCGGACGGATAGTAGGCTCAAAGTGGGCCATGTCCACAGTTGGGGCTGACAGGTTTTGGTCGACAGGGGACCCACAAATCAAGTTGGAAAATGAATGTGACGCCGTGGAGTGAAATAAAATCGGGTCACGTGTCGGGAAAGTTGTGCGAATCAAATGGAGCACAAAATGATGTGTTTGAGTGGGACACGAAGGTCATGGGTGACGAGCGTCTCGTAGATCATCAATGAGGAGTTGGTTTCAAGAAACTGACTGGTCTTGCGCTCCCAAATTAAAAGTCATGGTAACGCGCTGAAAATAATCAAGGAAAAGAGTGGGAAAATAAATAACAATCAAATGGTCTAAACCGACCCAAAGTTCAGCGAAGCAAAAAGAGCACAAGGGAATAAGTTTGGGTGGACACCATATACCGTCATAAAGGTAATCGTGTCCACTCCAAAACTCGTGAAGAAGATTTCCAGAGTTGAACATCCCTGATACTCCAAATATCAATGGCACGGGAAAGTACACTTAAAGATAAATAACAGAATAAAATATTTTGAAATTAAAATCAATCAGAAAATAAATAAAAATAAAAAACCAACCCGAAATTCAGGGTGCTCACATCCTACCCACCTTATAAAAATTTCGTCCTCGAAATTAAAATGTCCATACTCCCTCTAGGTCAAACCCCTACAATCAAAGTCCCAGATTAAAACAAAGCATACCATCAAAAGGACGACATACAGGGTCATGGCATACGGTGGTAGTGTAAGTCTCATCTAGGTATACTAGTCATGCTAACTGAATCGATCATAGGGTATCAAAACACACAGGCAGTCTAGGGTGCTAGACAAAAGTTACAAAAACAACAAACCATCAAAACTGTAAGGCAGTCTACCATCCTATATGAAAACTGGTATTTATCATAAAAATAAAGAAAAGTAACTACCCATTATCTTTAAAGGGTTCAGAAAAAAAAAGAAAATCAGAGTCAAAGTTAAGAAATGAAAGCCAATTTCATGAAAATTTCCAATCACAATACGTATTAAGAATATTTAGTCTCGATACGATCTAAGTTGATCAAATTGGGAAAAATCAAGATTTAGGCAATATGAAGGACAGGTTCAACAAAGTCTGAGATCGAGCATACAAGGATAGAGATTCAGGTCACAATCAAAATTAAGTACAAACCAAGATATAATTATGATAAGAAAAGATAATCGAAGTCGATTTGGTCGTGATTAAGGAAACTAGGATTCAATGATATTGAAAAACCCCTTTTAGGAAAACAAGAAAAGATTTCATAAGGAGTCAAGTTAATCATTTCTCTCTAATACCATCAAGTTTGTCATTTGCCAAATCATATATATATATATATATATATATATATATATATATATATATATATATATATATATATATATATATATTGTCCCAATATGAAAATCAACCTTCATATGACTATCATCAAATTTTATAACCTTTAGTCATCTAAACCTTTACCATGATCACCATAGGCAAAATTTCTAACTTCAAAAAAATATTTTCCACGAAACATACCCGTCTTATTTAGGAGTCAACACTTATTCATTAATCAAATTTTCAAATTCCTTCACCTCGTTTTAATTTAGATCCAAAACCTCTAAATCCAGTTTATGAAATCCTCGTACTTGTTTAAATCAAGTCTCGTATTTATTCAACCCTAATACCACCATGTCACACAAAATTTATTCTTATTTATAAATCAACCTTCATATTTCTTCAACGTTCACCTTCAATTATTATTCTTTTGAATTCTACACATTTTTTTCATCCAAAAATAATTCCTATAACTTAAAATCCTTGTGTTCTCTGTCTCTAGTCATTTCTTACAATATCTAGTTCAATTTTTGCATAATCATTGATTACAATAAAATTTTCTTTCCATTACTAAATTTCTACATCGCCTCAGAGTAAAAGTTTTTCCCCAGAATCAATAACCAAGATTTCTAAGTCCTCAAACTAGGTTGACCTTGAACATCCTCATTAGTTTTGAAATACATCCATGAATTATTCATAACCAACTTTCCGTGATTGTTTCTAACTTGATAACATTTATCCCTCGATTTCATTTTAAACCTTTACCACATCCCCATTTCAATTTTTTTTCATATTTGACATCCAACACTCTGATTCCTACAAAATCATCCTATGATAACCAATTACATCATTTCCGAACTAGATGATTTACGTCACTTCCTCAACATTTCTCAGATAAAAACAATATAAAGATTCAAGAGTTTTCAAGGTATAGCTAACAGAATTATATACGAGACAGGGAATTGATATAATCAGGACAGGTATATAAGACAAGGAATAATGGTAGTAAAAATACTGGCAGGAAAAGAATGATAAAAGAATATGTTCTGCTTATCTATTTAAAAGAGGAACCCATTTCGAAATCAGAGCTATAATATCAAATCCAAAATAAGGCCTAGCAATATCACTGATCTATTGTATTAAGAAGAAATAAATTTGTAAGAAGTTACACAAGGTTTATAAAAATAGCTAAAGCTACATCCTAAGTAAACAATGAGAAACAAAACAAAACAAAACAACAATATTTCTTTTTTTTTGAATGACTGAAACAAAAGTAGCAAAAACATGTTCGAAAACATTTAAGGTACAATCTGATAATCATATGCGTCTATCCAAAATCATGGTACTCTAAATCCTCGTCATACTAGTAAGCATGGCTACGATAATCACAGAGCCCTTGACTTATGCACATATCTCTAGAATCATGGTATTTAACATTTTCGCGGTACCGCATGCTTGGCTGCGAAAACCTTAAATTCCCACACCCGATAAATATATCCAGAGTCAGACTATATGTCCTCACCATGCTGGCTAATGTGACTATAGAAGACTAGGTCCCATAACATAGATGACCTAGCCCATATAATTTCATCTTGCCAAAAATTAAATTAAATCAATAATGAATACTCAAAAATCAAATCAAATTTATTAACGAACATCAAAATTTAAAAATGAACAAAATCCATCAAAATATAAACTCGAATGCAGCAGCTACCATCAAAATTCAAATTCGAAAATCTTCCATCAAAATTAATAAATACAACTCAAATTCAACAATAACCCATTAAAATCAAATTCAACAACAGAAAATAAAAATAAAACAAATCAAGGAAAAAGAGTTTTTAAATCGAAGTTAAATAAGATTCTCCAGGGTCGTCCCGGGAATCTCACAAGGGTTCCTATCTGTGATTGAGTACCTTCAAAATATATCCTAATCCTACTGCAGACTGTAGTGGTACTCTAGTTCGAATACCACTACACTTTAGTCTTGACCTGCATGGGCTACCACTAAAAACGTGTCACGACCCGCACCCTTGAGTTAGGGCACGAGAACGTAACAACGCCCAGCCTACGCCGCAGTGTCGGCGGTAGAACGATGTCCTAGGTCTCAATGCATCTAACAGTATAAGACTAAACAGTTTATATTCCCCGAATGGGGGTGACATAGCAGATACAAACTCAATCACATCTAAGGTAGAGCATGATAAAGATAGATAAAATATGAAATCCAAAAGAGATACAGGAGATAGAAGTCTAAGTGCCTAAGATACATAAACCCAGAAATACATCTCAAAACTCAAATACAAATACAATAATCCACAAAATAAATACAACTCCAGATAAAATGAAATAACTACCTAAACAACCTCTACTGTGTCTCCTCTAGGCTAGCAGGCAATCCCAGGCTATTTGTAAAATTTATCAACAGGTCCAGTCAGGACTGGAGCGAGCACAATACATCTCAACAGTTCATAGCAGATTAGAAAATATAATCATGCAGTAAAGTAAGATACAGGTACTGAAAGAAATGCTGTATGTAAACAGAGAGAGAGATGTAATAGAAATATCTACTATAATAAAGAACTAACATGTGGCTAGTGAGTCAGAGTACAATATAGACATGTAAATGGCATAGGAGATTCTGATAAGACACTATGGAAGAGATTCTGATAAGATACTACTTGGGTATTATTCACATGTCCATTTCTACTCCCCCGTACCCCCAATCAATACACAAAGATCCAGACAGGTTATGTTATGATGCTATGTAACAGACCCCGAAGGTGATAGACCCCGAAGGTGATACATAGTAGTACCATAAATGGGATAAGGATTCTAGGAAGACTCTACGATCATAAGAGTATATGTCGTAAGTGATCAAAGAATCAATGAAGCATATGATACGCCATGTAAGTGAAACGCACAGATCATGTAGTACCCGATGCTCCCTAAGGATAACATCTCAAGAAGGGATCCATATAGTACCAATCCGTGTGACCAACGTGACAGTACAAGTAAAGTAATCTACTGCAAGAAATAATTCTAAGCAGGATATGAAATGATCAGAGAATGTACTCGCCTCGATAACCTGAACAGCTGATAAGTATAGGGGGGTCCTACTGAAGCCACAGAGTCCTATTTAAAGCAACACAGGTTATAAGGTGTTCAAGTTAAAATAAATGAATCCCTACAGGCAATCTATATTATTCTAGGTTCTTCTAAGTCAAAACAACTCTAGGTCGACTCCGGTCAATAATCTAGTCAAACTAGGTCAAGTGTTGACTTACAGTTGACTTTGGGTCAACTGGTCAACTCTGGTCAAACAGGGTCAATTCTAGTCTAATATAAAGTGTACTTCGTTATTTGTACGTCGAAACTTACGACACGCAAATCGAGATAAGAAGATTATCGGTAAGGTTGATAATCTTATTATAGTGATCCACGTGTCCAACTTGTCAATTTCAGCGATGTGAGATCACTGGAATTGACTGATCTCAGTTTCGTTGTACTAATCCCGAAATACGAACATTATATGAATTAATTATTAATTAATTATAAAAAGGTTAAACTCAGAGGAATTATCCACAAACATTGTCGGACGATGAAATAAACATCGCCAACGTGTCCAGAATGGTCAAATTAGCTAGGATAGCCTACCCAACGGTCCAATTTGGACACAAGGGCAAAAAGGTAATTTCGGGTCAAAACGGTGTCCGTGTCGGAGCCGTTTTGCACCAAAAAATGTGCAAAAAATAAGTCTACAAAATATAACAAATTATATGTCTACAAAACCAGAATGTCGATACGAATCCAACGGTATCTCCAGAATTGGGTTCCGTTGACCCGGTCTCAATTTGGCCCGTTGACCAGAACTTGGGATTCCGGTTTGTACGGAAATGCGTGCCGGAGCCAAGGTTCTCAAAACTCAGCAAACTACCTGTCAACGAGTCCAGAATGATGATACGAACTCAATGGTATCTCCGGAATTGGATTCCGATGAGCCGATCTCAAAATGACCCGTTGGCCCGGATATTGGTATCCGATTTGCACCGAAATACGTGCCAGACCCAATGTCCACCAAAACCTAACAAATTATATGTCAAGGAGTCCAGAATGACGATACGAACTCAACGGTATATCCGGAATTGGATTCCGATGAGCCGGCGTCAAAAAGTCACGTTAACCCAGAAAGTGGGGCCCGCTTTGCACCGAAAAACGTGCCCGGGCCTACGTTCTCCAAATCTAACAAATTTTATATGAAAACATGCCAGAACGATGCCACAAGTCTACTGGTGGTGTCAGAAATAAAATCTGGAGTCCCGTGTTCAAAAATGGAATTTTATAAGTTGGAAATTACGAATTCGGACGACCAACTTTGGCGTCGAATTCAACCAATCAAACAAGCTCACAATGAAACGAAACTGGAGGGCTAGTAAGAGGGTTATACCAGCTTCGCACCGGAACTAGTAGCACGTCAAACGGAGCTGCGGTGGAGGAGATACAAGCTGACGAAGTTGGCCCCGCGAAACTGTCTAAATTTAATACAATTTAAACGGTCAACTTGGTGGCCAGTTTTCATGTATCAAACGATAAAATTAACGGACGAAAATTGATAGGGATGAAGGTGGATATACCGAGATTGCGACAGAGCAAAGAAATCACCGATCCAACGGTCGGATCTCTGAAAAAATGTGCGCGAAGTCGCTGCGACGGAGTGCCAAAACGAACTCAATCCCGCGTGCGTCACGACGGGACGTCGTTCAAAACGCACGAATCGCCTCGACGGCACGTCCCGGAGGACGGTGGCCGCCATGGGAACTCCTGGCCAGAGGGGGCGCACCCAAGTGGTGGGTTCGCCGGAGCCACGGCGACGCGTGGCCGGCTCGACGGCGGCGCCAGCGCTCGTGCGCGTGCGCCATTCACGCTGGAGCGTGGGGCGGCGCTGCTGCTGCTGCCCACGCTGGACGCGGCGGCAGCGAGCTGCGACTGCGCTGGTGGCTGACCATGGCGAGGCAACAGGAACGGCGAGGTGGTGATGGCCGTTGTGGTGGCGGAGTTAATGGAGGTGGCGGCGGTTGTTTCAATGGAGGAGAAAGAGGAGGAAGGAGGAGCTGGAGGCGCGGGCTCGGCCAGGGTGGCCGAAGGTGGTCCGGCCATGGGCGGCCAGGGGATGGTTGGGCATGGCATGGAGGAGGAGGAGGTCGGCATGGTGATAAGGGTGGTGGTCGCGGGATGCTAGGTGGAGAGAAGGAATGATGGAAGGATGGTGGTGGTGTCGTGAGGTTGAAGAGGAAGGGGGGAGGATGGACTGAGCTCTGTGTGTGGAGGAGGAGGTGAAGGCCGAGCTCGGCCATGGGGTGAGGTCGGGGAAGCTCTGTGAGAAGTTTGCATGGTTTTTGTGTTGTTGATGAAGTTGTGTGAGTTGTTGTGGGAATAGTTGCATGGAAAAGTAAGAGAGAGAATGAGAGATGAAGTTGTGCCATTAATGAGAGAGAAGCAATTTTGGGAGTTAGGGCCGGCACATTAGGTTGGCTGTGAGAGTGTAGAGTGGAGGAAAATGGATGGTGATGATTTATTTAGGAATTCAAGGGCTAGGATTAAATAGGGAAAAGTTGGTCATTCCATGGATTAAAAATCAATGTAAAATTTCTATCAAATATAGAAAAATAGGCAAAATGGGTACTTGATATTTTTGGGCAAGAAAATACGAGGGTGTCATGATGGAGAAAATCATAGAGCTGGACTGGACTCGGTGGAGCCGGATTGGATCAAAACTGGACATTGTGCGAAAATTAAATTAAAATAGGCGTCGATGATCATGGAGAAATAAGTAGCACATGGGGATTCCAATAAATGGGACACAAGTGGCGGACGGATAGTAGGCTCAAAGTGGGCCATGTCCACAGTTGGGGCCGACAGGTTTTGGTCGACAGGGGACCCACAAATCAAGTTGGAAAATGAATGTGACGCCGTGGAGTGAAATAAAATCGGATCACGTGTCGGAAAAGTTGTGCGAATCAAATGGAGCACAAAATGACGTGTCTGAGTGGGATACGAAGGTCATGGGTGACGAGCGTCTCGAGTAGATCATCAATGAGGAGTTGGTTTCAAGAAACTGACTGGTCTTGCGCTCCCAAATTAAAAGTCATGGTAACGCGCTGAAAATAATCAAAAAAAAGAGTGGGAAAATAAATAACAATCAAATGGTCTAAACCGACCCAAAGTTCAGCGAAGCAAAAAGAGCACAAGGGAACAAGTTTGGGTGGGACACCATATACCATCATGAAGGTAATCGTGTCCACTCCAAAACTCGTGAAGAAGATTTCCAGAGTTGAACATCCCTGATACTCCAAATATCAATGGCACGGGAAAGTACACTTAAAGATAAATAACAGAATAAAATATTTTGAAATTAAAATCAATCAGAAAATAAATAAAAATAAAAAAAATAACCCGAAATTCAGGGTGCTCACACTTGCAACTGTACTTTGAGTTCCTTAAGCTCTGCAGGGGCCATTCTGTACGGTGCTTTTGAGATTGGTCGAGTATCGGAGAATGTGTCAATGGTGAACTCTATCTCTCGATCGTGTGGCATGCCTGGCAGTTCGTCTGAAAACACATCTGGGAATTCTGCCACAACGTTGGCCTGACACACGTTTGCACCATCCTGTCTCATGTCTCGAACAAACGCTAAGTAGCCTTAACACCCGGAATATGGCATCCTTCGAGCCGATATTATCGAGATCACCACGCAAGTCGGCGACACCTCTCCACACGAATAACAGAATTCAGGCACTCCAGGTATACGGAAGGCGACCGTCTTTTTGACACAGTCGATTGTTGCGTTGCACAGACCGAGCTAATCCATTCCAGAATGATATCGTAGTCCTTAATGTCTAGGACTATCGTATCGTGACCTACCTTTTGATCACCTATATAGATGATTCCGTCTCGCAGGCTAAGTTTGTAAGTAGTGACGCGCCCGATGGTATGTTGACGCTAAGCTTTAGGCCTAACGGTATCACAAGAAATTTGTGTTCGACGACAAAATCATATAAAGCTATGCGTAGCACCTGAATCAAATAGTACACGAGCAGGTTTATTATTGAAATGTAGTATACCTGTCACGACTGTGTGAGATGCGAACGCTTTATCTCGAGTCATGGTATAGACACGCCCTTGGGCATTGGGGCGACGGTCTTGGCTATTTTGTGGCACGATTTATTGGGCTCTTGGTGCTGGACCCTGATTCCCTGGACGGTGTTGTTGATGTTGAGGTGTCGTTGTGTTCGGCCTTGTGGTCAGGCAGTTTATACACAGATGGCCCGTCTTGCCACAGTGCTAGTATCCGCCTTCAGAGACATAACATTCATTTGCATGGTGTTCGAAATTATTATATTTATGGCAATGAGTTCCTGGATTCCGCCCTTGGTATCCGCCCTGATTGGCGTTGTTTGGACGCTTGTTCGTATTGTTTCCCCCCATGTGGTTAGGGTGTTTGTGGTTGTATGTTTGCACAACATAAATAGCTCCTGGGGGATATTGGCGCTCAAGGTGGCGAGCGTGATTCAGAGACTCGCCCATAGTCTTTTATTCAGTCACCGATACATGGGCAGAGATAGATGGACGCAGTACTACTTTGAACCGTCGAGCGTGACTCTCCATTGTCGGCAAGAAGGCCATAACAAATTTGGCTAATTTATTGAATTTTGCTGTGTACTTTCGTACTGTCATGTTCCTTTGCTTCAACTGCATAAATTTATTTTATTTTTCCTATCAAACGGCTGCAGAAATGTACTCAATTTCAAATACCTTTCTGAATATAGCCCAAGGAATTGCCGTTGTCTTATCTTCACGTCGAATTGCTCGCTTTTACACGGACCACCAATCATGCACGTTCAATCAGAGTAGAAGTTGTGCACATGCGACTTTCTTTGAGTTATCGACACCCAGAAGTTCAAATCGGTCTTCTAGCTCCTCCAACCAGTCGATCACTCGCCAGAGAGTGATCTTCAGTACCGTTGAAAGATGTATGACAATTCTTCGTGAATTTTGACACCTCAAAGTTAGAATTTCTTGGTGTTGCAGGTAGACGCTCGGGCACTTCTAGTTCGATTTCAGTCGGTCGGATCGCATGCTCGATCACGGTAGGCATTGTCGCAGAATTATTGTTATTGGCCACAACTGTCTAGACTAACTTCTGAAGAGTGTCAAGCTGTTTCTGCTGCAACTTGAATTGGGCCTCAAATCGGTTCTCAAACTGAGTCTGTCGTGCCTCCGTCTGCTGCAGATGAAGCTCATTCTGGCGCTAGTTGGCTTCGGCCTAACGTTGTTGCGCATCTAGCATACATAACATCCGTTCCATAGGGGCATTCGAGGGTTCAGGCCTTGAGGTACTTGAGCTTCTTGAGGCACTCTTCTCGTTCACGGCCGCTGCTTCTCCAGCTTCTAGAATATAAAAGCAACTCTCGTTAGTTTCAGAAAATGTCATGGGTTCTATAATAACCTCGCTCCGCCCTAGCGGAATGCCGATTCAAAGTCAAGTACAACGACTCAAACGAGCCGTCGATCCGAAGTGTTGGCATCGACCAGATGAAGAATCGATGCAAGGCTTACATTGGCCCGTCAAAGATGAATGCAGACTTAGACTTTCAAAGGCGCGCTCGGAGTATCGCTCGGCCGATATGAACATCGCTAAGGTGGATGGCTCCGATGAACCCGTCTTTGCTTAGCCTAGACACATAACAATATGGACACTATTGCTAGAATCGCTAGGCGATAACACCGTACATGCTAATAAATGACTCAACGCACCTAGCTAAGGAATAATCCCATCTTGTATGCTTGTTTAGAACATAGAAAAGAATATGGAAAATGTACGAACTATCGTACCGCACTCCACGCTCGTGCTAAGGCACGGGCTTACATTTCGAGTTCCTTATGCGTTCAACAATGAAACAATGAATGGTTTACAACAATGAAACGGGAAAACTATCGACATAGTCGTTTCGAGTAGAGTATAGCAACATTAAAAGGCTACGGGACCGATGGGTCGCCAAGACGACTCCCGCACAGGGAGTTGCAAAATGTATAAATAAATGAATGAATGAATAAGTGAATGAATGAATCGACGAATGAATGAATGAATATCTGAATGAAATAAATCAATGAACAAACGGACAAGTGAAAGAAAGAAAAGAAAGAATGAATGAAAGATAAGAAAGAAAAGAATGGTTAGCGACAGGTATGACGGGCACGTACAACGGGGCTCGCTACCCGCGCTGCACGGACGCCAACCTGGTCGATAACGTATTATGGCTCAGAGACAGCCTATAGCTCAAAGGCAACCGTTAAGATAAAATGATAAGACAATACGAAATGGTCGTGGACGGACTCGTGCATGAGTGAAAGGATTCCAAGGCAACGAACGACGATTTCGTGGCCAGCCTAGGCGGAATTATGGCCTATGGGCGGATAGGTGTGCGGGCTTGGGCACATAACCAAACGTAGGGCCGGCACTTCAATAGTCTATCAAGGCATACCAGCCATCACGCTTGATAGATAAGAATACCAAAAAGAAATGTCCAGATGGCTGACATGCCAGTGACCGGTGCATATAGATTAAGTGGGCTTTGTTGGTGGTAATCCATGTGCAAGTCCTTGCATTGAAACAAACTAGTCTAAGTTAACTAAATAAAGTGCCTTCTGAACAGGCTTGAAATGTAACACACCAAAGGATAAAGAGTACTTCATGAAATCGAATTAGAAAACACGCCTACATCGCGCTAGGACCTGAGGCAAGGACACGCCCTTGGCATTGAAAGCTTATATGAATTGTTGACTAACTTGGTTTACTTTGGACAGGGAAGGCCGGACGGTAAGTATGGATAAGTCGTAGATGTATTTTCATGTAAACACTTGAATTAAGCAACACGAGATAGGTTATGAACTATGCATAAAACTGATCCTAAGGCAAGATTAGAAAGACAATAAATGATAGACGGAGCACAAAAATAAATAGAACGTGTTTGGTAATGATAGCATTGTGGACGAGCTAGCCTCCCCACCAGTATATAACAATGTACTGATAACCCCACAGTTTGCTTGCAGGATGCAGGAAACGTCATCGGGTGTGGAGCCTCCCTCGAACGTGCTAAGACGCGGAGCCAACTCTGGAGCCATAGAGTGTTGCAAGGAGCTGAAGCACCATATACAGGACAAAATGTTTCGGAACATCGCCATGAATCATTCCATCATATAAGCCACTTGGCATGCCTTTTATGTTTCAGAGAGAGAGAGAGCTTGAGCAATTTGTAATCTCGTCCTAGCGTCGCTTGTAAACTTCTTGAATGTCAATAAAGAGTTTGAATTCGCTTCAATTTGTGTTCATTTACTTTCCGCTGCAAATGGGGACACTCTGTGCGACTCTGTGGCCTAGCTCAAATCGGCCGTTTTCGGATATAGCCTTGCACGGGCGCAACCTAGGCCCGTGCGGCATCATGCCTTAGCGAGGACGATCGCTCCTACGGGAGCGGGGCATGACAGATTGGTATCAGAGCACGGCTTTACGTCCTTGGACTTCATTTTGATTCTCTCAGTTTTGAAAGCTCATTTTGAAACAAAAGAAGTGTACGCTCTCTCTCGTTGTGCCTTGGGATGTTCCATACAATAAGTCTAATATTTTCAAAAGCTCGAAGAAGTACTCGGTTAAATGGGATCGATAGGCAAAGGCCTTTGTGCCAAACCATGACGGGCTTGTGTCGAAAGAAAACCAAAATGCTAAAAGTTAGCAAACGCTAGGCATGTTTGAAGAACCTTACGCTGACAATAGCGGACGAGTACGCGAGACCGAAGTATAGTTTGAACGGGATGATTATGCACGCAGCCTTTTGGCTAAGTTGTGCCAAGTGTCGCGCACCTAGACCATTTGGTGCAAACGGGTTTGCGAGCGAGATCGACTATCGCTCGGACGAGAATAAGTGAGACTTAGAATGTATGTCGATAGAGACGCTATTTGACCAACGCTAGAACAAGCACAGGAGATGGTTCTTAGACTTTGAGGAACGGACGAACGTGCGATTGAACACATCGATTGGGAATCGAATAATCTTTTGAGGATTTGTAGAATGACTTGATCCCGAGTGGTGTATGTGATAGGTTCGAAGAAGTATAAGAGTGAGTGTCGATGACTAGTCGAGCGGCTCGAACCCTGAGTGGTGCATGGATGATATAGAAAATTGTTCGAACGAGACTAAAGGATTTACGGATAGAACGAGTATGTCGGCAAGCGATGATATCGCGCAAATCCTTAGAACGAGTAACGCTTAGTTCGTTTTGACTTCGATAGTCTCAAACGAGATATCGTTCGGACGATTTAAGAATGCATAGTATGAATTACGAAACAATTGAATGGGATTTAAAACGATAAGGTAAATGGATGTTTTGCTCGAGGAAAACGTAGTGGATCGTGCGTATGATTTTGAATTTAGTCGAATGGATTGAAACTTGAGTTAAGACGAAATACTCAGACGAGATCGAAGATAGAACGATAGAAAGATAGCGTGCATAGAAAACGTTGAATATGAGATACGAGAATGACTAAAAAATTGGAATTGATATTGCTTGATAAAGAGTTAGCACGAGACAATATAAATTGAGGAAATTAAGTTGCACGACTCGGAATTCGTTGCAAAAAGGAAGATCATTAGGTTATGTACATCATCGATGGTATTGAGGCGTATCAAAGATCGATGTACGATAACTCGAGGGTACTCTGATTCGATGAATGATGATCGTGTTAGAAGTTATTATTTTAAAGGATGCTATGTTGGAGAATTTGGATAGAAATGAATGTTTGGAATGAGAAAGGGAAGTGACTTGATTGTTCGGTGATAACCACAACGAAAATGATCTTGTCTTGTGCGAGCGGAACTCCAGCCTCGCACATGCATCACGTCGGATTTGGGACAATCATTCCGCACGAGCGTTGGCATGGTGATTCATGTCTAGCAGGAATGATCGAACTCGAAATACCTTGACATGGCAATTTTGATTGCTTCGACTTGTGGTTTGAAGCGAAGGCGAATTGGTGGATTGATCGAACTTATGATGGACGACGAAGTAAACTTGAGGATTGAGAAGACCAATCTGCGTATCGAAAATGAGTGAGTCTAGACTCAACGCAAGAGTTACGTCCCGATGAGGACGATTATTTTGCAGAAATGTTGACATGGTGATTCATGTCCGCCGTGGATAATCAGACTTGCGTGAGATCGGGGCGCGATATATTACAAGGCTAGACGACCTTATGATCGAATACGTGGATTGGATAGGATGGATAGGTGAATTATATCAAAACATACTTGAAGAGATAGACTACGATAATTACTAGTGTGGGCGCACGACATTAACATGTCGAGGATTTGGTTGAGGATAACCTATCGTTGGATGACTTTCCTAAACGAGCTCAGACGTGGAGCGGAGAATGTCTCGATGTGAATAGGGTGAACGCTGCTTGATGTTTAAAAATTTGAGTGAAACGAACTTAGGTAAAAACTCCCGTACAAACGAACAAATGGTCTGACCATAGGATTTGGGGCGAGCATCGTGCAACGACATTGCACGATGAGCCACGGACTTGACTTGTAACTATGACCTAGTGAGATGACCTAGTGGATAGGCGGACGACCCTATGCCGAGTGATTGAACCTGTATGGTTTACGGTATCGTCTGGACGGATGATAGACTTTGGGCAACAAGACCTAGAGTAGGACGGAGAACTGGGAGTGTGCGTGAACGACAAGGAGTTTGGCCCCAAACGAAGTAAATGATAGGAATGGATGATGCACAAGTAAAGTTGGTATAACGAATTGAATTATTGGTTGGAAGACATACTCGATGATATTGCAATACTTGGTCTTGAATCGGACGGAAATTACTTAGACTTGGTCGACCCCGCTAAGAAGAAATCATACTGATTTCATGGACAAGAACGCTTGAGAAGCAAATCTGGTCATCTCGATGACCAAGATAAACGATAGTGAGATGCACACGAGTTCGGTTTTAAATCGAAGTTAGTAAAACGATCGGCAAATCAAAACTATCACGAGTAGCTTGTCTGACCTCGCTAATCGCTAAACTTGGTTGAAATGTACGTATTCAGGGGATGCCTTAAATACATGCACGATCCAAACTCAGCGATATGATGAACTTGAATGCAGCTGCAAGTGGGTGTTGAGATGCGCATGAACGAATGAGTGAGTTTGCCTCAACTTACGACTCTCGAGTTTGATAAATTACAACGCACCTCATGCGACCGTTTCAGTCCCATGACACATCGAAATAGCAACCAAGTCGAAGAAACACGATAATTGAACAAGTACCATCAATTCTAAAATGAGTAAAAAGTCATTCAATAAAATTGACCAAATGCATACAACATAAAACTTGGAAGGATAATCGAGTGTAGTTCGGTGCCATCGAACGATAAAGCCATTCGATAGAAATTGTCTAAGGTATGCACACAAAGTAATGAATTAAGGAATGATAGGACAACCGCACTCAGAAAGTCTCCAGGACGAGACTTGTTTTGAGTGGTGTATTATGTAATGACCCGCTCCGCCCTAGCGGAACGCCGATTCAAACGGCAAGTGCAACGACTCAAACGAGCCATCGACCCGAAGAGTTGGCATCGACCAGATGAAGAATCGATGCAAGGCTTACATTGGTGTCATGACCCGCACCCTAGAGTTAGGGCACGAGAACGCAACGACGCCCAGCCTACGCCGCAGTGTCGGCGGTAGAACGCTGTCCTAGGTCTCAATGCATCTAACAGTATAAGACTAAACAGTTTATACTCCCCGAATGGGGGTGACATAGCAGAATATAAACTCAATCACATCTAAGGTAGAGCATAAAGGAAGATAGATAAAACATGAAATCGAAAAGAGATACAACAGATAGGAGTCTAAGTGTCTAAGATACAAACTCAGAATACATCTCAAAACCCAAATACAGTAATCCACAAAGTAAATACAACTCCGAACAAAACAAACAACTATCTAAACAACCTTTACTGTGTCTTCTCTAGGCTAGCAGGCAATCCCCGGCCATCTGTAAAATTTATTAACAGGTCCATTCAGGACTGGAGCGAGCACAATACATCTCAACAGTTCATAGCAGGTTAGAAAATATATTCATGCAGTAAAGTAAGATACAAGTACTGAAAGAAGTGCAGTATGTAAACAGAGAGAGAAAGCTGTAATAGAAATATCTACTATAAATAAAGAACTAACATGTGGCTAGTGAGTCAGAGTACAATATAGACATGTAAATGGCATAGGAGATTCTGATAAGATACTGTGGAAGAGATTCTGATAAGATACTACTTGGGTATTATTCACATGTCCATTTCTACTCCCCCGTACCTCCAATCAATACACAAGGATCCAGCCAGGTTATGTTATATGATGCTATATAACAGCCCCCGAAGGTGATACATAGTAGTCCCATAAATGGGATAAGGATTCTAGGAAGAATCTACGATCATAAGAGTATATGTCGTAAGTGATCAAAGAACCAATGAAGCATATGATACGCCATATAAGTGAAACGCATAGAACATGTAGTACCCGATGCTCCCTAAGGATAACA
Organism: Iris pallida; assembly: GCA_029216955.1. Classification (NCBI taxonomy): domain Eukaryota; kingdom Viridiplantae; phylum Streptophyta; class Magnoliopsida; order Asparagales; family Iridaceae; genus Iris; species Iris pallida. The sequence continues at coordinate 3,820,610 of JANAVB010020598.1, read as the reverse complement.
TCTCAAGAAGGGATCCATATAGTACCAATCCGTGTGACCAACGTGACAGTACAAGTAAAGTAATCTACTGCAGAAAATAATTCTAAGCAGGATATGAAATGATCAGAGAATGTACTCGCCTGATATCTGAATGTCCAAGGTAAAGATACTGTCCGAGGAGAGGTGTCTGGCTCTTAATTAGAACAGCACAGGTCACAACATGCCCAGAAGGGTAATATAAAGTACTACAATGTATTCTACATGAATCTAGGTCAAACTAGGCCAAAGTCAACCCTTGGTCAACTCTGGTCAACTGCACTAGTCAAACTAGGTCAAACAAGGCCATGTCCTAACCAAGCAAGTCTTACTAGGCCTAACCAAGACTATCCTAGCAAGCACACATCAATACAAGGCTATACAAGCTAATATACACCCAACTCTATATAGCATGCAATTATTCAATACTCAAATAGGCAAGAATTCACATTGGATATACACTAGGTAATATATTACTTTAAGCTATATATGTCAACACATATATACACATGCATATATTGGTATTCAACATTAGGTCTATAATCATGGCATTTCAAATGGTTATATAAACATATATATTACAACACAATATGCTAACATATATATAATATACATACATAGCTAAGTTAACTGTATTCATAAATACTTATTTAAGAGGCTATGTGTGTGTATGTGAACATGGCAAAGGGGCAAGTGAGGGTTAAATGGGCATACATAGTGTATACATATCAAAGAGTGTCAAAGTGTAAGTGAACAAAGTATCAAGTGTGATAGTGGCAACATAGTGTAAGGGGTACATGAGGTAATATAGGATTTGTGTTAACCTAGAACATTACATCTCATTAACTTGTATATTGCATACATTATATCTATTATTACATTACATTCATGCTTGCATTCATTCATCATTCATTTATTCTCTTGCACTACTATATGCACCATACATTACATACTATGGAACCTACATATTCATTACAAGCCATACTTATACATGCTTACATTAGATAGGATACTTACACCTCATACATCATTTATTTAACCATTTAATCATGCTTGCATTCTCTATTTAATTACATAATGTATATACATTAACATGGGTTAAAATCAAATAGAACATTATATTACACACAAGGGTGCACAAAATGCATATGCCGAATAGTAACTCCTACTAATAATCAATACTGTACCATCTCAGCATGAATTAAAATCTAGGATTAAAGTATGTTATAGATCTATGTGTTAGCTTTCCGAAACTTCAAACGGATCGCGTTTTCGTTTTCGGAAACTCCCGAAATTGCGAAAATACCGAGAACGCGTTTGTCTTTCGTACAGCTGACACTCAAATAATTCTCCAGAAAGTTACAGAAAGAATTAGGCCTACTAATAAATGTTTTCGGAAAGCTAACTTCAATACGCTTCTTTTAAAAAAAAACGGGAGATTAAACCGGGCTTTGAGCTAGAAGTTATGATATTTCTAAGTTAGGACTAAAATTAAAAACGTGGATAAAAATCATGACGGATTTGGGTAGTTTGAGAAAAAAGAACACAAATATATAACATAATATATCAAGAACTCACTCTCTACACTAATATATATATATATATATATATATATATATATATATATATATATATATATATATATATATATATATATATATATATATGAGACACTATAGAACACATCTCCAATACAAAAATATGAGATTAAACATGTAATAATTCATTCATACATAACAACAACACATAGTGTGTCCAAATTTAGGATTTTCCCACATGAACACAACCACAACACAAAGGACACTCCTATGACCTCCAAATGGACACGAAATGGACACAAATGGAGATACAACCATGGGGGTCATTCCTATGGGTTCAAAATAGACCTATATGCATGAAAAAATGAAAAGGAGAAGGGATTTATACCTCTCGGTAGATCGAATCGAAGAAAAGTCTTCCCGGAGCGACACCGACACGTAGAGATTCCAAAAGGACACGAACGAGCTCCGAATCCTCCCAAACTTGGGTAGCTTCCTCCTTGGCTAGAATGGAGAAGGAAAGAAGAAGATTTGGTGGCGAAATAGAAGGATTTGGTAGAGAAATTGCTAGAAATTGCTCTCTAGGAATTTGGGGAAAAACAAGATAGAGAGTGTGGATGAGAATATTGAAATAAACTTGAGCCTATCCTCTCCCAAAGTGGCTGGCCATATGGGACTATTTGTCCTATTATGGTAAGGTCCAAAATGCCCCCACTAACCTATTCTATGAGTATTAGGAAAGGGCCAATTGGTTGGGGTTAAATTAGTCATTCTAAAGTCTCTAATCACACTAACCTTATCCATAATAATTAGTCTAACCTCTAACTAAAATATTTCTATCATGTGGACTAAAATTAATATCATGTGGGCCATGCCTAACTAGTGTGTGGGTCCCACTAGAGTCAAACTACCCCCGGGTCCACGTTTCAAGTCGGATTGAGTTGAAATTCGAACCCGACTCAAATAACCCCAAAACAATATCATAAATAATAAAATAATATCAAAATAATTCAAAGAGGTCAAATACAAAAATATCCTTAGGCCAAAAATAATATTAAAATATCATAATCACATGGTTAGGCTCTAGGTCAAACAGTCTCTAGGGTTTCACTAACAAAACGTCAAAACCACAAGTCATTGATTTAAATAATTTTAAAATGATTTAAAATTACCAAAAATTATATCATGAATTAAATATCATTATTAAAATAATTATAAACATGAAATTTTAAAATTACCCTTATTTGAAAAACTTGGTGCTACAACTCTTTCCACCTTAGAAAAATTTCGTCCTCGAAATTTAAGATCGATAGTACTCATTCTAGAGTCTCTAACCTACCCAATATCTAAGGTAACACTTCCTAACACTGGAATAATAAACGGACATCTAAAAAGTGTCAATCTAGGAATACCTCCAATACGGCTCTGCTGTACGGCGGTAATGGAACTTCAATAAAATATGGACTGGAACCTATATCCAAGGGACTGGACCTATTTTAAAGTGGTCTTAACTAAGGATGAAAAGGAACTGGTCATAGGCTATAGGTATGCTCAAACTATTATCTTCCTATTAATCATCTATTAATACATTCTATTACCATATGAACGATGCATTACTAAGACATATAGGCCCCTATCTCTCATAACACATTTATACTCAACAAAAGACTAGTACATCCTATCAAGGCTGATACTATAATTTCTCATAAATCTCATAAGCTATATGTTTATAGACACACATCCCCACATCCTGGACTAACCTATATATATCTACAACTGATACTAATAGGATGACGTCCCTATTTCCCAACAATCAAGGTCTAAAAATTTATTTTATCTAAATCATACAATTTGAAGGAATAGTATACAAGGTCAGGGCATACCGTAGCAGTTGGAAGTCTCACCTAGGTGCACTGGTCATTCTAGGTCAAAACAGTACTATGGTATCAACACACAAACAATCTAGGGTGTCTTAATTGGGAAGGTAAGTGAACAACAATCATCAAGGTTGTAGGGCTGTCTACCATCCTATATAAAAATTGGTCATTTTCAAAATAAAATAAAGGCAACTACCAATTATCTAAAAAAAAAGTACAGAAAATCAAATTCAAAAATTAAGGAATTGAAAATCACTTGCATTGAAATCCAATCACAATATATATAGAGAGAGAGCGTTAGAGAGGAAAAAGCTAGCATTGTGTGTATGGGGACGTGTTCATATGGTTAGATAGTAGGCGTGTGTGTACGTGAATATACATAAAAGTGTATATGAGGATTTGGATTTCAAACAATAACTATCAAGTTACATTAATCATGGCATATGGGTTAACAATCTACAATATACAATCTATTTAATCACAACTTCCATGGCTAACCATATATATATATAAAAAGGTAGAGACTTAGTTATGTATTTATATATTATAACATGTATGCCTAAGCTCTATATATATCTATCTAGATATATAATCATAACATAGAGGGGAAAAATGGTTAGGTTACATGACAGTGTATACTAAGTTAGGGTGTGTGTGTCCTTGTACAGGGTTATAGCTTAGTATTGAAAGGTTAAACCCAGTTTTAGTTCAGCATTTACATACAAAATCTGAAAAGATGCTAACATTTAAACCAGTGCAATATTAACATAACACAGTTTCAGATTTTAGGGTTTTGAACATCGCAACCAATCTCAATGGTTCCAATACATCCTAACATGATAGAAATGAAACCCTAACATACTATCCATACATTTATCTACGCATACAGTTCAATATTAAATGTTAAATCTGAAATTGAACATTTGAAATCAATGTGAAAATGTTAACATATTTTCAGTTTTCAGGATTTTGGAGAAATTTGAACATCAAAATCAACTCAATGTTTATCACAACCTATCATGTAAGAATATGAAACCTAACATTATATCCCTACAACAACAATGTACACAGCTCTAAATATTACATTTAAAACAACAATTTGAACTAACATTTAAAATCCAGTATTAAGGGTTAATATGCACACAGTCTCAGATTTGACAAATTTAAACACAAAACTCAACAAAATTTTTTTTTTAAATAAAACTCTAGGTATGACATACATGTGCAGTGATGTAAACATAACTAATAACATGAAATTTATATTTAACTTACGAATTTAAACTGGAAAAACAGAAAACCAGAAATATTGGGGTTTTAAAAATTTAACATCAACGACATATTAATATTTATTTAGATAGGTGGAAATCAAGTGTAGCATGCATAAGTGTCAGAAAAGTATCCACTATATATATTCATATATATATTCTCATGTCCCAATATAAAAAAAATTAATTCTACGTTAAGACTAACATTTAAATTTCTACCAAAATTACAGAGTAGGTGATTGACAAAATCAAGACAGTTTTATTATCATTATTATTCAATACAAGAATAATAGCAAGAAGAAATAACGATAAAATCTGTTCTGCTTATCTGTTTAAAGAAGGAACCGTTTTGAAATCCAGAGTTAAAATATCAAATTCAAGATGAAGTCTAACAAAATCATCGATTCATTGTATTATGAAAAACTCATAGCAAGAAATTACACAAGGTTTATAAAACCAACTAAACTTACTCCAGAGTTAAATAATAGGAAACTAGACAAAACAAATAAATAAATAATAATTCTTTTTTTTTGAATGACTGAAACAAAAATAGAGAAAACATGTTCAAAAACATTTAGGGCGCAATCTGATAATCATATGCGTCTATCCAAAATCATGGTACTCTAAATCCTCGTCATACTAGTAAGCAAGGCTACGATAATCACAGAGCTCTTGACTTATGCACATATCTCTAAAATCATGGTATTTAACATTTTTGCGGTGCCGCTAGCTTGGCTGCAAAAACCTTAAATTCTCACACCCGAGAAATATATCCAGAGTCAGACTATATGTCATCACCATGCTGGCTAATGTGACTATAAAAGACTAGATTCCATAACATAGATGACCTAGCCCATATAATTTCATCTTGCCAAAAATTAAATTAAATCAACAATGAATACCCAAAAATCAAATCAATTTATCAACGAACATCAAAATTCAAAAATGAACAAAAATCCATCAAAATACAAACTCGGATGCAATAGCTATCATCAAAATTCAAATTCGACAGTCATCCATCAAAATCAATAATTACAAACTCGAATTCAACAATAATCTATAAAAATCAAATTTAACAACAAAAAAAGTAAAAATAAACCAAATCAAGGAAAAAAGAGAGTTTTCAAATCGAAGTTAAAATAAAATTCTCAAGGGTCGTCCCAGGAATCTCTCAAGAGTTCCTAACTGTGATTGAGTACCTTCAAAATATATTCTATTCCTACTACAGGCTGTAGTGGTACTCTAGTTCGAATACCACTACACTTTTAGTCTCGACCTGCATGGGCCACCACTAAAAACGTGTCACGACCCGTACCCTAGAGTTAGGGCACGAGAACGCAACGACGCCCAGCCTATGCCGCAGTGTCGACGGTAGAACGATGCCCTAGGTCTCAATGCATCTAACAGTATAAGACTAAACAGTTTATACTCCCCGAATGGGGGTGACATAGCAGAATATAAACTCAATCACATCTAAGGTAGAGATACAACATATAGGAGTCTAAGTGTCTAAGATACAAACTCAGAATACATCTCAAAACCCAAATACAATAATCCACAAAGTAAATACAACTCCAAACAAAAGAAACAACTATCTAAACAACCTCTACTGTGTCTCCTCTAGGCTAGCAGGCAATCCCCGGCCATCTGTAAAATTTATCAACAGGTCCAGTCAAGACTGGAGCGAGCACAATACATCTCAACAGTTCATAGCAGGTTAGAAAATATATTCATGCAGTAAAGTAAGATACAAGTACTGAAAGAAGTGCAGTATGTAAACAGAGAGAGAAAGCTGTAATAGAAATATCTACTATAAATAAAGAACTAACATGTGGCTATTGAGTCAGAATACAATATAGACATGTAAATGGCATAGAAGATTCTGATAAGACACTATGGAAGAGATTCTGATAAGATACTACTTGGGTATTTTTTACATGTCCATTTCTACACCCCCGTACCCCCAATCAATACACAAGGATCCAGCCATGTTATGTTATATAATGCTATGTAACAGCCCCCGAAGGTGATAGACCCCGAAGGTGATAGACCCCGATGGTGATAGACCCCGAAGGTGATACATAGTAGTCCCATAAATGGGATAAGGATTCTAGGAAGACTCTACGATCATAAGAGTATATGTCGTAAGTGATCAAAGAACCAATGAAGCATATGATACGCCATATAAGTGAAACGCACAGAACATGTAGTACCCGATGCTCCCTAAGGATAACATCTCAAGAAGGGATCCATATAGTACCAATCCGTGTGACCAACGTGATAGTACAAGTAAAGTAATCTACTGCAGGAAATAATTTTAAGCAGGATATGAAATGATCAGAGAATGTACTCGCCTGATATCTGAATGTCCAAGGTAAAGATACTGTCCGAGGAGAGGTGTATGGCTCCTAATTAGAACAGCACAGGTCACAACATGTCCAGAAGGGTAATATAAAGCACTACAATATATTCTACATGAATCTAGGTCAAACTAGGCCAAAGTCAACCCTTGGTCAACTCTGGTCAACTGTACTAGTCAAACTAGGTCAAACTAGGTCATGTCCTAACCAAGCAAGTCTTACTAGGCCTAACCAAGACTATCCTAGCAAGCACACATCAATACAAGGATATACAAGCCAATATACACCCAACTCTATATAGCATGCAATTATTCAATACTCAATTAGGCAAGAATTCACATTGGATATACACTAGGTAATATATTACTTTAAGCTATATATGTCTACACATATATACACATGCATATATTGGTATTCAACATTAGGTCTATAATCATGGCATTTCAAATGGTTATATAAACATATATATTACAACACAATATGCTAACATATATATAATATACATACATAGCTAACTTAACTGTATTCATAAATACTTATTTAAGAGGCTATGTGTGTGTATGTGAACATGGCAAAGGGCAAGTGAGGGTTAAATGGGCATACATAGTGTATACATATCAAAGAGTGTCAAAGTGTAAGTGAACAAAGTGTCAAGTGTGATAGTGTCAACATAGTGTAAGGGGTACATGAGGTAATATAGGATTTGTGTTAACCTAGAACATTACATCTCATTAACTTGTATATTGCATACATTACATTCATGCTTGCATTCATTCATCATTCATTTATTCTCTTGCACTACTATATACACCATACATTACATACTATGTAACCTACATATTCATTACAAGCCATACTTATACATGCTTACATTAGATAGGATACTTACACCTCATACGTCATTTATTTAACCATTTACTCATGCTTGAATTCTCTATTTAATTACATAATGTATATATATTAACATGGGTTAAAATCAAATAGAACATTATATTACACACAAGGGTGCACAAAATGCATATACCGAATAGTAACTCCTACTAATAATCAATACTGTACCATCTCAGCATGAATTAAATTCTAAGATTAAAGTATGTTATAGATCTATGTGTTAGCTTTCCGAAACTTCAAACGGATCGCGTTTTCGTTTCCGAAAACTCCCGGAATCGCGAAAACACCGAGAACGCGTTTGTCTTTCGTACAGCTGACACTCAAATAATTCTCTAGAAAGTTACAGAAAGAATTAGGTCTATTAATACATGTTTTTGGAAATCTAACTTCAATCCGCTTCTTTTAAAAAAAATGGGAGATTAAACCGAGCTTTGAGCTAAAAGTTATGACATTTCTAAGTTAGGGCTGAAATTAAAAACGTGGATAAAAATCATGACGGATTTGGGTAGTTTGAGAAAAAAGAACACAAATATATAACGTAATATATCAAGAACTCACTCTCTACACTAATATATATATATGAGACACTATAGAACACATCTCCAATACAAAAATATGAGATTAAACATGTAATAATTCATTCATATATAACAACACATAGTGTGTCCAAATTTGGGATTTTCCCACATGAACACAACCACAACACAAAGGACACTCCTATGACCTCCAAATGGATACGAAATGGACACAAATAGAGATACAACCATGGAGGTCATTTCTATAGGTTCAAAATAGACCTATATGCATGAGAAAATGAAAAGGAGAAGGGATTTATACCTCCCGGTAGATCGAATCGAAGAAAAGCCTTCCCGGAACGACACCGACACGTAGAGATTCCAAAAGGATACGAACGAGCTCCGAATCCTCCCAAACTTGGGTAGCTTCCTCCTTGGCTAGAATGGAGAAGGAAAGAAGAAGATTTAGTGACGAAATGGAAGGATTTGGTGGAAAAATTGCTAGGGATTGCTCTCTAGGAATTTGGGGAAGAACAAGAGAGAGAGTGTGGATGAGAATAATGAAATGAACTTGAGCCTATCCTCTCCCAAAGTGGCTGGCCATATGGGACTATTTGTCCTATTATGGTAAGGTCCAAAATGCCCCCACTAACCTATTCTATGAGTATTAGGAAAGGGCTAATTGGTTGGGGCTAAATTAGTCATTCTAAAGTCTCTAATCACACTAACCTTATCCATAATAATTAGCCTAATCTCTAACTAAAATATTTCTATCATGTGGACAAAAATTAATATCATATGGGCCATGTCTAACTAGTGTGTGGGTCCCACTAGAGTCAAACTACCCCCGGGTCCCCGTTTCAAGTCGGATTGAGTTGAAATTCGAACCCGACTCAAATAACCCCAAAACAATATCATAAATAATAAAATAATATCAAAATAATTCAAAGAGGTCAAATACAAAAATATCCTTAGGCCAAAAATGACATTAAAATATCATAATCACATGGTTAGGCTCTAGGTCAAACAGTCTCTAGGGTTTCACTAGCAAAACGTCAAAACCACAAGTCATTGATTTAAATAATTTTAAAATGATTTAAAATCACCAAAAATTATATCATGAATTAAATATCATTATTAAAATAATTATAAACACAAAATTTTAAAATTACCCTTATTTGGGAAACTGGGTGCTACAATTGGCCCGTGAAAGATGAATCCAGACTTAGACTTTCAATGGCGCGCTCGAAGAATCGCTCGGCCGATGCGAACATCTCTAAGGTGGGTGGCTCCGATGAACCCGTCTTTGTATAGCCTAGACACATAACAATACGGACACTATTGCTAGAATTGCTAGGCGATAATACCGTGCATGCTAATAAATGACTCAACATACCTAGCTAAGGGAATAATCCCATCTTGTATGCTTGTTTAGAACATGGAAAAGAACATAGAAAATGTGCGAACTCTCGTACCGCACTCCGCACTCGTGCTAAGGCACGGGCTTACATTTCGTGTTCCTTATGCGTTCAACAATGAAACAATGAATGATTTACAACAATAAAACGGGAAGACTATCGACATAGTCGTTCCGAGTAGAGTATAGCAACATTGAAAGGCTACGGGACCGATGGGTCGCCAAGAAGACTCCCGTTCAGGGAGTTGTAAAATGTATAAATAAATAAATAAATGAACGAATAAATAAGTGAATGAATGAATCGACGAATGAATGAATGAATATGTGAATGAAATGAATCAATGAACAAACGGACAAGTGAAAGAAAGAAAAGAATGAATGAATGAAAGATAAGAAAGAAAAGAATGGTTAGCAATAGGTATGACGGGCACGTGCAATGGGCCTCGCTATCCGCGCTGTACGGACGCCAACCTAGTCGATAACATATTATGGCTCAGAGACAGCCTATGGCTCAGAGACAGCCAATGGCTCAAAGACAGCCGTTAAGTTAAAATGATAAGACAATACGAAATGGTCGTGGACGGACTCGTACACGAGTGAAAGGATTCCAAGGCAACAAACGACGATTTCGTGGCTGGCCTAGGCGGAATCATGGCCTATGGGCGGACAGGTGTGCGGGCTTGGGTACATAACCAAATGTAGGGCCTGTACTTCAATAGTCTATCAAGGTGTACCAGCCATCACGCTTGATAGATGAGAATACCAAAAGAAAATGTCCAGATGGCTGACATGCCAGCGACCGGTGCATATAGATTAAGTGGGCTTTGCTGGTGGCAATCCATGTACAAGTCCTTGCATTGAAACAAAGTAGTCTAAGTTAACTAAATGAAGTGCCTTCTGAATAGGCTTAAAATGTAACACACCAAAGGATAAAGAGTACTTCGTGAAATCGAGTTAGAAAACATGCCTATGTCGCGCTAGGACCTGAGGCAAGGACACGCCCTTGGCATTGAAAGCTTAATGAAGTGTTGACTAACTTGGTTTACTTTGGACAAGAAAGGCCCGACAGTAAGTATGGGTAAGTCGTGCATGTATTTCCATGCAAGCATTTGAATTCAGCAACACGAGATAGGTTATGAAATATGTCATGAAACTGAACCTAAGGCAAGATTAGAAACACAATGGATGATAGACGGAGCACAAAAGTAAATAGAACGTGATTGGTAATGATAGCACTGTGGGCGAGCTAGCCTCCCCACCAGTGCATAATAATATACTGATAACCCCACAGTTTGCTTACAGGACACAGAAAACGTCATCAGGTGAGGAGCCTCCCTCGAACGTGCTAAGGCGCGGAGCCAACTCTGGAGCCTTGGAGTGTTGCAAGGAGCTGAAGCACCATATACAGAACATAATGTATCGAAACATCGCCGTGAATCATTCCATCATGTAAGCCACTTGGCACGCCTTTTATGTTTCAGAAAGAGAGAGAGCTTGAGCGATTTGTAATCTCGGCCTAGCGTCGCTTGTAAACTTCTTGAATGTCAATAAAGAGTTTGAATTCGCTTCAATTTGTGTTCATTTACTTTCCGCTGCAACTGGGGACACTCTGTACGACTTTGTAGCCTAGCCCAAATCGGCCGTTTTCGGACATAGCCTTGTACGGGCGCAACCTAGGCCCGTGCGGCATCATGCCTTAGCGAGGACGATCGCTCCTACAGGAGCAGGGCGTGACAGGTTCACTGTATGGAACAACTCATCTCATCGACACGAGGTCAACGGTTTGAGACTAGAGACTAGAGTCCAAGGATGTATAGCCGTGCTCTGATACCATTATGTCACGTCCCAATTTCAAAGAATCGATAGTCGTCCCCCGAGTGTGGTGCGGTGCGAACGTAGGTTGCGATCGCACAAGGCATAGTCATAAGGTTATCCGAAACACAACAGCAAACAGAGTACGCAAAAAATTGAACAACACATTGAGACAGAGAAACTTTTTATTTTATTGATAATAAACATCATTTACAATGCTCTATTACAATCATGCCGCGTGGGCTTCACAAAATGACTTGATTATAAAATAATCGTCGATGAGATAGTCGTACCATACATACATTCCTCAATTTACAGCAAAAATATTCTAGCTACCTGGAATGGAGGAAAGCTGAGACATATTTCTGGGACTGATGCAGAGAGTCTTCAAAAGTGGAGTAGCTAGCGAGAGTCTTCGACACGCGATCGAAGCTTCAAAACACGAACGTCGCCTTAGTTAGTTAGCACGTTCCTCTGGATTCATGGCACCGGCAGATAGCGAGGGTCAGTACGATCACATCTACTGGCGAGTGGCTAATTAAAACCAAGCTTCCATTTGTTCAAGCAGTTTTATAAAAACATGTTGGCCATTTTGTGATCTTTCTAGCTATCCGGATTGATTTCCATGTTAACATGTTAAGAAGCTAGCATTCGATAGGCAATAAAACATAAGTTACGATACATCTTACTCATAGTAGAGCTTGACGTTGCAGCGTAACTTATCATGTTCCTTGCCTGTCATATTTATAACAAGCCTATCGTTTATGTGCAAGTGTGGGTCACTGGCAATTCAAGTATCCTGGACGTATAGCCTTCTCAAGACGGCGCCCCTTTCAATGCGGGTAGCGAGCTAGCCCCACTGAAAGTCCCGAATGACCCGTGCTAGCATCCAGCACAGCTATCTTGCATTTCTCCTAGGCCAAAACGGTCTCGTGGCCTCGGGTTGCCGTTCGAGGAAGCGAAGCCTTGCGCGCAAGTTGTCCATGACCATGCTTAATTTAACAAGTTATTCAAGCACATTTTATGGTATCGTTGGGACTATTATGCAATCGATTCATTTACTTGGTTTTGCAGAGCCTAAAATAATTCTATCACTTTTCTAGAACCTTATTTTTCTCTTTTTGAGCATAGAACTGGTATTATCTAAGTAAATCATTCTAATTCGATACAGTTATCAGAGTTCTTATTTTTGAAACAGAGGGTCAAGGTGAAGGAAGTCAGCCACCCACCTTAGTATTTTGCTTCAGGTGAGGGACTGGTTAGCTGCGCTTAGACGTCGCCTACGCGATCACCTGCAATCGCATAAGTAACTGATTAGAACACTGTGTTATTCAAGGAATTCGATATGAATACGAAGTTCAAAAATGCAAGCCATGAAACCATCGAAAACATTCACGAAAATGCATTCACGAAAACTAAGCCAAAGACAAATCAAGTATGGCATGAAAAACCAGAGCAACGGGAGGTCTCTCCGTGACTCAGCCGCAAAGCCAATCCTTGAAGCGCAACCTGCTGAATATGGGACTTGATTCCGAAGAAGCCTTTCCATAACGAGAAAATGATCTTAATTCAATCGTTCCCGTTCGACCGATTCAACCGATCCCGACCTATCGGTCCCGACTGAATCGGTAGCGACATTGTTCCTTTCTCGCGCATCCCGTGGACGAAAATGGGGCACGATGTAGGGACGGAGCACTACAGATACCCCATCTCTATGGTGACAGTATTTCGGGGTGATTTGGTTAGGATGAATTTTTAAAACTCTTAATAGGTCCAAGCATGATTATGCAGGGTTGACTCCAATCTTCAACCCTTTGTGGACTTACCTATGTGAGAGGGCATGAATGTCGCGACTACAGGAAATGATGATCCTAGACAACGCTCATGAATATGGAAAAGTGTGCATGGCCAATGAAATACGCCACCCGATAGACCCAAGTACCTCTAGCGTACTATGTGTGCTATTTTTTGAATCTTGTTCAAGAAGACTGATTCAAGGCGTAGGCCATCCTCTCTTCTTTAGACAAAGACAACAGTCACTAAGTGAGATTCAAGGCTGTAGTCTATCTCATCTACGCATAGTATATAACCCTCAGATCTTTTTTACTCATATCTTTTTCTTATTCAGAACTTAGTTTTTTATATTTTTTCAAGGGGGAGGGGGAGGGAGAGGGCGTGGGAGGTTTTGTTGTTGCTACTGTTGCTTCTCCTTAGCAAAAACCAACCTTCCTTCGTAAAAACTTAAGTTCCACATCGGTTGTGATGAAAAGTGAATTTCGCATATATTGCTTTGCTCATTGTTGCTTCATTGAAATATTATGTGGGAGCCCTATGGGCCACATGTGCACGCCATCGCTGCCGTCCGGCCCTGCTCGGTTCGGTTCGACGTGCGTAACGTGTACGAGTATGCGCCTACATCTGCGGGCATCGAATACCAATTCGATTGCTTCTTTGGGTTCTGGTTGAGACCCTAAAAATATTTTTTCTGCTCATCAATTTCTATTAAATTTTGAAATGTTGGACATTTAATTTTGTCCAAGTTTTTGAACCATGTTTTTTTCTTTCCATTTGGTTTGTATGTGTAACGTCTGGTTTTATTGTCATTGTTTTATTTATTTGTAACGTCTGGATTAATTGGTCATTATTTTTGTTCGTTGGAATTCGCCTATATATTGAGTCATCTTCCTCTTCTTCTCTACACAAAAACTTTCTGCATAAAATATTTATCTACAATTCTGTTCTTTGAAACTCTTTCGACTTCTTCACAACCTTGCTCTGGACAGAGATAAGTCGGGGTCGATCTCTCCGAGTTGTGTACGACAAGGAGATACCGGTAGAGCGGATGTTTTACCACTAGGAGCATTCGGAACAAGTATGCACATAGATCCGAATTAACTCGTAGGACAGTGCTTCTTGTTTGACTTCCCCAGAGGTCGGTAACCTTTTATTTTTGTTATTTTTTTTTTACATATAGCAAATATTTTCTAACATTCTTTACTTCACCTCCCACCAATCCCAAGACAGACAAATAATATAAGTAGACCTCGGACGTGACTGTAAGCCCACGTGGCCACCGTGGATGTAACCTCAAGCCTACATGGCCAAATCCAGTTGAAAAATGGATTAGATCTTACTAAATTTGAAGTCCAATCAAGTTTTCCATGGGTCTTGGATACTATTCGGCACCCTTACTCCCACTATCTACCCAATATAATAAATAACAAAAAATTGTTAACTTAATCATTTTTATCACGGTTTGGATGTAGATTTCACTCAATCAAACTGCATGCACTTTAGTTAGGACTATATATATCCAAGCAGTCTCTTTTTTCACAGCTAGAAATGTGTCATTTCTGTATGATTACTCGATTGAATTCACTTTCTTTCAGAACCTACACTATTTTTCCTTGATCATCAAGATAGTGAGTACATCAAGAAAATTAAATCAAGTGTTTTACTAGAGGTTTATAAGAAAATAATAGTTTTAATTGTAGACTTCAAAACTTAGAGGGTTTTATACAATGACTTATTTATTTCAAATTTGTATTCTTTCAATACAGTGCTCTTTCTAATTTACTCATATAGTCCTAAAAACTGTAATAACCTTTTTTGAAGCAATGGGTACTTGTGGCGAACTCGCCTCCACTGAGGCTCGAACTCCCGACCACTTGGGCCGCATGCATCTCTCTTAATATTATCATATTGATGTCCAAATATTATTATCTGTCTCATTGCATTTACTTGATACCAAATGTATATTTGTATATTTATTCGAGAAGTCGAACTTCTTGATCTTATTGTAATCATTTTTCTGTAAGTAGAGTCATTACTAGGTTCAAGGGCGGAGCATAAGGTGGGCTCGCCCGGGCTGTAGCCCGGGCTTCCCAAATAAATAATAGTAGCTACTAGTTTTCTATTAGTTATAAGTCTTTGGTTAAATGGTTACGTAGTCTACTCACTTTATAGACGCTCATGGGTTCGAAGCTTGTTGGTGTTGTTTGGTTGTGTAATAGGTTTTATTTCATTTACTGAGTTCATATTATTCTTTTCTTTTCTTTTTTGATTCATGCTCTTAGCCCCCTATAAAAAAAATTTCTGGCTCCGCCCTTGACTAGGTTGAGCAATAAACATTCTTTTGGTTGAAAAAGGTTGAAGTCTAACTATGTATGCATAATCTCTAGTAACAAACTAACAATTATGTAATACTAGTAAGGTACAAGTGCGTAAAAAATTGTTAAAACAAAGTTTAAATATAAATTTATTATACATACTATCATTCCTGGAAATCGAAATTGAACTCAAACAATCAAAGAAAATACCTTCCACCTTAACCATATAATTTAGAAACAATCAAAGAAAATACCTTCCACCTTAACCATATAATTTAGAGTTATTTAGTTGTAAGTAAATCATACAAGGTAAATTAATTTTTTTAAATAATTTGATTGAGCTGTAAAAATCACCAAGACTAAATTTGCTTCTTCCTTTTTTTTTTAATAGGATGATTATAAGTTGATTGAATTGTTGCTCCATAATCCGATTCGCAATATCTTTATCCTTGTTAACCCTTCGTAACAACAGGCTATGAATTACTACAACTTGGCTAAAGGATTTTCTTCTTATCCACCGAACTGTCACTTGTTGCCAGCCTCGCCCAAGGGACTCCACTCCCATGGGACAATGTGCACCTCAGCAACAACATCTCGGGGGGTACCCCTTGCCTCAACCCTAATTGTTTTCTCCCGGCAATGAAGATCCTCCTCGATCTCCCGGACACCATGCCTCAACAGCACTATTTTAAGTATAATATAAGTACATGTGAAGTGATGAAACCAAAACAAAAGTAGGTGTGAAGTGATGATGAAACCTTAATATAAGTACTTGTAAAGTGATGACTATCCTCGTCAAGTATAATATATGTACGTGATATGCGTACAACACAATTTTACATATTTTTTTTATAAGCAACAGAACTATTATTTAATATTTAAGTGTAAAGTCTCTACACAAGATAATTATTCAGTATAAAGTCTATGGACATGATTATGGGTCAGTGTAAAGTCTCTCTATTGTCCCCTAGTTTTTTATAGTTATCCATTATAGACCGCAGCTAGTAGTGTCAGACTTTAAATTTTGAGACCTGAGACAAAATCGAAAAGTGGTGCCCTCAAAGCTTACTACTCATATAATTTTTTCGTGGACGACGATCAATAGTAGTATCAACACAAAATTCAAGAAACAAAATAATAAATGTCATAAGGAATTAATAATAAAACTAAAGATATTCCTAACCATGTCCAAGACAAATAAATAAATAAATAACAATGTTTGGGGTACCACTTGTTCTATTGTTTAATTACTTCCAAGAGGAGAGAGAGAGAGAGAGAGAGAGAGAGAGAGAGAGAGGATATTGAAAAAGACAAGGATACAGGAAATTGGCAACGATGGAATGGTAGACAAGAAACAAAATAATATATGTCATAAGGAATTAATAATAAAATTGAAGATATTCCTAACCATGTCCAAGACAAATAAACAAATAACAATGTTTGGGGTACCGCTTATTCTATTGTTCAATTACCTCCAAGAGGAGAGAGAGAGAGAGAGAGAGAGAGAGAGAGAGAGAGAGAATGACATAAGGATACATGAGATTGGCAATGATGGAAGGGCAGAGAAGATTGGGAGCATCAGATTGTTAGAGCGACGGAAGGGGAGAGGATATAATTTTAACGGCGACTTCACCATTTTCTTTTTAATTTATTCTGACTAACCGACTTGTCTTTTGGTATTCTAGTATATGGCATTTATATATCCTATAACAAAAAAATCTTATAACAAAAAAAAATCTTTTATGCGGACTAAAAGAATTAGAATGAGTATACAAGCATTTGTTCATAATTGAACTTTTATAATTAAATAGTATATATATAAAATTGTTGCTCTCTAAAATGTTGGGCCTGAGACATCCGTCTCATGGACCTCATATCAAGTCCAACTATACGGCTAGCTTACGACAATGCTGACTTGACTCTTTATTTTCTAGATTTATGTTCCATGAATTCTAGTTTCATATTATTTGTTATTATATTTCGGTGCCCTACAACATCTCAATAAGTGATACTCATGTATTTTGATTGTTGATGTGGATTGAGATAGGAATCATCATTTGACCCGAAGTCCATGGGCGTCCGAAAAGTCTGTCCAGTCCGATGGGTTAAAGTCCGATAGAGCCCGGTCATTAGGGTAGTCCGACCCGGTCCATATTAGTATAGGGCCGGACTTGGGCTATGCATCCGTCCGTCTGAGCCCGACCCGAAGTCCGTCCGATACAAGCTTGGACTATGTGTCCGTCCAAGTCCGGTCCAAGGCCAAATGATGTTCTCTAGATTGAGATTATGATGTAAGGCAACAGGACTTAACTGATGGATTACTAGAGTTACCCCCAAGTCTAGTATACAACCGAGATCACACGTAGTATAGGGTAGAAGATCTAGTATTCTGTGTGCCAAGCTAGCATTTTAACTGTCCCATTCTACTCATTTTAGAACTATGGTATTACAAGTCCACTGGCTAGCGGAGGTGCTCCCTTCTAAATGGACATTGACCCAATCCTCATCACTCCTCATCACCGTTAGTGTGTCAGGGACTCGCCCCTTGTGGTGGACGACGCAAGCAATCTCATCTTCGTTTAATTTTTCTTCCACAGAAAATTGAAGGTCGCCATATGTTTGCACGACTTTCTGTAGAGGAATTCCCTTTCTGGGACTTAGGTCCTGGTCCCAGAAAGAAAAATTAAAGGTCGTGCAAACATAATAATTCTGTAGAGGAATTCCCTTCAATTTAGGTCGCCATATGTTTGCACGACACGACTTTATGTTTGCAAACATAATAATTCTGACTAACCAACTTGTCAGAATACCAAAAAGACTTTATGAAGGTCGCCATAATTCTTTAGGAGGAAAGAACTATTTTTCTGTAGAGGAATTCTTTCTGTTGAGGAATTCCCTTTCTTCCACAGAAAATTGAAGGTCGCCATATGTTTGTCCTTTATTATGGACCTAAAGAATTATCGCAATGGGGCATATATCTCGTTAAGAGTCTCATCACACGTCTTAACCAAGACCCTAGTCTTACCCTAAGGATCTTCGGTGACAAAAAGACGCTCATAATTCAAAAGTTCAACATCCATCTGCATAATTCAAAGGGTCTATTTTCAGACAAGGATATGACGTGAACCCACCTGAGTCTTCCCACTTTAAACCATGGAGTATTTCGAACACACACACACACATATATATGTGTGTGTGTGGTAGTGCGGGAGGCCGTCCGAGCACAGGTTTCGGATTCGAATCCCTCCCTCCCATCCCACCCCTCCCTCCTCCCGGGGCGGCTGGGTGGCTTTGGTCCACGGTCCGATTTGGAGAAAGGACACCTTATATATATATATATATATATATATATATATATATATATATATATATATATATATATAAGAGCGAGTGTGTGCACTAACAGAATAAGTCATTTTAGCGACGCCTAAAGATGTCGCTAAAATGCCTAAAGACGTCGCTAAAATATTTTAGCGACGTCTTTAGCGACGTCTTCCTCTTGTCGCGGAAACCTTAGTCTCTGTTTGGAAAGACGTCGCTGACCGACACAAAATTACGTTGGTAATATACCGAAGTTTACCGTCGTTTCGTCAATGAAATAGCGACGTTTATGATGTCGCTATACGTCGATATTTTTTGGAAAAATTATCGATGTTTATGATGTCGCTATGCGTCGGTATATCCTGGGGAATATTACCGACGTTTTGTGATGTCGCTATACGTCGGTATATCCTAAAAAAATGAGGTAAAATCTTGGAAAAGTTACCGACGTCTACTGACTTTTACCGACGCATACCTATACATCGGTATCCTGGCAATATATGCCAGTTTAGCGACGTCTACCGACGCATTTTGACGTCGGAAAGCGTCGGTAAACGTCGATAAATTTGAAAAAAAATAAAATAAATAAATTACATATGTAATTTTTTCCACAGAATTATTTTCTCCCTGCAGTTTAATAAATAACACTGAAACACAATACACAAGCACATTTTATCCCTGGGTTCGTCGACCCCTTCGATGGAACACTCAACACCGGTAAATTAACATCCAAATAAAATGAATAACAACATAAAATAACCAAAGTCCACACAACATATATAAACCAATATCCAAATTGTCATAGGTCTACATAACCAATAACCAATGTATCTACGCAACCAACAAACAAGTGTCACAAACAAATAAGTGTCACAAACAAATAGTAAACACAAACAAGTACTCAAACACTCAATACAAACAGTCCTAACTAGGACTACTGGGGATCTTGAGCAGGAGGGGGCGCGCCGCGACGAAGGGCTAAGAAAAGTTCATAGTCCTCCTGTAAAATCGACATCGATGAAGGAGGTAGTGACGTCGGTGGAGTCGCTGTCGATGAAGAAGGCAGTGGCGCCGGCAAAGTCGACGACGCTGAAGGCGCACCCGGAGGACGATAACGCTCCAACGCTGCAAGTCGCTGGTGGTATGAATCCATGGTAGACAATATTCTATCACTACTATCAGCCACCGAATCCTGCACCAATCTCAGCCTCTCCCCCATGGACATCTGTGATGCCTGCAGATCCATCACGCTGCGCTCTGTCGATGCTCTAAGATAAGTGACGCTCCGCTCTGTCCGCTCAGTTACATTCCTGAGCTCCATAATGCTGCGGTCGAGCGCATCCAATCGTGCTATAAGCGCAGGCTCGTCCGACTGGTGCTGAGACTGGTCCTGAATCCGTAGTAGAAGTTCATCACGGAGAGACTCCATCATCTGGTAGACTCGAGCAGACTCCTGGGACGGCTGTGGACCATGCACACTAACAGGGGATGCCCTAGAGGACTGGGTCGCAACTAGGGCGCCATAGGATCCCGTACCATAGTACGTACCCCTACGAAGGCCACCAACGGCGGTATCCACAGCTCGTCCGCCGACGGAGTTTGAGTGGGCTGCGAGGAAGTATCGGCCTCTCCTGCAGTAGGTGTACTAGCAGTCGCTCGATCCCGAAGCCTCTGATACTCGGCCTAGAAAGTATGGATAGTACTCTATGATTTCTAATCTCTAATTAATATACTTATTATTACTAACTACATGAATATTTATTTGCATGCATATTTACTAAGTTATATTAAAATTAACACGAAATATTATAATTAACAAATAGTATTGTAATACTTACATAGGTCTACTCGTCCCTCTCGTCAATAAGGCCTTCGCCCTTCCGATGGGTGGCCAGGAAGACGGTCACTATGTCGACGTTACCGACCTTTCTTACCTGTAATTAATTATATTATCTTAGTAATAATTTATCGAATTTGTATTAAAAAAATATTTCTAAAAGAAAAACGCATACCAGACGACGAAAATGTTCCGTCATTGGAATCGACCCACCGTACAACTTCGAGGCATACTGCCTAGCCGCCTTGGCCTTCTCGGACTTTTTCTTGTACCTTGTCTCGTTGAATCGAGCCTTCATCGCATCCCACTGATCAGGGGTAATCCAACCTTAGATCGGCTTTCCGGTACGATCATGAGCCTTCTGATCATTAATAGCGTTGCGGATCAGCTTAGCAGTGACAGCAGGAAACATTCCCTCGATCAGCTCGGCCCGGTGCGGTGGATAGAAAAACATATCCTAGAAGAGTACGCAAACCAAATATTTATCAGTTATATATAATATGCATAAATCAAATGATTCATGTTAAAAGTAAATCTATTTTAACCTTGAAGCGCGCAAACCAGTAGGCCTTCCTATCGTCCGAAGCATCCGAGTAGTTTATGTGATGTCCCGCTTCGTACGGTGCATTACGGTGAGTCGTTGACTCGAAGAGTTGCGTTGACCCGATGAAGTATTGTTGCAAATCGATGCAAGAGTTACGTTTGCCAAAGGTAAGCTTTGGGTCGATTGGAATCTATGAATCGAACCGATGCAAAGGATAAGTCCCGTTTGAGAAAGTGTTGATTTTAGTTGATCTAGTGTACAGGCTATACTTTTACGCTGGACGATAAAAGGTCGGTATTTTGCCTTATTAAGTAAAGTGTCCGCGAAACCAAATAGTCGCCTTGCAACGGAGGGTAGCATGGGCACGATAGGCCAAATCAACCGAGTAGTTCAAAGGAATGGCTAAGTCCGAGAGTTAGTTATGCGACCAAATTATGGAATCGAGCCGCTCCATCTCGACGAAACGACAAGGCATATCGACTTAAGGTAGGCGAGTTCTTTACTCTCTCTTCCTATTCCTTCACGTTTAACAATATATATATATATATATATATATATATATCCTTGTATGCGTAAGTTGCTGTCAAGTTAGCGAACATGGCTCAAATGATTAAGGGTCCATGTATGTATCGAACATTAAGATAGAACATTGAACATTGAATAATTGAAGCGACGTGCATCAAATGTATGGGTCGCGGTAGGGTGGTGATGGTAGAACATTGAAAGACAATATCGAGATGTGCATCACGTGTACGACTCTGAGAACATTGAACACTAGACCTAGAATATTGATATTGTGCGTTAAGCGTGCTCTCGTGCACGGAAGATAGAAAATGACTAAGTAACTACGGAACTAGGCTATGTGAACAACTTATGAACAAAATACGTTGAATATAAGTACGAGAAGTCTAAGCCATTAGGCGTCGTGCATCAATACGGATGTGTTGGGGCATAATGCCGTCGAAACATGAGATAGAGATGATGGATTATGTTTATGAACATGAGATTGGTCGGTACGATATGACTTGTCTGCTATGGCGCGTATTGCATGGTCAATGGACTCGAATGGCCCGTGCACGAGTGCGGCTTCCTTCGAACGGTTACGATCGGGGCACCGGGACCGTTCGGCCTATGAGAAAATTATGTATGGTATTTATGGTGCACATCATTCGGACGGGTTACGACCGTCTAGTGTTGTGATAAGCTATGATATCAGTAAGTTTGGGATCCTTTGGATACTGGGCTAGCAACCTATATCGAAGCGATCATAGGCTTACACATAAGGATGCCAAGTCCATTACGGTGCGAAACACCATGACCTTCATATAGATAGGGCCGGTGGGCTTAGATTAGAGTTGGGTGCAGACGCGGGACCTGCTACTCTTATGCATATGGCTAAGTTTATGGTTGGTTGCGTGAATCGTATAATTTTTTATGTAAAGTTCTAACCATTGCAGGCTAGGCAAGATGAGACAGAGATGGACACGATCACTATGTTTATGTTCAATTATGTCTAACTGTATCTGCCGCAGGAACATGATATTGGACACATTTATATTAAGTTGTTATGTTGAATAATGCCATGAAACTGATCCTAAGGCTAAATAGAAAGATCACCAAAAATATTGCATGTTTCACTAAAATTACTTAGTGTTTGGTTTGGGTGCGAGTGGGTCTTGATCAGTGCAGCGAGGACGAAAGCACTAATCTCCTACTAGTTTGCTTGCAGGCTCAGGTTATGATCAACTCGGGGCAGAGCTTGGTTTGGACGCATCGAGGCATGGAGTCCTTGGCGTTCAAGAGGAGCTACCGCATAGGCGTTCAGACTTGTGACATGGAGATGTTCGACCAAAGACTACTTGTTGGCTATAAAGAGGCATAATGTATGGAACAATGTCATCCTTTGTGAGCTAGAGAGATCATGAGTGTTATACCCAGTTGGCATTTTAAATTGGGCTATTCAAAGCCTTTGTAATCTTTATTTCGTTATCAATAAAAGAGATTCTTATATTATACTATGTTTTCCTTTCGCTGCTTATGTT
This sequence comes from Iris pallida, assembly GCA_029216955.1. Taxonomy (NCBI): domain Eukaryota; kingdom Viridiplantae; phylum Streptophyta; class Magnoliopsida; order Asparagales; family Iridaceae; genus Iris; species Iris pallida. The sequence goes on along the minus strand of JANAVB010020598.1, from coordinate 3,797,067 downwards.
ATCAATTGGAGATAAAAACTACGTGAACCTGTTATTTTGCCTTGCACAAGCGCACTCCAGGCTCGTGTGGCATCACGCCCCAGCGAGGACGATGATTCGGGTGAAATCTAGCGATGACGAGCGATTTTCTGGATCGGGGCGTGACAAGTTGGTATCAGAGCGGTTCCATCCTCTGGACCATGCACGAATCTCTTTGACCCTCAGTTTCTTCGCTATCGAATTTAGTTGACTCTAAGTTATTTCCGCAACCGCATGACTCATGCATCTGCTCGACGCTACATTGGATGTTCCAAAGTCTATATTGAGGGCGTATGTCTGCCATAAGTATGTCGTGACTATCACGGTATCTGCGAGTGCCAATGGAGAATGTCGGTTGCACAAAGTGCAACATGTTATAGAATGTTGGTCGCACGAAGTGTAACGAATATGGTAATGTTGGTTGTATGATATGCAATGATATACATATTGTTGATAGTACGAAGTGCGAAGAGTTATGTGTTGTTGGTCGCACAAAGTGCGACGAGATACGTGTTATCGGTTGCACAAAGTGCAACGAGTCGATATATGAGGCGATGCATGTTATGTGGCTATGCGAATGGTTATGTATTGTTGGTTGCATGGAGTGCAGCAAGTCGTGGATCGTTCGTTGCATTGGAGTAACGAGTCGACATGGTATAATATATGTTGTACGGCTATGCTGATGGATAGCAATGTGTTAAACGAGATTGAGTGATGACCTTAAGTATCGAGAATAATTTGTTGCACGAGTTGCAACGAGTGAGATTGGAATATCACGAATGCGATCGTAACGAGTCGAGTTGGTCGCTAAGTCGAGTTTGAATAGACAAACGTTTATTTTGGCCGTATATCGTGTTGAGCTTTGAATAAGCGAATATTACGATTGTGATCGATATGATCGCCATGGTACGGTTAGATTGAATGTATGTCAAACTTGCACGAACGACTATCATGTTGGTCCAGTTGTTGTGCCAACCCGAGTAAGAACGCTAGAGCTAGGATTGAAAAAGATAACCACACGGGATAGTGATTGGAAAATAGAGTTAGACTTATGCGGAGTGTGATGTCGAGTAATGACTTGAGTTTGAGTGGTATATGCAATACCACTTGTGTGATCGGTGCAGCGAAGCATTGTATCGATAACGATAGGCTCGATTCCTGAGTGGTATATGCAATACCACTTAGCGATAGCTATGTTAAGCCGTTGGTGACTTGCAATAGAATGCATCGATACGAATGTGTTGATTTTGATAGGTTTGTTCTCAATGGACGAAGTAGTACCGAGACTCGAGCGGGAATGACTTGATAGAAGTCGATGCAAGTATGCTTCGATGAATTGAGTTGAATGATTATGTGCGAAGTCGTACCTATGGAGGATACATCGGACGAGGAGTCGTTAAGTGTAAGTCGAACGATAGGCTGACCATAGCGAGAGAATGTTGCATTGAGAAAATAGTTGACTCGGTCGAATTTACGTTGAGTTAGTATGAAGACTTATTCGGAACGAGTTGAATAGGTACGAAGAAATCGTACGAACGAATTTGAGTTAGTTCGATGAATCGGTAGCACGATTTGGAAGTGCGAGCTAGCAATACGAGAATGGATGTGTGAATAAGAAATTGTGTTGCGATGATGGTAGTTAGTACAACTGAATGGATTTTGATATGTGCAAGACTTGATTTGTATTCGAGTTCAGATAATGGCAGTAATTGCAATGAATTGGAGCTTATGAGAGAGGAAGATGTTCAAGTTATGCATATCGACGATGGTATTGAGGCGTATCAAAGATGATATGCTATAACTCGGGGATACTCTGATCGAATGAACGAAAATTATGTTGAGCATTGTTGTTGGATGAATAAGATTGCAAGTTAAGTTGATATCAGTTTGGATGATAATGATAGGAATGGTTCGGAGAATTTGAAAGTGGATAGATAGTACTTGGATGAAAAAGAAAGTGTTTTGGATTGCTTCGTGGATGGCCACAACGTTGACATTCTTGTCTTATGCGAGTGCAACTCCAGCATCGCACATGCGTCATGCCAAATTAGGGTGATCATTCTGCGTGAGCGCTGGTATGGTGATTCATCCAGCGGGGATGGTCGAACTTGCAAGGCGTGGCAAATTGGATTTACACTTGTGGTTCGATGTGAAAGTTGTTTGAGGATGGTTTTGATGAGTATGGAATATGTCGAACTATGATCACGAATAGGTAAACTCGAACTTGAGGCGAGTAGATGTCATACGACTAGCAGAAATAGTCGACGGTAGTGCATAAGTGATTCGAGTAGTAACGGAACATCAGTTGCGCGGGGGTAGATAAATTATGGACTGGTAAATTATGTCAGATTAGATAAAGTCTCATAGGAATTTGTCGGGAATTGATTTGGCTCCGCGATAGGATATATCATGGTTCGTTGTAACTGTCCCTCGTTGATGATCTTCAATTATCGAGCGTAGTTTCAGGGCAGATGACCCTAGAAGACTTGACCGCCAAATCAAGTGAATGTTGGAGATCGTAGGACGACCCTAATAAAGTCATATAAGAAATTATGCTGGTGGTGAATAATAATGTAGTGCATGTTGAGGATAAGACTAAGCGACTAAGTATTGTGTTTTGGAAGTTAGCGAGTAGACTTCGACTAGATCGATATGGTTAGAAAAATTATGATCGATCGAATGGGTGCGTAGATAGAATTGTTTGGTCGATAATCAAATAGATATCGAGGAACGTACTTAGCGTGGAAATGCGGTAAGGTGATTGCAAGAGTTTTGTAATACACGAGTGCGATGGGTAGTAGAATGACCCTAAGAGTTGTGTCTTAGATCGGTTTGAGTAACGGTCAGGCTATGTGTGTTGAACGCACGATTTATGTTATGAAACGAATTAGTCAGGATTGATTCGAGAATTGAGTAAAGGATTTGTACTCGGTCGAGAATAGGAGATGGGCGTATCGTGAGAGACCTTGGGTCGGAAAGATTGTTGCCTTTGAGCATCGTAGACTCAAGTTGACCTCTTGTGTCGGAAGAGTGAGAGCATGATGTCTGAATAAGTTACCTAGCGGGGGTAGCCCCAGATGCGATACATAGATAGTTCGAGAATGTGGATCAAGTTAGAATAGTTGTGTGCGATGTGTATTACGGATTATAGACAAGGAAGATTTGGACATGTTGGACTTAGTCCATGTCATTAAGACCAAATGTTATGAACGATTAAGTGAGAAGACTTAAGTGGTACGAGAGAAAGAAACAATTTGAGAATAGGCATTGCAAAGAATTATTGCGATTGGATGCACAATAACTTAATGCAATACGAGTGTTAGGTGGCCAGCGAGTAACTTATGGGATCGAAGTAACGATTTGGACTTAAGTTATACGCAGAAGTGTTGGGAGGATGATCGCATGTTATGGAATAATTCATACGAGAAGTATTTTGAGAATAGGCGCTAAGATCTGACCAAGTCGAGTACGAAATAGTTGGTGCTTGAGGATTTAAGTTGAGCATAGTAGCCTTGTCCCGATATCTTACAACTGAGCTTGGCTGAAATACATATATTGGTGGGATGCCTAAAATATGTGTATAATCCAAACTAAGTTGTATGATTCCAACGGTAGTAGCACGAGATCGTAAAACGATCTAACGAGACACTTGGATTAAGTGTTGGTTTCGGTTTGAGGACGAACCTTGTTTTAAGTGGTATATTATGTAATTCCCCGCTCCGTACGGTACATTACGGTGAGTCGTTGACTCGAAGAGTTGCGTAGACCCGATGAAGTATTGTTGCGAATTGATGCAAGAGTTACGTTGGCCAAAGGTAAACTTTGATTCGATTGGAATCTATAAATCAAATCGATGCAAAGGGATAAGTCCACTTTGAGCAAGTGCTGATTTTAGTTGATCTGGTGTGCAGGATATGCTTTTACGCTGGACAATAAAAGGTCGGCATTTTGTCTTATTCAGTAAAGTGTCCGCGAAATCAAATCATCGCCTTACAACGGAGGGTGGCATGGGCACGATAGGCCAAATCAACCGAGTAGTTCAAAGGAATGGCTAAGTCCGAGAGTTAGTTATGCGACCAAATTATGGAATCGAGCCGCTCCAGCTCGGCGAAACGACAAGGCGTATCGACTTAAGGTGGGCGGGTTCTTGACTCTCTCTCCCTATTCCTTCACGTCTAATAAAATATATCCTTGTATGCGTAAGTTGCTGTCAAGTTAGCGAGCGTGGCTCGAATGATTAAGGGTCCAAGTATGTGTCGAACATTAAGATAGAACATTGAACATTGAATAATTGAAGCGACGTGCATCAAATGTACGGGTCGCGGTAGGGCGGTGATGGTAGAACATTGAAAGACAATATCGAGATGTGCATCACGTGCACGACTCCAAGAACATTGAACACTAGGCCTAGAATATTGATATTGTGCGTTAAGCGTGCCCTCGTGCACGGAAGCTAGGAAATGACTAGGTAACTACGAAACTAGGCTATGTGAACAACTTATGAACAAAACGCATTGAATATAAGTGCGAAAAGTCCAAGCCGTTGGGCATCGTGCATCAATACGGATGTGTTGGGGCATAATGCCGTCAGAACATGAGATAGAGATGATGGATTATGTTTAGGAGGGAATTATGTATGGTATTTATGGTGCACATCATTCGGACGGGTTGTGACCGTCCAGTGTTGTGATAATCTATGATATCAGTAAGTTTGGGATCCTTCAAATACTGGGCTAGCAACTCGTATCGAAGCTATAATAGGCTTACACATAAGGATACCAAGTCCATTACGGTGCGAAACATCGTGACCTTCCACTACAACAAAAATACCCTTTAATGACGCTTGATATAGGGTTTTAATGACGGCTGATAAAGAAGCGTCATTAAATTTCAGCCAGACTGTAATCTATGACGGTTATATATAAAAGCGTTATTGAATGTCTCTAAGTGGTACGAGCGTTATGGAAAAAACACAAATTTTAAGTCGAAATTTTGACTCTCCCGCACTTACTCCCGCACTTAAGTCGAAAAGCCCCCTTCTCCCGCACTTACTCTCTTTCTCCTTCTCTATCTCCCGCCGCTCCCCAACTCCCTTCCGCCCTCTCTGGCACTCCGGCGCTCCCGATCAACTACTCTCAGCCCGCTCCGGCGCTCCCGATCAACTCCCCTCAGCCCGCTCCCCTCTCGCCGCGCCCCAACTCCCCTCAGCCCGATCAACTCCCCAAGGTTTGTCCTAATTTTTTTTCTTATTTTGTGCCCTAATTTCTGCCTCGATTTGATTTTAGTAAAATGCCCTAATGCCTCGACTTGATTTTAGTAAAATGCCCTAATTTTGACCTAGTTTCTATTTCCTAGTTTTCGAAAGATGGCTGAAATATCTTTGAATGCATGTTTGGAAATCTTTGAAAGAATTTTCTTTTTCTTACTAATTTGTGATGCATTTTCTTCGTCTGCGCATTGGTTCATCTTCTTGTTTCTTTCTTTGTTGGTTCTTGCAGTGTGGAAGGGTGTTAATTCCATTGCTTACAAGTTCAACTTCATGGAGACACGTTCGGGTAGCAAGGTTTGTTTTGGTTCATGGAGACATGTTCTTTTCAATTGCCCTATTTTCTAGAAATCATGGACAAGAAAGAGATCAATGTCCCTGTAACGTCGTGTATGACACATGTTGAACACGGCATTTTTACACTCGAAATTACTCCAGGTCACGCAGAAATCGGTACCGTGTCTGTGTATGTGCCATGTCATATTGTCTTTAAATCAAGTCATGTTCTTTTTAGATTAAAATACTCCAGGCAATACAATTTATTTTTTACAGTGTGCACGTTGCTCATGCATCGAGAGTGGGATGGATCTTTGACATCAATATATACAATTGTTTGACTGTACATCTTTAGATTAAATGATATCGGTCATGTTGGATGTGAGCGTTGACCAACTTTTTTTTAGGTTTATTTGACCCTCTTTTGTAGTTATGTAGATGATTCATATAATGGTTGATTCCAGAATTCATCTCATATAAAACCTGATTTTGGGATTCAAGTACAACACATAACCTGAGAATTAGTTCACTGATTTCCCATTTAATTCATCGACACTCACATGATACACAAGTATATAGACATAATACATCAATGAGATATCAGTTGAAATCTGGAAGCAATGATATCACTAGAAGAATAAGGTTATACTTTGTATATATGCAAGGTCAGTCGTACAATTACATTGAGCTTGAACTTCAGGGTAATCATATTGCCGTCTCGGGAAAAAATTCAACTACAGAACTAATATGATCAAGCAATAAAGTGCACAATTTCCTACATATAGACTCAGAGCATCCCTGGTACAACCTCTACATCCCAGTACTCGATATTGTTTCCTGCAATCCCTTGGACCCCTATACCCGGTAGGTTGATCATGGCACTCTGCCTATGCCATATGGGTATTGGCATATCCTATGATACCTACTGTTATCTACAGTTCTCTGTTCCAATATTGAACGAGTTATCAACGACTCGGGTTACCTGCATCAAGAGGTACCAAGGCTTGTTTATATCTGATATTCAAAACCAAGCCATGTAGTTGGTGTTAAACCAGGTACCCACTGATACTAGGTTGCCCCTAATGTGGGATAGGATAATCTTGAAGGTATTTCCTACTGTATCCATGTGTACCGACCCTTCAAGGTTTGGTACAATCAAACACTCCCTATGTTTTAATCTCAAGTTCGAAGGATTTCACACTCACATGATATATTTGAATTGGGCTATTAAACACAGGTTATAAAGAAATTTGAATTGGGCTATTGCACACTCACATGATATACATAACCTAATGTTAGCTGTTATTTTTCCCAAATCTTGAGAACTGCATTGGGCTGAATTCTGGGTTATATACTCTAATAACTGAGGCTGTTTACACAGACTTCCTCACCCTGCTTTATACCTTCCTGCACACATGTTTCCCCACATACTCTCACATTTTCTGTCACTCACACACTCACTAACACACACATGCCTACACTGTTCAGCCCTTCGACACACACACAAGCACTCATGATTCACACACACATATATTCACTGTCACCTCATTCTAAATTCTGAGAACAAATTGTTCCCCTCATGTTGATCCTCACACTCTCATGGATGACAAAGCACTTAATCATTGTTTTGCTTTATTATACAGAGGAATAGATCATGGATGACAAAGCACCTATTATCGGAAGAATATAAAGCCGGAGTTGATGAATTTATGGAGCATGTTAAAGCTAGTGGGGATGATCTCGACTTTGTTAGATGTCCATGTAATGAGTGCGAGAATCTCTATAGTATGAGTTTAGAAGATGTAAAATTTCATTTGACGACAGTTGGTATCGATCCAAGGTATACTATATAGATATGGCATGGGAAAGTTGATCCTAATGAAGTGTATGAGGATACATGTGCGTCTATTTATAAGGACTATGATATGGATACTTTAAATGATGTGGCAGATACACTAGAGATGTTCCATGCATTAAAAAGGAACGACATTGAAGGAGATGATGAAGATAACTTTAATTCATTGCTTGATGATGCTAAGAAACCATTGTATAATGGTTGTAAAAAGTATACGAAGCTATCTGCGATAGTGAAGCTCTTTAGTATCAAGGCTAAGAGTGGTTGGAGTGATAAAAGCTTTTCAGATGTGTTGACATTGTTCGCCGACATGCTTTCGGGAGAAAATGAATTGCCTGTAAGTACTAGGGAGGCTAAGCGTTGCTTCTCAATATTTGGAATGGGATATAAGAGAATACATGCATGTCCGAATGATTGCATACTCTATAGAAAAGATTATGAAAATGCAATCTCATGTCCTACGTGTGGAACGTCGAGATATAAGGTAAAGAAGAATATGTCTGAACAAAGTCAGGAAGAGCAAAAGAAGGGCATCCCAGCTAAAGTTCTATGTTACTTTCCACCTATTTTACGCTTTAAAAGGTAGTTTCGATCGGTACAAACATCAAAGAATTTGACATGGCATGTAGACGGAAGGGAAGTTGATGGCCAATTGCGTCATCCCACAGATTCACCTACGTAGAAGACAATTGATGATAAATTTCCAGAGTTTGCAGCAGAAGCAAGAAACCTTCGACTCTCTCTTTCAGCCGATGGGATTAATCCATTTAGTTCACTCAGTAGTAGGTACAGTTGTTGGCCTGTAATGCTAAATACTTATAATTTACCACCTTGAAGGTTGCTGGCTGTGGTAGGGAGTTAATTGACACTTTTGGAGAGATGGTAGAAAGCATTAAGGATACCGACCCTCATCTTAAAATACCATTGGAAGGAATGTTCGGAACCTTTACTCCAAATTGTTATCTTTCTAAAATCATTCTGCAGGAGTTATGTAGGATGGCATGGCTAGATGTGAATCCTGTTGTTGCCTATATGAGGTAAGAAATATGAAATTTATATTTTGAAATTTATATTTTGCGATTGACACCATATTCAACTATTTTTTTGGCTTTAGGTTTTTGCTTGATAAATTTCCAAACTCTCGGAAGCTTTTGGTAATGTTTAACCCTTCTGCTATGAGTAATGCATCCGGGCCTGCAATAAGCAATCTGGTTAGAGAAAGGCTCCAAGAGGCTAAGAAAACCCAAATTTGCTTCATTCCCTTCATTTACAAGGAGTAAGGAGTTTTAATCAAGTAGCAAGATTTTTCTTTCCTATTCAATAACCAAATTGCTTTATTCCATTCATGTTCCCTTTAATGTAGGAAGCATTGGATTCTAATTGTTGTTGAGCTCTCTACCTTTAATGTTTACTGGTTGGACTCGCTGTGTTTTAAACCGAGAGGAGACATTAAGTTGTTTTTCAATACGTGAGTGAAATTATTATTATTATTGTTAATATTTTAATAAATGTGTATATTCTGATGTTAGTATATATAATTATTTTCTACTAGTGGCCTCAACACAGCATATATTGGTGGTAAAAGATCAAGTAGAAGTCCTACTTGGAAATTACCCAAGGTAATCAAACTAATATATGACTTATTATAATCATGGACATTATATTCTCTTACAAATAATATCTTCATGTTGGTCCCGAAACAACCTGGAGGTTATGAATGCGGATATTTTGTTATGAAATATATGCGGGATCTCATGGAAGACCCCTCTCCTACTATTGAGTCAAAGGTAAGTTGTTCATTAATTAAATTCTTAATTACTTTTCTGAAATTGTACAAACTAATGTAACTATTTTTTGACTTTTTAGCTAAAAACATTGGCTGGAAAATCAACATACACGCAGGAAGAAATAGATAATGTCCGATGCGAATTCATCGAATTTGTTGCCAATCATATGGATGATACATGAGGGTCAAGGTACTCATTTCACTCATTTCCATTACTGATACGAGACACCCTACTGTCACATGGACACAATACACTCAAGACACTCACTAAACTATGACTGATAGTCCTACCCTCTGTTCTGTTTGTCGAACATCAATTTGTGGTTATGGAGTTTGTGGATTTGTTGTGGATTTTGAAATATCATTTGGGAATTTCTTATATAAAGGAACTGGAAATGTTTCATGTGCTGTTTATGCATCTCTTGTATGATCAAGTGGTTCAAGTTGGTTTGGATATTATTGGCTGTCGAATTTGTTTCTCTGATGCAGTGAGTTGATACTTCAAATATCGGTTGATACTTCAAGTATCAGTTTGATGTTTAGATATGGGTTTTATATTTCATACATGAGAGTAATTCTCAGCTTTTATTATGTTAAATTGGTTCTCCATTTTGGGAGTTTTGAAATTGGATTTCAAGTTGAACTCAGGTTTTAAACTGAGCATAAGTTCAGTTTTATATTGTGAACCTTGAACAATTGGTTTTACTTGTATCTCAGGATTATTGGTTTTGTATTAAGTTCACCTATATTGGTTTGGGTTTGGTTTCACTTGTACATTCTCATATTGATTTGGTTTGGGTTTTTGATGTAAGGTTGCATATGAATAATTCTGTCTGGTATACCTGAGACTTGTTCTCAGGATATCCATGTTCTCAGGTTTTAAACTGAGCATAAGTTCAGTTTTATATTGTGAACCTTGAACAATTGGTTTTACTTGTATCTCAGGATTATTGGTTTTGTATTAAGTTCACCTATATTGATTTGGGTTTGGTTTCACTTGTACATTCTCATATTGATTTGGTTTGGGTTTTTGATGTATGGTTGCCTATGAATAATTCTCTGTCTGGTATACCTGAGACTTGTTCTCAGGATATCCATGTTCTCAGGTTTTAAACTGAGCATAAGTTCAGTTTTATATTGTGAACCTTGAACAATTGGTTTTACTTGTATCTCAGGATTATTGGTTTTGTATTAAGTTCACCTATATTGATTTGGGTTTGGTTTCACTTGTACATTCTCATATTGATTTGGTTTGGGTTTTTGATGTATGGTTGCATATGAATAATTCTCTGTCTGGTATACCTGAGACTTGTTCTCAGGATATCTATGTTAACATTTTGGTTGTTTCACCTTCAGTTTTATCTGTGAGCTTGGATTCCTTGATTCTCAGTTCAGTTGGAAATGTAGCCTACCTGGAATTTCTTATATAAAACATTTTTGAACTGGAAATGTAGCCTACTGCTTTGGCCTGTGGCCTGCTGCCACTTGCCCTACAGCAGGTCAAGCTGGAAAAGGGGGGGGGGAATGAGTGCCCTGCTGCTAATGTAGCCTACTGCCACTTGCCCTACCTGCAGGCAATAGCCTCAGGCCTTATAAGCCAACATCTTTTTGATAGTACTTACATTATATATACACAAGATGAATCTGACAGAAACTCCACACAACAGTTTCCTACAACATATGTTGAATTGTGATCTTATATATGTGTGTTTTTAATCATGACTTATATCATTATATCACATTTATTAATCCTTGTTTTATCTTTTGCAGGGTACATGTGCTGTGGACACAGGTCTTTATGTGAAGTTGTATGTTATGGTGTAGGATGTGTGGATAGTTTTGATGTAAAGTGTACTAGCTATAATGGATACTGATCTATAGATTTTTGTGAAGATGTATATATATATGGCCTGAGAAATGTGGAATGATAGCTAAAGTGTACTCTATTTTAAGACAATAGAATGTACCCTATTTTGAGACAATGGAATGTGGTTCTATTTTGAGACAATGAAATGCAGATTAATGTTACATTTCAATATTTTGTTGTGAATATGGTTCAAATTAAGTGGTTTTCGAATTGAAATGAGCAGGGTTTGGAATTGAAATGAGCAGGGTTTGGAATGTATAACATGCAGTATAGAGCATTATAAATGTTATACAAATGACCAATCATAATGCTTTCAAAATGTCCTGACCCCAACCATACTAAATTATTCATAACGTTTTTACATAACTATCTATAACGGTTTGAAAATAGAACGTAGTAGAAATTCATACTATTAATGACGTTTTCGGTCAATTTATCTATAACGCTTTGAAAAACATTCATAACACCCGATTTTATAACGCTTGGATGAAGAAAAAAAACCGTCATGGTTTGTCATTAATGACGGTTTTTAGCCGTCATTAAATGGTATTTCTGTTGTAGTGTTCATATAGATAGGGCCGGTGGACTGAGATTAGTATTGGGTGCAGGCGCAGGGCCTGCTACTCTTATGCATATGGCTAAGTTTATGGTTGGTTGCGTAAATCGTATGAGTTCTTATGTAAAGTTCTAACCATTGCAGGCTAGACAAGATGGGATGGAGATGAGTACGATCACTATGTTTATGTTCAATTATGTCTAACTGTATCTGCCACAGGGACACAATATTGGACACATTTATATTAAGTTGTTATGTTGAATAATGCTATAAAACTGATCCTAAGGCTAAATAGAAAGATCACCAAAAATGTTGCATGTTTCACTAAAATTACTTACTGTTTGGTTTGGGTGCGAGTGGATCTTGATTAGTGCAGCGAGGACGAAAGCACTAATCTTCCACTAGTTTGCTTGCAGGCCCAGGTTATGATCAACTCGGGGCGGGGCTTGGCTTGGACGTGTCGAGGCATAGAGTCCTTGGCGTTCAAGAGGTGCTACCGCATAGGCGTTTGGACTTACGACATGGAGATGTTCGGCCGAAGACAACTTCTTGGCTATAAAGAGGCATAAAGTATGGAACAATGTCATCCATTGTGAGCTAAAAAGATCATGAGTGTTGTATCCAATTGGCATTTTAAATTGGGCTATTCAGAGCCTTTGTAATCTTCAGTTCGTTATCAATAAAAGTGATTCTTATGTTATACTCTGTTTTCCTTCCGCTGCTTATGTTATCAATTTGAGATAAACACTACGTGAACCTGTTATCTTGCCTTGTACGAGCGCAACTCCAGGCTCGTACGGCATCACGCCCCAGCGAGGATGATGATTCGGGTGAAATCTAGCGAGGACGAGCGATTTCTCGGATCGGGGCGTGACAGTTTATCCAAGGACCACCATAATTTTGCCTCAGGACCAGGCCTAGGCGTCTCTGTACCGATGGAAGACGATATCTATACAGATATATTATATTCATGAGAAAAGTTAATTTATGATAAATACAGAAAAAATGATAAACCAAAATACTTACTTTGTACCGTCGGTCCCGATCTCCGTCCTCGTCTCCTCTGGAGCTGCGCAGGCATCATCTACCTGATACTGTCGGCCGTCGGTGCAGCCTCCTCCATTTGCTCATCTGTCTCCATCGTCGTATCAGCAGGAGAAACGTTACTCTCGGGAGCAGTCTCAGGCCTGGAACTACTCGTCCCAGGCGATATGCCACGTAGCATCGTGGCAGGCGGAGCTACTGTCCGATACACAGGAGTACTGGACGACGAAGATCCAGAGCCAGTACCAGTAGGAGGTACCTATCCTCTGCCAGTACCAGTACCCTGTGCCCCATGTCGAAAAATGAGGAACGATCCGTGATGACCTGTCATACCTGATAATAACATATGATGAGATACAACAAAGACAACAAAGAATAGAGACTAGAAATATGAAAGTGCAACAAAGATAAGATAATAACCAAGACAACATATGATGATACATTTTACAAGAAACATCTAAGTCCAGATAGTATATTTTACAAGAAACATCTAAGTTCAGATAGTACATTCTACAAGAAACATCTAAGTCCAGATAGTACATTCAGATAATAACCAAGACTAGATAATAACCAACTCTACGTAATAAGAAAATAAAAGTACATCTCTCTCAATCATCTTCAGAATAATCATCTTGTTCATCTTCCTCGACCTCATCTTCCTCTTCCTCCTCATCTTTACTTTCATCTTTGCCTTCGTCGGCTTCGTCTTTCTCTTCGAATAACTCTACATCTTCTACATTATGTGTCGTGTAATGCTTAACTTTCGTGGAGTCCACATCAACAATATTGGTTACAAGAGGTAGCTCATCCTCCTGATAAGCTTTTTCGTCAACATCAAAAGTATCTCTAGCTTTAGTCTTGCATACTGTCCACCAGTCAGACTTTGTTGCTCCCCGTCTCGGATAAGCTGTAAAGTACACGAGCTGAGCTTGAGTTGCTAGGGCAAATGGTTCGTAGCTTTGATATCTACGCTTGTGGTTTATATCCATAAGACCATGCTTGTCAATTTTCTAACCTTGATTTTCAATCGGATCGAACCATTCACACTTGAACAACACGATCTAAGCAGGTTCTCTGCCATAATTATACGTCAACTCTACAATCTCTCGCAAGATGCCAAAGAAATCATTTTCTGGATCGACGTCTTTGTAGTTCGAAGATTTGATACACAAACAACTATTTTCCGTGGAATCAAGATCCAGAAAGCTGTCTCTGATCGGAGTATTTGTCGACTTGAACCGAAAGCCATTGACACAGTAACTTGGCTATATTTTAACAAAAGTAATTGGTCCCTTGGCAAGAGTTCTGATTAATTTAATCTCGAGTGAAATTAGACGATCGACCTGAATACCAAAGAAGAGATAGTAAGTTATTTTTTGCGCAGTTGCATTAAAAGAGACCAATAATTATCGGGCTGTTTACATATTCGCTCAACCAAGAAGGAAAATAATGTCTCATTTCTTCTTCTAATGCTTTGTCTTTTAGGTAGGATCTAACCGACCTAAACTCATCATTATATGTGCTGAAAAACAACGAAGCAACCGCTGATTAGTACAATAATATTAGCTTATACTATTACATTGAGATGACGTAAACTCATCATTAATTACTTATCCCTCTAGCTTCTCTACTTCTTTCTCGTCGCAATTGAGTAATACATACAACTGAGCAGCCCTTAGCTCTTCGTCATTCAAATATCTTTTCTTCATTTTTTCCGAAGGCTTTTCGGACGTATTGAATACTTTCAGTATTCCATTATTAGATTCTAGATAACCGTCGTCATTTCTTGGAGCCCTCGTTCTATTCGTAGCAACATGAGGTTTGAAATACGTCGAACAGAAGTTTGTAATCTCCTCGAGAATATAGGCTTCAGAAATAGAACCCTCGACCCGAGCCTTATTTTTTACCTTCCTCTTTAGGTTGTTCAAATATCGCTCAAATGGGTACATCCACCGATAACCGATGGGCCTACCAACACGTGCCTCGTAGAAAAGATGAATTGGAAAATGCTCTATGGAGTCGAAGAATTCAGGAGGAAATACCTTCTCGAGCTTGCACAGTGTTACCGTAATATTGTTCTCCTGCTTTTCTAGACGATCAATGAGCAACTTACTAGAACAAAGATCTCTGAAGAATATCCTAAGCTCGGTCAATGGATCCCAAACAACCGAGGGTAAGAATTCTCGAAATGCAATCGGAATTAACCTCTCCATGAATACGTGACAATCATGGCTCTTCATACCCCAGAATTGCCTTAGACTGCTTCAACTTTCCATTCCCGTCCTCTATCAAATGCAATGTAGGATGCCTAAATATTTCTTCCAAGTCCAATCTAGCCTTTGGATTGCCTTTCATCTTCCCCTTTACGTCCATTACAGTATTAATTATGTTGTCAAACACATTTTTTTCGATATGTATGACATCAAGATTATGTCTAATCAGATTGGTGCTCCAATATGGCAGATCCCAGAATATACTCCTCTTCGTTCAGTTATGAGTGCGACCAAATTCGTCACACTTATAGCCCGTAACAGGCTCTTCAATAGCTCTTGGTAAATCTTTTACCTTTTCCCATATCGTGTATCCGGGCCACCTTGGCGGGGGATTAGCCTTCTCCACAACGCCAGCACGAAAAGCCTTCATGTTCCTCCGGTACGGATGATCCTTCGGCAAAAATTGTCGATGACAATCGAAGAAGTACGGTTTGTCTCCGTATTTCAAACGAAAAGCCATAGTGCGGTCCATGCAATACGGACATGAAAGACGACCATGCGTGCTCCATCCAGATAACATACCATAGGCCGAAAAGTCATTGATGGTCCACATAAGTGCTGCCCCATCTGAAAATTTTGTTTTCTAGATACATCGTACGTGTTGGAACCTACTTTCCACAGCTGATTCAACTTAACAATCAATGGTTGTAAATACACATCGATGTTCCTTTTCGGATTGTTTGGACCTGGAATAATAATGGTGAGGAATATATACGAAATCTTCATGCACATCCAAGGCGATAGATTGTACAGAGTGACGATCACAGGCCAACACGAATACCGAGATCCCGAAAGTCCGACTGGGATAAAACTATCGGAGCAGAGACCCAATCTGACATTACGCGGATTAGAAAAAAAATTTAGATACTCTCGATCAAAGTGCTTCCATGCTTCTCCATCAGATGGGTGATCCAACACTCCTTCGGTCTGTTCCTGCTTATGCCAACTCATGTTTTTTGTAGTTTCCTTCACCATAAACAACCGCTGCAACTGCAGCGTCAACGTCAAGTAGTGCATCGAATCAGTAGTCTTCCTGGCACCGACAGACTTTCCTCTACCACTGCCCTTGTAGCGATCGGCACATAAAATCTCCAGGCGTCTTTATCCTTGTCGTCTTTGTAGTACAACATGCACCCGTTGTGACATGCATCGATTTTCTCGTATCCATCCAGAGCGATCTCACCATCCTCTTAGATCGGTAGAAGTCTTTAGGCAACTTAGCACCCTCAGACAATATTTCTATAAGCAACTCCATAAGACGGTTGTAGCAATCTTGCGACATGTTAAAATCGGACTTGATGCTCAACAATCTTGTAACCCCCTCCAACGGTGAATGATCCTCACAAGTAGGATATAATGGAGTCCTTGCATTCTCCAGCAACTCCATGAACTGTACAGCATCGGCATTCGGTGCCTCCTCAGGTGCATCATGATCGTCCGGATCGAAAGTAGGCCCCGCCACATCAAAAACCATGTTCACCAACCCATCGTCGTAAGCAGCATTGTTGTGGACATCCACATAAGGCTCATACTCTGATGCTAAAGACACAAGTTCTCCGTGCGCGCTCCACTGATAGTAATTCAACGTGAAACCCTTCGAGTATAAATGATACGTGACTTCCACTTCTGGATGATATTTTAAGTTGCGACATCTCACACAAGGACACTTAATTTTGGTACCATCCATGTACTGAGGGAACGCCTTGGCAAACTGCAGGAACTGTTGTACACCCTCTATGAATTCATCCCGTACACTGCACATGTCATCAGGATGACGGTTGTATATCCATGAACGATTTCGTAAGTAGTAATTCATATCTATTTGAAGATAATTCTGCAAAGATAGATACACTTATTCGATTATATTGTCCAAATTGATGCATAGACACATAAGTATTCGATTATACCTACATTTCTAGGATACTCTATACACTCTTATAGTAACTAGTCCTATGATATTACCTATCTTATGTACACTCTTCACACACACACACATATTACCTACCACATGTAGGGCTCAAGTCAAGAGTATAGTGCAATGGTATGCTATCATTCATGCCTATAATAAGGCATACCATATATGCTACACTAACAAGAGTAAGGTATATAGCAACGGTATGCTATCAGTCATGCTTATAATAAGACATACAGTGTACTACATACTAGCAATCAAGTAAACAAACGTGTCGTATAGGATGCCAATATAGTATAAGGTATATCGTGCCTATACTCAACACGCTAAGACTTAGGTGACTACATGCCCTTTGGTGTTCTTTCCTCCCCGACATGACATGACACGAATACAAGCAAGTGGAAGTAAGTACAAACAAGTCAAGTGCAATATGAATGCATGCATGTGATGATCGAGTATGAGTACTTGTCTCTCTTATGGGGTTAACAATGTCTCTAGATCATCAATAAATAAAGAAATAATATTTTTAGAAGCTTTCTAATTTAAACCTCCAGTCAATTTCTAATGTTTACGAATCCACTTAATCTACTGACTAGGCTCTAATTATTAACAAAATTACTTAAACAAGTGAGTCAGGTAATACTCTCTGACCTAAGAGGAATGGAAAAGTCCTAACACTCAACTTGAGCATCCACAAGTCTATTACACCCTTGAATCCCTATTGGTTAACATAAACTCCACTGCTATCTATTCAATGAGTCTACCAACTAAGTACTGCAAGAACCTGGTCTATAACAACAGTAACTATATAATACTTCAATGGTCCAGCAATTTAGCCCAAAACTGACCTATATCCAATAATGAACCCAAGCCCTGACTCAATTTGAAGTCAATTTCAAACCATCATTCTAATGGCTATGAATTACAGCACCCTAAGTGAACCTCCAATTCAAACATTTCCTATGAACGGCTATTAACAGTACCATTATTTAATTTCTACAATAATACTGAACCAGTCCACATTCAAATTAGTATAATACCAAATAATAAGACATAAATATAATAATTATATATATCAAATTAACTAGATAACAAAATAAATATCAAAGCAAACAATAGTAAATATCGAAATGTTCACAGTGTCGTGTCTGAAATAGGTTCTGTCTGAAAGTGTGTTCTGTGTCAAAGTGTGTGTGTGTTAAAGTGTTGTGTCCTGTGTCACAGTGTCGTGTACGAAATAGGTTTAGGGTTTACCTTGTCGGGGCCGGAGGAGCGGGTCGTCGAGGAGGCAGGGGGTTGCCGGTGGTGCAGGGTTGCCGAGGGGGAGCAGGGTCGCCGAGCGGGGTCGCGGAGGGTCGAGGGCCGAGGGAGGAGGGTCACCGAGGGGGAAGGGGGTCGCCGGAGGCCGAGGGGGGAGGGTCGCCGAGGGGGAGCGTACGAGTTCGAATTTTTTTGATAAATAATGGGAGAAATGAAAACTCGAATGCCCTATATTTTTATTTTAGCGACGTCATAACTATACGTCGGTAAACGTCGCTAATATTAGTGATATTAACAACGTTACACTAGTTACGTCGGTAAAAGTCGCTAATATTAGTAACATTAGCGACGTTCACCGACTTATCCGTGACGTATGTTTCTTTATACAAAATCAAGTCGCAAAACGTCGCCGATCATCGGTAATAGTGACGTATTGCGACGTTTATAAATTACGTCGCTAATTCCTTAAAAGGTAGTGACGTTTTTCTAAAACGTCGCTAATATGACTTATTCTAGTAGTGGTGTGTATGTTGATTCTTACTCAAACTGTCCTTTCCTACAACATAACAAGGATTAGAAATCCATATAGGGTTTCATACTTTTTTGTCCCTGCAGAAACATATTAGATTCCCAACGTAAGCGTCAAAAGTTTGTTCGTGCATCAATTGGTTAGTCTCCAATACAGTTGTCATTACTATGAAGCCTAACTACATGATGGTTATTGGTGACACATCATTTTTTACTATCTCTGGTATTATGACA
Source organism: Iris pallida (assembly GCA_029216955.1). Lineage (NCBI taxonomy): Eukaryota > Viridiplantae > Streptophyta > Magnoliopsida > Asparagales > Iridaceae > Iris > Iris pallida. Next base: position 3,778,192 of record JANAVB010020598.1, on the reverse strand, counting down.
ACCCTCTATTATATGTAGCCAGCCTTATTGGAGGTCTCTAATGCCTGGTACCCTTCTTTTCTTTGGAAGCCATGCACCTGTGTAATTATTTTCCCTCAAAGAATGCAACTGTGCTATCCTCCTAGCGAGAAAAATGAACCTATTTTCTCCTAGGCCGACACGATTTCGATGTCCCAGATATCGTTTAAGAAAACCATACCTTGTGCACAATTTATCTATGATCATACAAATGCATATGCTCTAAATAAAACATAAGATGCACGGTCTTGGTAGCTGTTATGAATGATATAAAATCATTATTCGTACTTCACATTTCCCTAGCCTATATTCATAGCTCACATTCCTCATTTCAGGGTTATCATGACTGACGATCCATTGGTTCCAACACATTACTAGGTATAATATTAGTATCAAACTATATCCAGATATACCATGTTCCCAGGCCATTTCCATCTCGCTTTTCAACATGAAAGTTAATAATACAATATAATTAAAATTACCCACAGAAGTGTCCACTATTTTATCCTCGTACACAATCATATCTACAGTTAGTTACGTATCCAATATGTCAATATATAACAATAGCAATACATAATTTTTTTATCGTAGTTACAAAGTTACAGATATATCAAAGAACATAAAAAAATTCTTGTCACGACCCGCACCCTGATTAGGGGCACGAGAACATGGGTACGTCCAGCCTACGCCGCAGTGTCGGCGGTAGAATACTGTATATGTCATCTATAACATCTAAAATCTAACATCTAACAACAAGATATATAAACCTGTCATCTCCGCACAGAGGTATAACATAACATCTCAACTCTATATCTCAAACACAAGTCTAGGAAAGATAGAGCATGATATGGAATCAGATAAAAGAAAAAAACTAAATATAAATAGAGTTATCACACCACACAAAGTAGATGTCCAACACAAATAGATACAAGACCTGAAATATAACTAAGTCACAACTAACAATCGGAACAATCCGATACAACTGAAAACTATAAACACTAGACTAGACTAGGCACCCTCTACTGAGCTAGATGCTCCTCAGGCTCCTGAAGGTCACCCTCATGTGTCCCATAGAAGGTAGGACAGTCACCATCATCATCTGTAATATTTTCAACAGGTCCAGTCAGGACAGGAACGAGCACAATACATCTCTCGCAGTTCATATCATGTTGGGAAATATAAAGCATGCAAAGAGTAAGATACATAGACTGTAAAGAAATATATATATATATATATATATATATATATATATATATATATATATATATATGAGAGAGATTTGATAACTGGAAATATCTATATATATGATAAGTAAAAACTGTAGGTAACCTGTGATTTAGAGCATGAGATGGTTATATAAACGGGTTAGGACAATGCAAGGGTAACTCCATCATACGTGAGTGTACCATGATACATAATTTTACAAGATGGGATTTTGATCACATAACCATTTCCTACTCAACCACCCCAATTAATACACAACAATCCAGTCAAGTTACGTTACCTTGTACAAGAGGTTTTTATCATGTTTGCTCACGTGATCATGAGAGTACAAGATTGCACAAGAGTATACATGAAAGCGGTGTACATGAAATACAAGATGTTTGTGAAAAGTACATGACAACTATATCTAATGCACCCCGAAGGAGATAACATCGCATGACAAGATCCATATAGTACCAATCCGTGATAATGATGTGACAGCATCATGCAAAGTAATCTAGAGCAAGAATATAAGTCCTAACAAGTATAAAATGATCAGAGAATGTACTCGCCTGTCATCCTGTATGACTGATATGAATAGATGTCCGAACTGGTGTCACATAGTCCTATTTAGAGTAAAATAGGCCACAATATATCCACAATGGTAAAAATAGAGTATACAATGCATACTACATAATTCTAGGTCAATCTAGGCCAAACTTAGACTAACTAAGGTTTTGGTTAACATAGACTAGTCACAAGGTCATTAGGTTAAGGGTCAACCATTAACAATCTAAGTCAACTCTAGGTCATACCAGTCATAGCAAGTCAAAACAAGTCGAAGAAAGTCAAACTGGGTCAAGAGTTGGCCTACAGTTGACTTTTGGTCAACTGGCCAACTCTGGTCAACTCTAGGTCAAACCTAGGTCAAACTGGTCAAATGTCGACCAACGGTTGACTTTTGGTCAACCGTTCAAGTCTAATAGAATTTGGGACTAAATTGGGTAAAGTGTTGACCCATAGTTGACTTTTGGTCTAAAAAGTCAACCGTGGTCAACCAAGGTCAAGACTAGGTCTAGGCGACTATTTCTAATCATTACCAACCCTTACAACCCATATCCGATTCAACTGAAACTCCTATTCTTCTCCTTCTCCTTATTCCTATTCTCCTTCTCATTCTCCTCCTCATTCTCATTCTCATTCTCCTCCTCATTCTCATTCTCCTTCTCATTCTCCTCCTCATTCTCATTCTCCTTCTTCCATCATTCTCCTTCTCATTCTCTTTCTCATTCTTCTCCTCATTCTTATTCTCCTTCTCATTCTTCTCCTCATTCTCATTCTCCTTCTCATTCTCCTCCTCATTCTTATTCTCCTTCTCATTCTCCTTCTCATTCTCCTTCTTCCCTCATTCTCCTTCTCATTCTCCTGCTCATTCTCCTTCTTCCCTCATTCTCCTTCTCATTCTCCTCCTCATTCTCATTCTCCTTCTCATTCTCCTCCTCATTCTCCTTCTCATTCTCCTTCTTCCCTCATTCTCCTTCTCATTCTCATTTTTCTTCTCATTCTCCTCCTTATTCTAATTCTCCTTCTCATTCTCATTCTCCTTCTCATTCTCCTCCTCATTCTCATTCTCCTTCTTATTCTCCTTCTCATTCTCCCCCTCATTCTCCCCCTCATTCTCCTTCTCATTCTACTTCTCATTTTCCTCCTCATTCTCATTCTTCTTCTACTACTGCTGCTCCTGCTAGTGCTATTGCTGCTACTGTTCTGCTGTTTCTTATTCCCCTTCTTCTTCTAATTCTTCTACTCCTACTTCCTCTACTTCTCCTTCCTCTTCCACTCTCCCTTTATATATATATAAATACATACACACACACACATGTCTATATGTAAATACATACACATATAAATATATATATAGACACACACACTCTCAAATACATATTCAAACACACTCACGCACCACTCATGACACTCTCACACAAACACACACACACTCTCACTCACACACTACCACCACCACTCTCATGACACCACCACCATTCTCATGACACCAATACCACCACCACCACTCTCTACACACACTAAAATACATATAAATATATATACACATATATATACATATATACTCCTCTCTAAAGGAAAACCCCCAATTTAATTCTTAAACTAGATTTCTAGGGAAACCTACAAATTCTATGGGCAAAATGTAGAGGGTGGTCTCCTCCTCATTTATGGTGAAGAAAATAAATACAAAAGAAAATTAATGAAGGTTTTAAAAGCATACCTAATTGATCTTCTTGAAGGAGAAGAAACTTCAAAGAAAGGAAATGAAATGGAGAGAGAGAGGTTGCTTTGGAGTGAAGCAAAGGAGAGGGGGTGCTCCACACATCGTCGGCCACATTATAGAGGGTTGGGGGCGTTTGGCAGTTTACCAAAATGCCCTCCAAGTCAAAGAAATGAGTGGTTTGGGTTGGGGTCAAAATGGTAACTTGAAAACTCATAATTTCAAGTTCTAAATCTAATTCTAATCCCTAATCCCACTAAAATCAAATGGGATTAGTCAAATATAAATATCTGGGTTTGGTCATGATAAGTTGGTCGGTTCCAGTTGGGTCCCGATCAGAGTCTAAGCTACCCTGGGTCCCCGATACAAGTCGGAATGAGCTGAAATTCGAACCCGACTCAAATAACCCCAAAAAAATATCATAATTAGTAAAAATAAATTTCAAAAATATTTAAAAATACAAAAATGACAAAAATACCCCTGTTTTCGAAAATTGGAGGTGACAAATCTATCCACCTTAAAAAAATTTTGTCCTCGAAATTAAAACAAAGCAATCACAGAAAACACATGCAGAAAACAATCCCTCTCGAATACTTCCAAAGAAAAAAAATTCAGCAAAATAAAAATCTCTTAAGACACAACAACACATGCAAATAAAAACTATTACGTGTCCGACACGGACACGAAACCATCACAAAATCTCACCTATCAAAAGCCAAATCAACAGTCACCGATACAAAATATCAAAATAAATCAAAGAGGTCCGATGACCAAAATACCCTTGGGCCAGAAATGATATTAAAAATATCCTAATCACATGGTTAGGCTCTAGGTCAAACAGTCTCTAAGGTTTCACTAGCAAAACATTAAAATCATAAATCATGGCTTAAAAATTTAAAATGATTAAAATTTTCAAAATCAAAGAATGAATTTAAATGACAATAATTAAATGACTAAAACTATAAAAATTTAAAATCACTCTCAGTTAGACATCTGGTGCTACAAGTCTATCCAACTTAAAAAATTTCATCCTCAAAAATTAAAACAAAATAAACATATAAAAATCATGCAGTTCGACAATCATATGCGTCTGTCCAGAATCATGATACTCAGAATCTCCGTCATGCTAGTGAGCAAGGCTACAATAATCACAGAGTCCTTGACTAAGGTACATACCTCTAGAATTATGGTATTTAAAATTTTTGCATTGCCGCATGCTTGGCAGCGAAAACCTTTCGCACACCCGAGAAATACAACCATAATCCGACTATATGTCCTCACTATGCCTGCTAGCATGACCCTAGAGGATTCTATAATCTCATAATCGAGGCAACCTAGCTCATAAGACTTATCTCAAAAGAAAATCACATCACAAGAACAGAATTTTTATCAACCAATCAAGGTACAGATGGAATCGAATTTCAAACAGTTATAAGGAGGCAAATACGGAAATGAGATCGAAAGATTGGACCTGCACTCTGTCCTGCTGCTGCCTGACTGCGAGTAATCGCCATCCTGAGGACGAATTGAACCCAAGAGATCAATATGGCACAAGATAAGATATTATCAAAGGAGGACAATTGAATTCAAATGCAAGAAGAGTTGTCTTGGTAATCAAAAGATCAGAATTTTTCTAAAATGTGATGGAGTAACTCCTATCATATTCTAGATCCTATGTCCTAGTCGCAGGCTCGTAATTAGTACTCTAAGTCGAGCACCATTACGAGATCGTACTAATTGCGATACTGACCTGCATGGGCCGCCCCAAAAACGAGTCATGACCCGCACCCTGATTAGGGGCACGAGAACGTGGGTACGTCCAGCCTACGTCGCAGTGTCGATGGTAGAACGCTGTATAGGTCATCAATAACATCTAAAATCTAACAACAAGATATATAAACCTGTCATCTCCGCATGGAGGACGTATAACATAACATCTCAACTCTATATCTCAAACACAAGTCTAGAAAAGATAGAGCATGATATAGAATCAGATAAAAGGAAGAAACTGAATATAAATAGAGTTATCATACCACACAAAGTAGATGTCCAACACAAATAGATACAAGACCTGAAATATAACTAAGTCACAACTAGCAATCGAAACAATCCGATACAACTGAAAACTATAAACACTAGACTAGACTAGGCACCCTCTACTGAGCTAGATGCTCCTCAGGCTCCTGAAGGTCACCCTCATGTGTCCCATAGAAGGTAGGACAGTCACCACCATCATCTGTAATATTTTTAACAGGTCCAGTTAGGACAGGAACGAGCATAATACATCTCACGCAGTTCATATCATGTTAGGAAATATAAAGCATACAAAGAGTAAGATACATGGACTGTAAAGAAATATATATAAAAATGGGAGAGATTTGATAACTGGAAATATCTATATATATGATAAGTAAAAACTGTAGGTAACCTGTGATTTAGAGCATGAGATGGTTATATAAACGGGTTAGGACAATGCAAGGGTAACTCCATCATACGTGAGTGTACCATGGACATATACAAGATTTCACAAGATGGGATTTTGTTCACATAACCATTTTCTACTCACCCTCCCCAATTAATACAAACGATCCAGTCAAAATACGTTACCTTGTACAAGAGGTTTTTATCATGTTTGCTCACGTGATCATGAGAGTACAAGATTGCACAAGAGTATACATGAAAGCGGTGTACATAAAATACAAGATGTTTGTGAAAAGCACATGACAACTGTATCTAATGCACCTCGAGGAAGATAACATCGCATGACAAGATCCATATAGTACCAATCCGTGATAATGACGTGACAGCATCATGAAAAGTAATCTAGAGCAAGAATATAAGTCCTAACAAGTATGAAATGATCAGAGAATGTACTCGCTTGTCACCCTGTATGACTGATATGAATAGATGTCCGAACTGATGGCACAGAGTCCTATTTAGAGTAAAACAGGTCACAATATATCCACAATGGTAAAAATAGAGTATACAATGCATACTACATGATTCTAGGTCAATCTAGGCCAAACTTAGACTAACTAAGGTTTTGGTTAACATAGACTAGTCACAAGGTCATTAGGTTAAGGGTCAACCATTAACAATCTACGTCAACTCTAGGTCATACCAGTCATAGCAAGTCAAAACAAGTCGAAGAAAGTCAAACGGGATCAAGAGTTGGCCTGTAGTTGACTTTTGGTCAACTGGTCAACTCTGGTCAACTCTAGGTCAAACCTAGGTCAAACTGGTCAAATATCGACCAACAGTTGACTTTTGGTCAACCGTTCAAGTCTAATGGAATTTGGGACTAAATCGGGTAAAGTGTTGACCCATAGTTGACTTTTGGTCTAAAAGTCAACCGTGGTCAACCAAGGTCAAGACTAGGTCTAGGCGACTATTTCTAATCATTACCAACCCTTACAACCTATATCCGATTCATCTCAAACTCCTATTCTTCTCCTTCTCCTTATTCCTATTCTCCTTCTCATTCTCCTTCTCATTCTTCTTCTCATTCTCCTCCTCATTCTCCTTCTCATTCTCCTCCTCATTCTCATTCTCCTTCTCATTCTCCTCCTTGTTCTCATTCTCCTTCTCATTCTCCTTCTTCCCTCATTCTTCTTCTCATTCTCCTTCTCATTCTCCTCCTCATTCTTATTCTCCTTCTCATTCTCCTTCTCATTCTCCTCCTCATTCTCATTCTTCTTCTCATTCTCCTCCTCATTCTCATTCTCCTTCTTCCCTCATACTCCTTCTTATTCTCCTCCTCATTCTCATTCTCCTTCTCATTCTCCTCCTCATTCTCATTCTCCTTCTCATTCTCCTTCTCATTCTCCTCCTCATTCTCCTTCTTATTCTCATTCTCCTTCTCATTCTCCTTCTCATTCTCCTTCTCATTCTTCTTCTTCCCTCATTCTCCTTCTCATTCTCATTTTCATTCTTCTCCTCATTCTCATTCTCCTTCTCATTCTCCTCCTTATTCTCCATCTTTCCTCATTCTTCTTCTCATTCTCCTCCTCATTCTCATTCTCTTTCTCATTCTCCTCCTCATTCTCATTCTCCTTCTCATTCTCCTTCTTATTCTTATTCTCCTTCTCATTCTTCTTCTCATTCTCCTCCTCATTCTCTTTCTCCTTCTCCTTCTCATTCTCATTCTTATTCTCCAAGATTTATCGGACCTTGAATTTCAGTTCCTACTCGCAACTCGTTGAGACTGTGTTCCCTATTCTAAATCTTGTCTCCTCATTGAGATTTTTTATTCGAGAATTTGTTCCTTATTCACGACTTTGTTGATACTAGATTTTGAAACTTGTCTTCTATCTGATACCTTGCCTCAGTTCATCCTTCGAGACTCTATTATCCTTTCAAGATAACGTTCCATATGTGGAACCTTGTTACCATTCCAGATATCAGTTGATATTCCGTCATAATCTGAAACCTCCCTGGCTACCCTTTTGTACTCACTGATCGGATCCCTTGTCATTTTTAGTACATAATAAACTCATGTATTCTAACAGTCAGGTAATTTCACCATTTCCGTGACTTGGACTATTGAAATTCATTTTGAATTCCTTGAAGCTCTTTTGAAATTCCTAGGGATAAAGTCGAGAGGCTATTCGATGACCTACTATGGCATGACAGTTGCGCGCTGCAGCCATTAGCTGGATTCTGGAGACTGAGGGTTCACTGCAGCCAGTAGCGCACTGGCGAGGCAGGAACTCTAAGTTGAAGTGATTTCAGACACCCATAGGTTTTTGAGGATTGTCGAGACTTGTCATATTCTTCATATCTTGATCTCTTGGGTTGTTTCGTCAATGATTGTTGGAAAATGGATAAGGTTGATAGAGTATTTGGAGACATATTGTTATTTGAGTCACGGAGCCGAAAGTCCACTGCAGTCAGATACATACTGGCGGGGTAGGGATTCTAAGCAAAGTGATTTCAGATACCAATATGTTCTTGGATATTCTGGAGACTATAATCCCTTTTTCATATGATTATTGGTTTTCGAGAATCACAAATCCTTGCATGTTCACCCTGATTTGATACTGTATCTCCTGAGTATTTCGTACGTTCCTCAAATCAACCCTTGCTAATTACCTTCTAGTATTATATCGTTAGATCATTGATTTTCTCAAATTATATATTGCCAGATTTTGATTCCATACTTCGTTTGTGTCTTGTCTAAATTTTGATCTTAAATCATGTCTGTCTGACCATGATTTTCCTATCTTGTGCTAGCCACCTGTGTTAAACTATCGATTTTTGATCGTACTTAATATTTGTGTCTTCATGATGTTGCTCCTCTAAGTTGTAATTGAAATTCCTTCCACTTCGTGACTATTTGATCCTCGATCCTTGTCAAAGCGTGATATCCCAAACTTCTTATGTGTACTTGGACTCAAGGCTCAGAGCGTCGTGGATCGACAGAAGCACTAGGCGGACAACAGCAGATGATCACCGGAGTTAGCAGCTAGAAGTAGAGTTTTCCTGAAGAATCTCGTCGACTAGAGGCACCATTCGTTTTGGCAGAGGCGAGAAGCTCAGTCCGAGATTCATCGGACCCTTCGACGTGACGGCGCGGATTGGCGAGGTGGCGTACCGACTAGCGCTTCCTGCTAGATTGGAGGGAGTGCACGATGTTTTCCACGTATCCCAGCTTCGACGATACATTCCAGACCCGAGCCATGTGGTGGACTATTCCGAGCTGGAGGTGGGCCCGAGATTGACTTACGAGGAGCAGCCAGTAGAGATCTTGGACCGAAGAAAGAAGCGACTGCGGAACCAGACCATTCCTCTTGTCCGCGTCATGTGGAAATACCACTCTTTGGGAGAGTCCACATGGGAGCGTGAGGATGAGATGCGTGAGCGATATCCTAGTTGTTCATTTGAGTGCTTTGTATTTTATATATTTTTTTTTGAATTCAATAAACAACTCTTTGGATTCACTATTCTTGATTATCTGTGCCTACATTCCAATTTCGAGGACAAAATTTTTTTAAGGGGGAGGTATTTGTAACTCCACTTCCCTAAAAATTTAAAATTTTCATTTAGCCTTACTTAACCATTTTTAATTGTTAATATCTTATAACTAAAATTTAATTCTTTCTTTTTATTTTTTTTTCCTTTCTTAAAATTTTGATCCACTCAAATTGTCCATGGGCTGGACAAGCCCAAGACTAAGCCTGGTATAAAGCCAAGGCTATTTTAATTTATGTGAACTGTATTAATACTCTCCATTCTTCCCTGCCAATCTTCTTCCCTTGCAAATTCAAATTCGATACTACTGCCACCTCGACCATGTGGAGTAACAACTCCTGACAATTCTAGAGCGCGCCAATTCTCTCTCTAACTGCCTATTTAAGCAGCCCTATTCCCTCTATTTCATTCAGATCTAGAATTTCCTCTTCTCCAAGTTTCCACAGAGCACCACTGTTTCCAATCCCGATCAGAAGAAGAAGAAGAAGCTGAGGAAGAAGGAGGGGTAGCCATGACCGGTGATCGTCGTCGACACGAGATAAGCTGAGGTGAGCTGAATTTCCTCATCGAACCAATCTTCACTTTCAAATTGTTTTGGATCGAGTAGTGATCTAGATTTGGATCGAGATCGATTCTAGTAATTTTTGTTCTGATTTAAACCAGAGTAGTTGCAATCGTGATGATTGATCAATGAACAATTGGTGGATCTTTCGAGTATTGATTGAGATCTCTCATCCGATTAATTTAATCTGAGGTGAGTTTTTCCCAGTTCAGTAATTTTGTTCAATTTAGTTTAAGTTGCTCTGTCTTTGATCTTTGAACGTTCAAGTCAATTGGAATGAGTTGTGGGGATGAATTAGATTTTTCTTCTCATAGTCACCCACTGTTCGATGAAATGTTGCAGAGATCCTTGTCCACTTCTCGATTGGTTTCAGGGATACTACATCACACTGCAGGTAAATTTCTTGATAAATTAGTTCTGGTGTGAATATTAACTAAGAATGGAATTGTTGTACCAGTCATAGTATGGAGTTTCGATTCATCAAACTGAACCTGGGTATTTCCATTGAAAGATTCTCAGGGACAGTCTTGTGACTTGGAGGTTTCATATTATGTTGGCTTGAACATGATACTCTTGTACCATACTTAGTTCATTATTTGAACCTGAGATGGTATGAGCAAATCGTATGGTGTTGTATTGGTTTTGCACATGCAATATTGGTTGATATGAGGGCAGCTGTGTGGTTGGGATGCATATCCTGAGGCTATATTTTTCACTGGGGATTCCATATACTGTCTGAGTAATGGATAAACTGGAGACTTTGTGACTGAGCCATTTATGCTTGGGTATTCCTATTTCCATATTGATTCAATGGACTTATGTGCCAATGGGATACTGTGCTTGGGAATACTTTTTCAATGGCTACCTAGCAGCCATTGGTATAACTTGATGAGGTGGTGACTGGGAAATCGATCTCAGTCCCTTGAGAATATATAGTTGGGTTAACATCAAGTTTGGGGATGGCTGAGATCAAACTTCATACAACCTATGATAATTTCGAGCTAGTGAAATCTGAGGTTGTTTTATAAATTCCTTAAGCTTTGTTACTTTACATATGATAGGGGGAATGGTTCCTATGTGGCTTGCTGCAACTGGATTTCTGTTGGACTAAATCCCAGGAGTGGAATCTCAGTTTAGTACTACTCATTTTCAGTACTGCTGAGCCATTTCCCTGTTATTTCAGACTGATGCTAGTTGTTTTGAGTTTGGTTACATAGGAACCTTGTATTAGAGTTTCCTGTGTAGTATGGGATTTACTGTGGGACTGGTAGGATTGACACCAAGGTTTAATTTGGTTTTGGCTTAACAAGTTACTGTTGTCCTGCTTAGGACTGTATGTCCATTATACTTTAAACTGGAAATGGCATCCCCTTTGATTAGTTTAGGATTCCTTTTACTGCTGTTATAACCTGTGAGCACTTGCAAGTCAAGTTTGGGTTCATTTGAAATCTGGAACCTGGTTATAGCAATTGGCTTCTATGCCAATACCTTAACAGGTTTTATTTTCCACCTGTAGACTCATTTCACTGCTAGTAATACTCAGTCTTCACTGAGAGTGAACTCAGTTCTTGGAGTTGAATTAGCTCACTGTCCTGCAGTTGGATCGTTGAAACTGAGTTTCAGTTCAGATTTAACCTGGAGAATTCTGGACTGTTAAGTGCTGGACAGTAGGTTGAAGTTAAATTGGTTTTAGGGTAGTAATTTGTTAACCATGCTACTTGTGTTACTGAGAACATGTTCCTTGTGTTCCCAGGAATTGAGAACATGTGTTTTGAGAACTTGTGTTTCCAGGGAACTGAGAACATGTGTTTCTGAGAACATGTGTATTCCTGTGTGTTTCCAGGAATGCATTTTCTGTTTGTTCCAGGAAGAATTCCTGTATAATCCTCAGGATTGATCCTGACTTGGCATCATTCGATTTCCTTCATAACTGACAGTTAGTATAATTCCAGATTAGCAGTGCATGGTTGTTGTCAGTCCCATTGGATACTGTCCTGGTAGAAGACTGGTAGATAGTGTAGGTTTATCTGTACATAGATTTGGATTGATTGGAATGCACAGGTAATAGGGATGAATATAAACAGACCTACACCTATTAGTTTTGCCACTGTTAAGATCTTCCCTCTGGTCAAACTATTTTCCCATATCCTTCTCTAAAAAGGACAATTTTGTGATACCATGTTTCATTTGAACAGTTGTTTTGGTTAGAGAGATTGATAATTCATAGTTAAGATTTTCAGAAAACCTTTGGGAATCTTGAGTTAATCTTTAGTTCATCAATTTTAGTATAGTTAATAAGTTGTTATGTTTTCAAAAGCTTGTTAAATTGAAGTTGTATTTGAGTTACTATTAATTTTGATTATTTGTTATGGAAGTATTTAAGGAGTGGGAACCCTAGAACTAGGTTTAAATGAAGTTAATTCATGGTTAGAATATTGTTGATAAATTAGATTTAGATTGATCATAACCAACTTGTACACATCATTATCATTACAGGAGGATATCTAGCTCTTTTGCCTACTTGTACTTCCTGGAGCAAGGCAAGTATATTCTATGGTTTTTGATCAGTGCATCTTCTTGTTCTTTATTGCTGACACACTGCGACACGTACATGATCTTACCTGTCTTGTTCTTTCATGTTCTTACTTGAATCTTGGGGTGGGGAAATACTCTAGATATGTGACCAAACCCGGATACTTATTCATGATATTTAGCTTAGGCCTCGCACAGTGCACGCGGGTCCTAAGCCGTACCTACATGATCTTTCAGGATCTTTTTATGCTCTTTCATGGTCTTACCCAAGCCGGTCACATATCATAGAAGTATTTCAAATTTATAACACACATGTTCAGGATTTTGTTCTTACATTAGTTTTCCATGATCCTGATCTTGATTTTAGCTATAGTCGTGATCTTTCCTGCATCTTTACATAGTCATGATCTTTCATGTATCTTTATAGCAGTAGTTCATGTTCTTCATGTTCTTTACATACCTTGTTCTTATCCTGTTCTTTCAGCATTTATTTTCCATACCATGATGTTATTGTTCATTACCTAGAACTGTACTTTGCACCACTCCTGAATAGGATATGTTACAGGTATGCTTGCAGGACATTGTTCTACTCTATGGGCCAGAGCCCAGGATTAGCTGAGTAGGATGAGGCTTAGCTTGAGGTTTCAGGTTTAGACTGTTAGCTTACTCTTAGATATTGTCTCTAGAATTCATGTACATTTCATTCTCGATGACTCGTACATTATGATATCTAGATTTGTGGATTATGGTGATCATTCTGGGATACGTTTTTAGATGCTGTGATTCTATATTTTCATGTTTATCTGGTTAGTTTTTCCTAGCTTGGTACAGCTTACTTCGTCGTGTCTAACGACGAAGGCTGGGCGTGTCCAACTCGTGTCCGATTATTCGGGAGCGGGTCGTGACACCTTCTTATTCTCATTCTCCTTCTCATTCTCCCCCTCATTCTCCTTCTTCCCTCATTCTTCTTCTCATTCTCCTTCTCATTCTCCTCCTCATTCTCATTCTCCTTCTACTACTGCTGCTCCTGCTTATTCTCCTTCTCATTCTCCTCCTCATTCTCCTTCTTATTCTCATTCTCCCCCTCATTCTCCTTCTTCCCTCATTCTTCTTCTCATTCTCCTTCTTATTCTCATTCTCATTCTCCTTCTACTACTGCTGCTCCTGCTAGTGCTATTGCTGCTACTGTTATGCTGTTTCTTATTCTCCTTCTTCTTCTAATTCTTCTACTCCTACTTCCTCTACTTCTCCTTCCTCTTCCACTCTCTCTTTATATATATATATATAAATACATACACACACACACACACATGTCTATATGTAAATACATACACATATAAATATATATATAGACACACACACTCTCAAATACATATTCAAACACACTCACACACCACTCATGACACTCTCACACAAACAGACACACTCTCACTCACACACTACCACCACCACTCTCATGACACCACCACCATTCTCATGACACCAATACCACCACCACCACTCTCTACACACACTCAAATACATATAAATATATATACACACATATATACATATATACTCCTGTCTAAAGAAAAACTCCCAATTTAATCCTTAAACTAGATTTCTAGGAAAACCTACAAATTCTATGGGCAAAATGTAGAGGGTGGTCTCCTTCTCATTTATGGTGAAGGAAATAAATACAAAAGAGAATTAATGAAGGTTTTAAAAAGCATACCTAATTGATCTTCTTAAGGAGAAGAAACTTCAAAGAAAGGAAATGAAATGGAGAGAGAGAGGTTGCTTTGGAGTGAAGCAAAGGAGAGGGGGTGCTCCACACATGGCCGGCCACATTATAGAGGGTTGGGGGCATTTGGCAATTTACCAAAATGCCCTCCAAGTCAAAGAAATGAGTGGTTTGGGTTGGGGTCAAAATGGTAACTTGAAAACTCCTAATTTTAAGTTCTAAATCTAATTCTAATCCCTCATCCCACTAAAATCAAATGGGATTAGTCAAATATAAATATCTGGGTTTGGTCATGACAAGTTGGTCGGTTCCAGTTGGGTCCCGATCAGAGTCTAAGCTACCCCGGGTTTCCGATACAAGTCGGAATGAGCTGAAATTCGAACCCGACTCAAATAACCCCAAAACAATATCATAATTAATAGAATAAATTTCAAAAATATTTAAAAATGACAAAAATATCCCTGTTCATGAAAACTGGGGGTGACAGTTCTTTTATTAAGGAGTGGAGGTGAAGAAAAGCATGTTCAAAGTCACTCATTATTTGATGAATTGCTCTTTCGTCCGATTATATATAAAGATACCAAAATGATTTCTTCACGCAAATCCAAATCCAACTAGGCTAGTCAAGCCAACAAGGCAATATAATGTCATCGCATAGAGCGGGGCATTACATTGTGGAGTCACACTTTTTACCAGGCATCTAACTTTTCCACTTGTCATACCTGAGCAAAATAATTGACTTTGGTCACATGCATGCAAAAAAAATTCAATTAATTATCCAGGCAAAAACTTTATTAAAATAATATCCAAATAAAAATAAAAATGTAATTCTTCATTTATTAATGCTAAAACATAAGGCACATTAGGCCATTAATGGATATTTATTCTTCCATATGCTAGTAGAAATCTCCAACTTCGAATCATCTACTTGGACCATATTGATATCTCTCTATTGCATTCGTGAATGGTACTACTTTACTACAAAGACAGGGACACGACAGGCACGAGACCAATGGTTTGTCATACCACAATGATAGCACATATTCGGGATAAAAAAGTTGAAGCATGATCATTCTTCTTCCTCTTTAAGTTGTCTGGCCTAGGAGCCTGTCACGTCCCGATTCCGTAGAGTCGTTCAATCTCTTGGAATCGATTATTCTCGCTTGGGCGTGATGTCGTACAAGTCTGGTATTGTACTTGTACAAGGCAAAGACAATACATAAATGATTATCTTCAAAAAGGAATACATCGCAGCGACAGAAGCAGACAAATTGAAATTAATGAGGACATTATTTCTTATCGAATAAAAATACATCACTTGATTTATAGTAGCAGAGATAAGCATGTTAGCCCAATGATTATATCATGTTTTTGAATATGGCTAATCAATTAAGTTTAACATATTGACGTCACTAATATTCATGTAATCACTATCATGTTGCTACTTAAACATAGCATTGTCCTAATATCAATATTGCTATGCTTGTATCATATTGTTTTATTTGTCTAACATGTGTTTGTAGACATGCTGTAAGCATGATCAAGCTTTATCAAACCAGGACATATGCAATAGAGAATTATTGATGGGCCAAAGACGGCGTCATACAAGAAGATTTCTCTGAACTGCTTAACGACCTATCCGGAGCCTCGCATCGGGGGTTCCGCTGTCCGGTCAGCGGACAGGGGTCGAGGGGGCAGCGCCCCCCGTCAGGGGTTCGGGGGCGAAGCCCCCGAAAGGTATTCAGATTTTCAGATCTGTTTATCTTTGGACGATTGCCGTCAAGTGACAAAGGCGTCTTCAAGTCTGTTCAAGTTTTGAAGAAAGGCGTCATCAAAGGGCTCTTGGTTTTCCTATTTCATCAATGTAATTTTGCATATTTATTGAGTCTAGGAATACGATGTACACTGCATCGTACTGGCAAATAGGCTACCCAAGAAACGTTTTCAAAATACCCTTTCGTTTTGAAAACAAGCCCACTTACAAAAGCCCAAACTACTTCCTAACTGTCTGACTTTTCAAAAAGCCTAAAACCAATTTGCAAAAACCCTGACAGAACTCCAACAGAACTCGGACAGAATTCGGCCAGAGTTCGGCCAGAATTCGGCCAGAGTTCGGCCAGAGTTCGGTTAGTGAACGTTGCTTTTTGAACTTGGTCTTCCTGCAGTTACGGATCCCACCGAGATTTTCTCATCGAGTTCTGTCCGAATTCTGCCCGAATTCTGTCAGAATTTTGCCTTTGGAAAAACTATAAATAGAGAAGGATTTCGATCATTTCAATATACCAATTCACTTTCATATCTCTTCTCTATCAGCCTACTACTTCTTCCAAAGTATTCTGAGCTATTCATTTTCAAATCCCAAGCCAGTTACAATCCTCTAGTCGATTTGCCAGTGCGGTACGGTCTAGAAGTTTCAGAGTGGTTGTAATCAGAGGCTTGATTGAAGTTACACACTTCACAATTGAAGTTGGTCGAGTACTTCGGATCAAAGCTCACGTTGTAGAAGTTACAAGATCTTCGGATGAAAACTTGTGGTGATTTTCCATAGTGGATTCAACTGGAAGCTAGAGTTCTTCCGACTGGACTAGTCCTCAACAGAGGAAAGCCAGTATACATCCTTGTGTTTGCGTTTGCTCTCTACTCTCTACTTTTCATTTACATATCTGTGATATATTATCTGTGATCTTGTTACTAACATTTTTAAATAGTTGATTTCCGCTGCCTACTCTATTCACCCCCCTCTAGAGTATTGCGCTTTACAACTCGTTCCTACAATCGGTCCTACAATTGGTATCAGAGCGGGTTCTCTTTATAGAGGTAATATTTTTCTGATCCCAATTGTTCCTACAATTGGTATCAGAGCAGGTGCGCTCTACAGAGCTATCAAAGCCAGTGCTCCATCAAGAGGGATTATATTCTGATCCCAATTGTTCCTACAATTGGTATCAGAGCGGGTTATACAGGTAAAGCGAGGTAACACTGCTATTATATTCTTATTTATTATAGTTGTTACATAGATCACTATATCATATATGGCAAGTATGTACTTCACAACTGAAGAGCAATCCTCAAATAGACTCCCACTATTTGATGGAACAAACTATAGCTATTGGAAGACACGGATGGGCTTCTACTTGAAGTCTCTAGATTTTGACTTATGGTCAATTGTTGTCACCGGCTACAAAAAGCCTACTATCACTTCTATTCTTACATCCTCTATAATCAATAAGCCTTATTATAGTTACACGGATGAAGAGAAGAAGTTAGCTAGCCTTGATGCAAAATCTATGCATATGTTTTATTGTGCTGTAGACACAAATGTATTCAGTCTTATTTCTACTTGCACAACATCTCATAAAATTTGGAAAGTTCTTGAAGCTACTTATGAGTGCAGGTATGAAAGCAAAGCTAGCAACTCCAGAGAGAAGGATAGTCTTCATAATAATGCAAATATGTACATGACGAAATTGGGATTTAAGGTACAGCATAATCCCTTATACGAAGAAGAGCTTGTATATGACAATTACAAGAAGATAGACCATATCCAAGAAGATTATACTACTACAAGAAAGGAGAGTCACTACGAACAATCAAATGAAGGAAGATCCTCGGGCATATGGTGTGAAAGTGAAGCAAGCGATTCTGAAGAAGAAGAACAAGAAGATGAAGAAGAAGAAGAAGAGAGACCTCATCAAGCTATAAATTTATGCACAATGGCATTATCTAACGAGGTACAAAATAATTCTTTTTCTGAAGAGAGTGAATTTTCTTATGATAATTTATCTGATGCTTTCAGTGATCTGTTAGAAGAACACAAGAAAGTATTAGATAAATATAAGCAAGCTAGAAAGGATATTCTATCCTATAAGCGTGAGATTAAAAAGCTTACTTGCTTATTGAATGATGCTAGAGATACTTCTACTTCTGATAATTCTACTGAGATATCCACACTTGAGTTTAGATTGCATGAGGCACTTGACTGCATTGAGAAAAGCACTCAAGAAAATGCTAAGCTTAAGGAGGAACTAGAATCAGAAAAGAAGAAGTATTCTATTGCTTCATGTATAATTGATGCTCTTTCTGCTAAGTATGATGAGATCTGTGCTAACTCTAAAAAGTTAGAGATTAGACTGGGAAAGCAGGTAGTACAACCTACGACTCAGTCTAACACAAGACACTTAGCACATCACAAAGTCACACACGTTAGATCTTTTACTAAGGAAGCAAGCAACGCTAAAGCTTCACATAACCATGCTTTCTATTACAAGTGTCCACGCACATCATATCACACTACTGCATATTCTCTTACTGCTGCACATAGTACTAATGTTAATTCTTTCTGTCATTATTGTGGTATGAATGGACATGTTTCTAATTATTGTCTGATTAGAAAACTAGTTGATATGAACTTGTGCAAATGGATTCCCAAAGCTAACAAATGTGGATCCAAGTATTGGATACCAAAGTCTTCACCTAATATTGCAGGTGAAGCTTCTCATATCAAATAGAATCATAGAACATGTTGGTGATTGCAAAGCTACAAAGGTCATCTTCCAAGCAATTGTACCAACATAAGTGTGGTCACTAGAACCACTTCGGTAACATGCTTACTAAATAGTTTTTAATATTTAGCATGTTCTTTTTGATGTCTTGCTATTAGCTTTCATTGATATCTTTTAAATTGTTTATTATTTGAATCAATGTGAGATATAATCCTAGCTTGACTAGATGTTTAGCTTAAATATTTAGTTCACACTATACAGTATTTTACTCACTTTCCATTAGTGTGACACATTTGTCTATGTATGCTATTTACTCTTAAAGCATGCTTTGGAGCTTAATTTTGTTTTGGTGAATATGCTTTTGACTCTTCGCCTTTAATATATTTTTAATGGTCACTTCTTACCGATTTGTCTTTAACATGTTGTATTTACTTTGATCAGTATTTTGTGAGTATGTATGTTTAGCACAAGTCTCCTATTTACTTGAAAGTATATACATATAATTTTATTTTAACCTTGTGCTTGTATAATATACTTCACTATTGATTCTCATATTTTATTTTGATTACCTTCTTATGAATCAATCAAATCTTTGTCTGATAAAGTTTATTTATGCATGTTTTTGATGATTGTTAATGATACATGAATAATTCATTATCATTCATATATTGCTCACATGTTTCTTATTTTTGTATAAATATCTTTATGGGATATATGAGTTAAGTTCAAGTTCTATATTATTTTGAAAAGTAGTTTCAAACTTGTACTTATCTCATACTTAAGCTATTTATTACTTTGAACAAATTTATGTTCTTATCTTTATCAGCTTCTTCCTCAAAGCCTCTTTTAATGATGTATATTTTTCTTGGCTTTTTGGTTGACATTTTGGATACATAATATTTTGAATATCTTGTTCTTAATAAACCATTCTTTGGGTATTTACTTATTTTACTTTTAGGGATTCTGGATTTCGATGTTGTTCGATGATACTGCATATATTCTTTTGAATCTAAGTTCTTAAGAGTAGAAATCATTTTGGGAACAAGCCGAAAGGGTCCTTCTGTCATACAGGTATAAATAGCTTGAAGCGACACGGTGCACTAGTCTTCGAACTACCGCTAGCTGGGAACCGGCCCCTACAGCTAACCCGAAGTGATCAATACTTTATAGACTTAAGATTTATTAAGGTGTACTTGCAACTATCGTCTAGTTCTGGATCCAAGGTACTGAACCCAGTCTCCTAGGTTCCAGAATACATCAACGTATCTAGGTCTTACATTTTGATCTACAAATGTTTTATATTTTATTGTTACCCAATGATTTTGTAGCACATATGGATAAATGTAATTGATACATCTTATGCTGTATGCTACATTGTTCCAAGATTTTTTAAGTCCATAGAATATAATTTATTTCTTATTGCACTAATTCTTTTTAAATCCTTGGTTATTAAAGAAGAGATTTATTTTGGGTACAAGCCTACAAAGGGTCTGTCTGTCACCACGACTACGGTCGAAGCGAAGCGGTACTTAAGTGTTCCCCGGTGAACCTCCGTTAGCTGGGACAGTACCTCTACAGCTAACCCAAGATTGATCAACGCTTTATAAACTAAAGATTTATTGAGATCTAATTGCAATTATTATCTGATGGATTTTGAATTTTAGATTTGATGGATAATATTTAATGATTAAATTTTACAAAGGTAGCATATGTTGATCTATCTTGTCAATTGTGAGATTCTATAGCATAGATCAATTTATGTCATCTTTTGACTTGTACGATTATTCATCTTGCTAATTTGAAATATCTTTTGATTGTTTTATTTTTAAATGTTCATTTAATGGATATTTCTTCTTTTGTCTAAAGATGATTATTTTTCGTATTTGTGACTAATCATTGAATATTGTGGTATTGTGATTTCATCTTTAGCTTGTGTAATATTCGTAATATTCATGATTTTGAGCTTTATATTATTATCTTCTTATTCAAGTTACTTACTGTCTATAACAGTAATTCTTTGCGGGAAGAAGTCATACAAATTGAATCTCTCTCTCAAAGCGTTTCTTTTCTTTAAACCTTACGGTTGTCAGGTGAACACCGTGCTATGGCTTTAAAAGGGAAGAAATGAACTTTGATAAGAAGACCTAATATTTTTGAATTAGTTTCCAACTTTCAAAAATATGTTTCTGAATTTATTATTATTTTTTAATTTTTGTCAATACTATTATTTTTTTGGATATAGCCATGTAAAGGTGGAGCAGTTAATTGTTTCAAGTCAATTATCCCCTTGACATGCCATATATCTAGAATACATTTTCTTTGGACATATATCTAGTTATGTTTTCAAATGGATTTATTTATGATTTATGGATTCTTTTATTGAAATTATTTCCGTGATTCGAATCGACGGCTTTCAGTCTAAGGACTAAATGGACGCATTTGAACATTTATTATGACAGTTTTTCATAATAAATTCCATTTTTTTTAAAAGTATTTCTGATTTTTGATTTGTTGAATCTGTTTGGTACTCAAATGTTATTATTAATGACAGTTTTCAAAATCTTTAATGTCTTGAAATATTCTTATATATATTGGAGATATATTTTGTTTGTTCATCTTTAAGCATTTATTTATTGGATATTTTCTTTTGCCTAAAGATGATATTTATTTGTTTTTGGAATTTTATATGCATTTGATCAAAGGAAAGAAAAGATGCATATCTTGGATATCCCTTAGATCTTGTGATTATTTATTTTATCTATTTTATGCATATAAATTATTTTTGAACTATATACGCATATTTTAAGGGGGAGCAAATTATTTGTTTCAATTATTTTATGTCCTTAATATGTGGTATAACTAGTTCATCATGGACATATATTCTTCTACGTTAAAATATCTTGTTGAGTTGTTCATGATATTTGGATTTATATTGGTTTTATGAAAGAATATATGATTATTATTTATTTTTAATTCTCTCATTTTTGAGTTTCTAAAAGTTATCTTGCTATAAGTAATTTAATTTATTGATAATCTTTTTGAATTTAAACTGATTTGGCATTTCATATTGAGATTTTATCTCTAAAGTTCATGATTATCTATATTTTGACTGATCATACTTTGCGGGGGAGCATTCAAGTCGACTGAATTTCTCCTTCTCAAGTATTTTGTCTTCATTACCTTCATGTTTATCTGATGGATATATATCATGCTAAGGTAATTGAATTCAATTGCATGAACTTTGGTATAGATTTTGCATAGATTCTAGTATACGTATTTTGATGTCTTTTCAATGATTATACTCTTTATGGAATTGATTCACTAATTTGTATGGGCGAATTATGAATCATTTTTTTTTGTGATCATGTTAAAAGTCTCATTATATTTTTGATTCTTTTATATATACTAGATCTACGAATTTCTATTCCTCATGATTTTCTTATGACCAATGATTGATTCCTACTATATTGATAGATTTTTTTTTTTGTCAAATGACATTCAAAACATTTTTTTGGATTTCTAGTTGGTAAACTATGTACTGAGCCTTCTATGTTTTTATTTAAGTTCAACCAACTATGTTGTGTTTTGATTGATTTTTTTTCTGTATTGACAAATTTTTATTCTTTAGTTATGCATTTTATGTAATTTTTTTTAACTTGTCGTTTCACTATTCTCCTAATCCTTCCTCATGATTATTTTTGCTTTCTTCCATTACTTATGCTTGAGTTTATTTTAGCTCTAATTACGGGGGAGCTTCTTTTTGATCATGTCAAAGGGGGAGAAATAAGTTTAAGTTGGAGAAATAAGTTTAAGTTGGAGAAATAAGTTTAAGTCTGCATACAATATTCTAGTATTATGTGTTTATTAGTGATACATGCATCTATTGTATATATATTAAACTTAAAGGATTTGCCATAATCAAAAAGGGGGAGATTGTTAGCCCAATGATTATATCATGTTTTTGAATATGGCTAATCAATTAAGTTTAACATATTGACGTCACTAATATTCATGTAATCACTATCATGTTGCTACTTAAACATAGCATTGTCCTAATATCAATATTGCTATGCTTGTATCATATTGTTTTATTTGTCTAACATGTATTTGTAGACATGCTGTAAGCATGATCAAGCTTTGTCAAACCAGAACATATGCAATAGAGAATTATTGATGGGCCAAAGACGACGTCATACAAGAAGATTTCTCTGAACCGCTTAACGACCTATCCGGAGCCTCGCATCGGGGGTTCCGCTGCCCGGTCAGCGGACAGGGGTCGAGGGGGCAGCGCCTCCCGTCAGGGGTTCGGGAGCGAAGCCCCCGAAAGGTATTCAGATTTTCAGATCTGTTTATCTTTGGACGATTGCCGTCAAGTGACAAAGGCGTCTTCAAGTCTGTTCAAGTTTTGAAGAAAGGCGTCATCAAAGGGCTCTTGGTTTTCTTATTTTATCAATGTAATTTTGCATATTTATTGAGTCTAGGAATACGATGTACACTGCATCGTACTGGCAAATAGGCTACCCAATTAACGTTTTCAAAATACCCTTTCGTTTTGAAAACAAGCCCACTTACAAAAGCCCAAACTACTTCCTAACTGTCTGACTTTTCAAAAAGCCCAAAACCAATTTGCAAAAACCCTGACAGAACTCCAACAGAACTCGAACAGAATTCGGCCAGAGTTCGGCCAGAATTCGGCCAGAGTTCGGCCAGAGTTCGGTTAGTGAATGTTGCTTTTTGAACTTGGTCTTCCTGCAGTTACGGATCCCACCGAGATTTTCTCATCGAGTTCTGTCCGAATTCTGCCCGAATTCTGTTAGAATTCTGCCTTTGGAAAAACTATAAATAGAGAAGGATTTCGATCATTTCAATACACCAATTCACTTTCATATCTCTTCTCTATCAGCCTACTATTTCTTCCAAAGTATTCTGAGCTATTCATTTTCAAATCCCAAGCCAGTTACAATCCTCTAGTCGATTTGCCAGTGCGGTACGGTCTAGAAGTTTCAGAGTGGTTGTAATCAGAGGCTTGATTGAAGTTACACACTTCACAATTGAAGTTGGTCGAGTACTTCGGATCAAAGCTCGCGTTGTAGAAGTTGCAAGATCTTCCGATGAAAACTTGTGGTGATTTTCCATAGTGGATTCAACTGGAAGCTACAGTTCTTTCGACTGGACTAGTCCTCAACAGAGAGAAACCAGTATACATCCTTGTGTTTGCGTTTGCTCTCTACTCTCTACTTTTCATTTACATATCTGTGATATATTATCTGTGATCTTGTTACTAACATTTTTAAATAGTTGATTTCCGCTGCCTACTCTATTCACCCCCCTCTAGAGTATTGCGCTTTACAACTCGTTCCTACAATCGGTCCTACAAAGCAGATAGCTTAAAGTCGCATAAAGATATATATAAATGCATTATCTTTGTTGACAATTGAAGTATAGTACAAGACTTGTAATGAAATACAAAGCTTACAATACATCTCACTTTACAATGATAGCCAACTGAACAAATGCCATAAAGCTTACATTTGATATTCTGATACATTAGATTATAACTCTATATACCGACTTGGCTTACAACTCACTGGTATACATGATTACAATGTTCCATACATTATGCCCATTATAAACAGAAGACATCATCTTTTGGAAGGAGAGCTTCTACATGCCCAACAAATCTTTGATACCGCAGGACCGATCAAGCCAATGTTCGTGTACAGAACTTTCCAAGCACAAGCACCTAAAACGAGTGCCCACAACGTGGGTCAGTACATTATCTATGTACTGGTGAGCAGAATCCAACCCACTCGCCTAAACCGACACTAAGTGGTCAATTTTAGCGAGCATTTATTAGAGTGATCTTTCTATTTATGGCCTAGCATCAATTTACAGTTCTTGAGCAGAAACATTGAAGTAAGTAAACGTGTTATAGCATGATTTAGCATTTCTTTGTGTAAGGCATCATCTAAGCAAGTTAACATGCTAAGCATGTCATGGTAATATTCTCGGAATGCATCGTTTAGCATACTTAGTGTTATCATTCAACAGGCTAAATAGGCAACATCATATCACATTTAAGTGATTTTTTACCGATAGCCGACTCTCTTGCACCTGCATAAAAATATTAGATAATATGACATACTCTGTCTACACAAAATGTTCGTTAGCATGCATCTCGACTACATGGTCGTTGGTAAAACTGTACCATAAAGGACTTTCCAACGGGTATTACGACGCACCATTCCAGAATAGGTTGCAAGCCTAGCCGAATGTCCCGTAATACCTCGTGCCACCATAGCACGACTAATGTTTCCTTCTGGGTCGAATCGGTCCCAGCACCACAGGTACCGTTCGAGAAAACTTACTCAGACTTGTACAAGTACGTCTATGACCCATGCGAATGCTTGTCGACTCGATAAACACAAGTGTATGGTAAAATAATTGAAAGTAAACAAAGCCAATAGTTCAACATCTCATCTCAATTTCGAGCCGTATTCAACGACTAATCATTCCATCATTCCACTTGGTGATCTCCATGATCCCAATCCTCAACATTCCTCATTCATTGATTCATTGTAACATTTTTTATAGCATTCCCCTCAACGAGGAACAAACAACATTTCATTCATTTTAAAAGGACATGTAGCATTTCATTCATTGCTTATAGGAAGACAGGCAACAATTCATATCTATTAGCAACATTACACATGGTGTACATGATTCTAGTGTCTCATTTAATTCATTTGGTCGATAGCATAGCCAGTTCATTTCTCATTCTATCATTCATAAATCATTTCATTGATCAAGCGATATATTTATTTCAGCAATATTAAGCATAAAGGACATTATCGATTCATTTTATGGCATCAATTTACATTAACAGTTCAAATATGATTCATTAAGCAGTTCAATGTTCATATGTTGTTTATTTCAATATTAGGCAACATAAGCATCTCTATTATCCAGCAACTAAAATATGGGATATTTAGGGATAATTCATAGTATCACATTACTTTATTTTACTAGACATGAAGGAGTAAGGAGGAGGAAGGACAATTCCACTCACTTGCATAAAAGGGTCTTCCTATTTCGATTGCACATATTCCCACTAAGCGTAGCTCCACCAGCGAGCCCCGTTCCAATATCCATTCCATCTAGTCAGCTAAGAGAGACTGCATCAGTCTCAATTCTCTTGATTTCCAACACAGGTCACGATCCAACATTCTGATCGCATCCAATAAGCCAACCCAAATGTCTCGCACGGAGCGGAGCATTACAGAGGCAACCAACATTCTTGTTACCGTAGTTTTCCTTTGTTAATTCCTCTTCTTTTTTCGTAGTTGGGTGTCCCCGTCCTAACGTAACCCCTGTTATGACCTCATCAATTTTGGCATTTGTCATACCTTACATTGGTTTCAGGCAGCATGGTGAAATTTGCTTCAGTGAGGTGGGCCTAATGGTTCTTCATCAAGAGCTTGTTATTCTTTTCAGCGAACAACATGAGAGAAATCAGATCCGTGAATTTAGTAAATTTCCTTTCTATATATTGGTGTTCAGGAGCATATTAGGAGGCAAGACAAGTTGAGACTCGTTGAAGTCTTCCTTACAAGATTTAAGGAGTAATCAAATTTAATATACTTCAAAGTTGTACTCATTCACAGACTTAAAGTCCTGAAAATGGAGCTTATTTCAATTATTTCTTGTTTCAGGCAAGTAAATCATCCTATGATGGTCAAAACATTCTTCAAGAGCCAACCAAGTCCAATGATCCTACTCAACGAGGTACCCATTTGTATTATTTTAGGCATATGCTTTCGAATAAAAATCATGGCAAGAGCATTGTTATCTTCATCTACCTAATTGTTGGCCTCAATTGTTGCTCTTAGTTTCTTTGAAGAAAGGTGGAGCTTGCCATATTGGACCCACATTAGATAGTTTCTTCTGAAAATTTCTTGTGTGGTGAAAATGAGTTTATTTAGGTTCGACATTGTAGTGGAGGAAAAAGATATTATAACTTTGGGTTGTAAGAAAGAACAAATTAATTATGTGGAACTTTTGCTTCACAACACGTATTGGTGAAGTTTATATTTCATTTATTGGCATATTATGAACTTTGGGTTTAAGATGAAGTTTAAGTTCAATATGAGTCTCGAGATCACTTATGAACTGCAGGTTTAAAATGAATCTTCATGTTCATTATGAACTTCGGGATCACTTATTAAATACAAGTTCAAGAAGAACTTCCGAATCGAAATGAACTTAAGGTTCAATCCTTGTGAACTTTAGGTTTCATATTTTCATGAACCAAAGGTCATTTTTTTCTTCTAGAAAAATGGTAAGGAACTACTAAAATAAGTCAAATTAGCGACATCAAACGACATCGCTAATGTCAAATTAAATGCCGCTAATAATATTTAGCAACACATTTAGTGACGTTTTTGACGAGTCGCATAACAACTAGTCGTTGTTGAATCATAAAACGTTACTAAACGTCGTACTTGCGACATATTTAGTTAAGCATGCAACGTCGCTAGATTTTCCAGGATTAGCGATGTTAGCGACATCTGAGAACGGCGCCATTAATTTAGCGACTTATATTTAGTGGTTGTTTAGCGCTAAAATAGCGCCACAATAGCGACATATTGAAGGAGGTTAGTGACGTGGGTTGATGGCATGGTAGACTTTACTATGTCAACATATTAGCAACGTTCTGCGACAGTTAGAAACGTTGCAAAATGCAACTTCGAAATATCAAATATATGGTTAAACGTTGCCACACTTTCTAGTTTTAGTGACGTACAGTGATGTTTAACGAGGTACTGATACGTGTAGCCATGTTTAAATACATGTTAGCGATGTGTTTTTTACATCGCTAAATGTCACTCATTTCCAGAAAATGAAAAATAATGCAGCAACATATTTTGATACACTATAAATATATCACAAAATATATACAAATCTGATATATTGAAATATATCATAGAATCTATCTGTTACATAAATATATCATAGAGAAAACACAACAATGATAAAATCATAATTGCTCATAATGTAAGATATAGAAACCAACCATAATGTACATGCCGAACCATAATGTCTGATATAAGAGATGTACCAAAACAGACACAAATTAATACAAGACCCAAACTAGGCCTAAAAAGCACACAAACTCATGAAAACTTTGTCCAAGCTAGGTGTAATACCACTTTCCACTTTCTGGGATTAAAAAAAATTGTTTTCTAAATAAATAATTTTGGTTAAAAAATATTTGAATAATAAATCTTATAAATATTTTGGATGGAAATTCAAAATTTTACTTTGGGAGGGAATTTCTAGTCTGTTACAGGGAGTTGGAGTGGTCCCCAAAATTTCAAATTCTCCTAACCATTTTCTAACTAATTTTTCCTAAATTTTGTAATTAATGGAAGCGGGGGGGGGGGGGGGGGGGTCTTTTCTGCATAATGGCCATAGGTGGTGGTGGGTGGGGGGTGGTGCTCTGTAAAATTCGGTTTCATAAAATATGAAGAGAGAGAGAGAGAGAGAGAATCATTTCTCATCTCAGCTAATTTTTTGAGCTGAGCTCCTCAACTCAAGTTCGGTTTCATAAAATATGAAGAGAGAGAGAGAGAGAGAGAGAGAGAGAGAGAGAGAGAGAGAATCATTTCTCATCTCAGCTAATTTTTTGAGCTGAGCTCCTCAACTCAAGCTCTCCACTCCCCGTTTCTTTCTCCCCCCAATTCTCTAACCCTAACCCTAATCTCTTCGGAACGATGGCGCTGGCCATGGCGACCACACCTCGCCGAGTGCCGGTAGCCAGGGCTCGGCCTCTGCATCTCAGCGACGCCCACCTCCCGACGACGATGGGCCTTCTTTCTGCCGGCAGCGATCAAGTCTTCCTCGGCGGTGCACGCATCTACGCGGCGACGTTTCATCCTCCCTTCCGACGAGTGACCGAGCCACGAGCGACGGACGGCGGAACCTCTCTTCGGTGATCTTCTTCTTCCTGCTATCGACAACAGATTCCCTCGACACTCTCAACCACGAAATTGCGTCGGCACCCGAGGTGAGTCTCTTGGAAATTCTTTGAAGAAACTCGTTCTCCTCTCGAGCAATCGATAATTCCGATTTGTATACTCAGATCTGGAACAAGACTACTCCATCGAGTCTTCTTCTCCGACGGACACTGTTTTCAACGAACAGTTCGTGACGAGAAGCCGACGTCTCCAGTTGTGCTTCAAAACTCCAAAACGAGGATCAATGGTGAGTTCTCCTTATTCTTGTCATGTTCCTCGTTTAGATTTGTTTTGATTGGATCGATCGATTGGATCGATGGGATCAATCTAATTGTGACCAATAGTTTTCTTCCATGGAACCTACTGTTTGGCCCTGAATTTTCTTTTTGTTTTTGTTCTGTTTCATTGCTTTGGACGTGTTCGACATTATGCCGTAGAGAAATTCTTGAGGTCAGGTGAGTGCGGGGAGCGTGTCCGAAGCTTTGGGGAGTATCCTCGATCCTATTCGATTCATCTCCCAGGTATCTACCCTAATTTCTTATTCGATTTCTCTTCTGCAATCTGTACATAATCGAGTTGGTCGTAATTCCAAGTGTTTATGTTTGTTTCATGTGTCATGTTCGTGTTTCGTTCGTGACTGGTGTGGATTCTATCCGTGTCGTGTGTACGTATCCATGACGACGTTCGTGTCCAAGTGTTGCCGTGTCTGACCCGCGTGCTTGTCAGTAGTATAGCGTGGAAGGGGGATCCGTGGAGTCTGAACAAGCTTGGGAGCCTTCAGAATGATTTTGCGTTCGAATTGATTGATGATATACGTTGCATTATAATTTCAAACATTTCTAAAACTTTGATTTGAAATCTTTTAATTCTTGATTCTCTTATTTTTGGTTAGGTCAGATTTTGAGTTTGAATGACTGAAGGGGATGATTGGATTCTATATCTGAATAAAATTCTGCATAAGTTTTTATGATGTGCCTTTCTAATTTTTCAAGTCTTGATGGCAGTTTAGCCGAGCACTCAAACTAAATTCCTTGGTAGAGTCCTATTATACTTTCTGTTGTGGTTGGACAGTATACTATTAGGAGTTAGATTCTACTTTGCAGGTTTTGGGAGTATTAAAATGTTGGGTGATTTTGGGCTATAATCATTGACTGTTTTTATGTGTACATATGAAGGGAGAGACTGAACTCTTACATGTTTGACCATTGCTTTAATTTGGCCTTGGGCCATGGTGCTGAACATAGGGCTGAACTGGGCTCTTAATAGTGGTCATTTTAATTAACAATTTGATTATAAGTACTCCTAATTATTAATAATGTTTCATTAGTGCAAAGGTATTATTTAGTCACTTTTGACTCAAATGGGTTCCCTATATTACAACTGTTGTTTGTATGTTTGAATTGGCTTAAGTTCAGAGTATTGTTCATGTTGGTAGCGGGCCAGATATTGGGCCAGGGCAGGAATGAGGACTGGCTTGTGACTAAACTTGGGTTCAGTTGTGGGCTATCAGTATGGATTATAGCTAATGATTTGTGTAGATGCTTATTTATGTAAATTAGTTAATATAGTAACCAACAGATATATAATTTTATGAACATATTAAATTAGCACACTATTTTGGTAATAGATTATAATATTGTTATTAAACTTTTATGTCTGTTTTAGAGAATAATTTCTAGTAGTCATCTTTTAGATATTAATGATCTACCAAACTAAACCTTGTTATTAGTATATAGCACTCTGGCTATTATATATGTATAGATTAGTGCCACAGGTTAACAAGTGTATGGGATAGAAGTTAATATTGTATTAACTAGTGAAAAGGTTAAGTTAACAAGTATTAGATTAGCAAATTGTCATTATTTAGATCCTAACCCACTTGTACATATGCTAGGTGGGTATTCAGATCTACTTTCTTTTCCCGATCACCCTGAGCAAGGCAAGTATTGTTCTATGGTTTTGTGCATTTACATATCCTGTAATTTCTTGTGACACGTCATGACATGATATCCTGTACTCTTGTATTTCCTGTTCTTGTACTTACTTGTGTCGGGTGGGAAAATACACTAGCTATGTGACCAAACTTCGGTTACTATATTCATGTAGATAGCTTAGGCCTCGCATCGTGCACGCGGGCCCTAAGCCGTACCTTATTCATGTACTCCTGTACATGTTCCAGTACTCACCCCAGCCGGTCATATAGGCTACTTGTATTTCAAATTTTGTGCACTTGTCATGTCTTGTACTTCAGGTTCATGGTTTACATTCCTGTACTTTATTTCCTGTACTTACATTCATGTGCTTTCCAGTTCATTTCCTGTATTTTATACTCATGTCTCCTGTACTTATTTTCATATCATGATGTTCTTGTTCATTACCTAGAACTGTACTTTGCTCCGCTCCTGAATGGATATGTTGCAGGTATACTTGCAGGATATCATTCTACCGTATGGGCCAGAGCTTGGGATATTAGCTGAGCAGGATGGAGACATGATTTAGCTAGAGGCTTCAGGTTTAGACTGTTTAGCTTTACTCCTAGTTATTGTTTTAGAGTTCATAGTAAATTTCATTCATGACGACTCTGGTACATTTATGTTATATGGATTTGTGGATTATGGTGATCGTTCTGGGAACGTTTTTAGATGCTGTGATTGTACACATTTATGATTATTCGGGAGTGGGTCGTGACACTAGGATTACTAGTTTGTGGGGGTAGGGGTGGGGAGGGCGGACACCATGAATCGGTGCTGATATCTGTACCATGATCTTATGTAAAAATGGATGTACTAGCTGTGGAGGCGATGTCGATCAAGATAATGCTGGAGGGTGTATCTTCTCCAATGCTAATAGTATAGCCTTATCAGAATCCATGGTCAATATCAACCTCTTCGCTGTAGTCTTGGTGAAGGAAACAAGCAACCCTTGCAGTGCCTCTATCCTACGCTTCATCGATTCAGCCAACACTATAACGATGTACTACATCGTCTGACTAAAATCCCTGAGCGTTTGGGTCATCTCCCTGAGCTCCATCATGCTACGCTCGAGTGCCTCAAAATGTACCATTATGGTCAGCTCATCCGGCTGGGGCTAGGACTGGGGTTGGGGAAGAGCGACAATCTGCTTGTCAACGGCCTCCAGGAATCGTGCCGACCGGATTAACAATCAGCAATTTGCAGCAAATTTTATTATAAATTTGTGTTCCAAAGGTATTTTTTTAGTCCATGCTATTTGGGAACTCTAAGAACACATGTTAAAAATTACTTATTCACAACACATGTTCACCCTTCTATTTTGTAGAAAGTTTGAAAAGGGAAAGGAAACAACTTCCATAACTGGGGAGCACCCGAAGAAGAGAGTACAGTTTTCCACATTACAACCCCATTACCAGGAGCTATCTTTTTTAGGGATAATAAGTACCACTATAGTCAGATCAGCTAGTATCATAAAAACATGATCCAACATAGAAGTTTAAAAATTAAGAAAATAGAAGGGCATATACTAATGAGAGAACCCACAACATGGAAGGGAAGAATGAGGAGAAGAATTTTGACTTACCTGCCAGTAGAGGGGGATGGGCAGTAGTGGTGGTCGATGGTGAGGAGGAGGTGGAGTGTCGGAGGAGGGAGCTTGGGATAGAGAACTGAGTAGGGGAGCTAGGGCTAGGTTGGAGGATGGGTAGCTAGGGCGCTGGAGGAGGTTTTCGGTTTGAGGGTGGGTGAAAACTAATAAATTTTTTGAAAGAAAGGGGGAAAGTGATTTTCGATCTGCTAATATTAAATAATTAGCGATAACTCAAAGATGATGTCGCTAAATGTTGTAGATATTAAAATATTAGAAACGTATGGCCCAATATGTCACAAAATGTTGCTAAAATTAAAAGTTTAGCGACCTGCATCGACTCATAGCGACGTCCGTTTCCATAGTACCTAATAGTTTTCATTATTAGTCATAAGTCGTTGCAAACCGCAACATATTTCATCAGAGTCACTAATTTTTTAGAAATTAGCGACATATGGTGCTGAAGTCGCTGCTATCATCGCTAATTTGCCTTATTTTAGTAGTGAGACTTTACAGAATTGTCAAGACGGGACTATCCTCTGCCAAAATTTACTCTTAGAAAAATCATGACATTGGTACTAAATATTGACCCCCATGATATTTTATGGTAGCGCCTGTCACGCCCCGACCCGAAAAATTGCTCGTCCTCGCATTGATTTATCTGAATCATCGTACTCGCTGGGGCGTGATGTCGTACGAGTCTAGAGTTGCACTCGTACAAGGTAAGATGACAAGTTCTGAAATTGTTATCTTTGATTTGATATTAGCAATAGAAGAAAACAGAGTATACTAAATAATTCTCTTTATTTAATAAATGAACTGAGGTACAAAGGCTTTCAATAGCCCAACTAAATTTGCCAGATTGGCTACAACACTCAAGTTCTCTCTTACCCACAAAAGAATTTTATCGTTCCATACATCATGCTTTCTATATTTTGACCGCATTAATCTTGTTGTAAGTCCGAGCGTTAATGCGATTGCATGCTTCAAACACTATGGCATTGCATGCCTCAGCACGATCAAACGAACCTCCACTGCGAACAGAACATATCCTGAACATGCGCACAATCTAGTGGGGGATTAGTACTTTCGTCCTCGCTGTACTAATCAAGACCCACTTAACTAAATCGACATTTAGTAATGTATTAATTCATGCAACATGCAATTTAGTTATCTTTTTATGTTCTTCTTAGGATTGATTTTATGGCATATTCGAAAGTAGTAAAGCATGTTATCATGTCAAGCATGTTATTTTGATTCGTAGAAGCAAGCAGGCAACCAATAGCAATCTCATGTTGTTTCGTGACTTCATACCAAACACTGACACACTCGTCCTTGTACCAATACAAGATGAATGCACCTCATTCCTTCCCTGTCATGTTATAAGTGCTTTGTACAGGATCTCTATGTTCCTGCACTTTCGCCAACCGTTCCTTAACTATATGAAGGTCTTTGGCGTATCCGCGCCAGAATGGACTAAACTTGTATCTCTTTTCTTTTTTTTTCTTTTTTTTCTTTTTTTTTTCCTCAATTTGGATAGCGACGGCGCCCCATGGGATGGGTTGCTATCCCAATAACCAGAGGCTTACCATGGCATACCAATTAATGCGTCTTTTATATCAATAATCGGTCGCTAATCATCTTAGAGATGTGTGCCCATCAAAGTTTAACGTCCCTTCTAGGACAAACGTTCCCGGCGCCCCAGTGTAAACCGGTTCGAGGGAACACCCGTGTATGGGAGATTATCATCATTCCATTCGACCATGCAACGTGCGTCTTATTCAAACAACCAAACATATCTTGAGTCCGCGACTCAGGCTTAGTATCATCTCGTATTTCTCAAATTAACTTTTTATGTTCTCACATTTCATACTTCGTTTCAATGTTCAATGGTATCATGCCCCAACTCAATGTTCGTCAACCGAACGTCCCAAAGGTTCCAAATATTTTTGAGACATCATGTCATATCCGACAGTTCCGACATTTATGCCACAACTGTTATCTTCCCAAAGAAGCCATCTTTTATGATTCTCGTGCACGTATGCACGTCTTGACGCGATTGTTCTTAACACGATTATTCTCTATTCTTCGAGTCGTGTATGCAATGCATGCCTCGATACCGTATTTTCATGTTCTATGTCATAGTGTTCAATGTATATTCCTTTCCTCCGACTCGTGCAACTGAGGCACGCCTCGATAGGTTATTCAATGTTCTATAGCTCGTGCACTGAGGCACTCGTGTTGATATGTTTTTCAATGTTCTAACATACTAACTCGTGTGCGGGGGCAGGGAATGACTCGTGTACTGAGGCACTTGTCGATACAGTTATCCCATGTTCTTATGGCTTGCGCACCGAGGTGCTCGCCTTTGCGATATTCATTATACCATAGCGACTCATACATTTGATGTATGTTTCATTTTAATTGTTCTATGTAGTGTCCGACACGCACTATGTTCATCTCTCGATCGAGCCACGCCCGTGGTCTCGATAGGTTAACTTAGCATACAATGATATATTTTACTTAGGCATGAAGGAGTAGGAAAGAGAAGTCAAAGTCCCTCCACCTTAAGCCGATACGTCTTGTCGGTTCGCCGAGTCGATGCATCTCGATTTCATAACTTTGTTTGCATGACTAACTGTTCTGACTTGGTCATTCGAACACTTTGCGCTATGTTGAATTATCCAAGCGATTTGGCCTACCGTGCCTATGCTTCAGTCCATGGCAAGGCGACAATTTGGTTTTGCGGACACCATTGCAAATAAGGTAAAATGTCGACCACTTATATTTCAGCGTAAACGTATAGCCTGCACACGAAACCAACTAAAATTAATACTTGTTCGAATTGGACTTGTGCTTTGCATCGATTCGATTTCTTAGAATCTTTGAACCGACTCAATGCTTTCTCTCGGGCCAATTTAACACTTGCATCGATCTTACTCGATGCATTCTTCGGGTCCACATAACTCTTTGTATCGATTCGACTCGATACGTTTCTCGGGACAAGGTAACTCTTATATCGATTAGCATCAATACTTAATTGGGTCAACGCGGTTCTTCGAGTCAACGGCTCAGCATAATGCATCGTGCGGAGCGGGACATTACATAATATACCACTCAAAACAAGGTTCGTCCTCGAACATAAACCAACACTCAGTTCAATGGTTTTCTAGATCGTTTCACAATCTCGCCCAACTATCGTTGTTCCGTTTCAAACACTCGTACAAGTTTTTATTTACTTTTAGTCTTTCCTGTAGCTCAATTTGAATTTTTAGTATACAACTTGATTTAGATCGTACACCTATTTATGGTGTCCAAAAAATATGTGTATTTCAGCCAAACCCAGTGGTAGAAAAATAGAACAAAGCTGATAGGTAACTTTCAATCCTATGCTTGTCATCTCGTACTTCCGATCAGACTTATCTTTAGTGAATGTTCACTAAATTTTATCGCATACATATATTCGATACATACGTGATTCATTCAACAAAAATCGTCGCACACGACATGATTCAAAAATCATATTTCTTACTTCGTAAGTTTCCTATGAACCATCAATTCTATGCGTCGCGTCAAGCCGTCGTGCATCCGATCGTAACAAGCCTAATTCACAACGCTTTGCGTATGAAGCTGCTGTCTAATTATTTCTGAAGCTGCACTTTACAACTCATCTCAATCGATTTCTCTTTGTTGACTTGCAAATGCATCAACATTTAGGTTGCGCACGCTGGATGACTTACCTAGATACCATGCTAAAATTTTCTCGACGCAAATCAAATTGACAATGCTCAAAGGCAATGGTCTTTCCGATCCAGAAGTTTAACTCAAGGCGACGGTGCTTAAATGCAGCAATTACTTGACACAAAATCTCTACGACGCGTCTTACGTTCGATTCCTATCAAGTAGAAAATTTACTAGCCAAATTTCCAACTTGTCTGTCTCGCAACATCGAATATTGGTTTGATTCACGCATTAATTACAAGATGAATCCAAATCTAACGACATAATTCGTAAGTCATTCTCTTACTGCTCGCTCTCGTGCATAGCACGATTCTCAAAATTGTATAGACTTATCACCAATATGCACCATATTATATTTTTTACCGATGCAATTTTATATGCGAAATCACATGGGTCATCTTACGGGTCTGTAACATTCAATTTGATTTGGCGGTCAAGTCTTCTAGGGTCAGCTGTCCCGAACCTACGCTCGATAATTGTGGATCATTAACGAAGGACAGTTACTACGAAACATGCTATATCTTATTTCGGAGCCAAATCACGTTCCGACGATTTCTATGCAACTACCCGAATCCGAACAAAACTATTTCTATCGGCACAATGATGCGCAAGTATCCTCCGAGTATAGTCATGCACTACCGTCAATAATTTCGTATTTCATGAAACATCTACTCTTATTGAGTTCGAGTTCTTCTACCCACGGTCGACACCCCAGATGCTATACGCATCGAAACAATCGTCGATGACTTTATAGTCTCGCCCTGATCAATCACAAAGTTTACGATCAACCAGTTCGACACTTCTGTATTACTATTTTTAAAAATTCTGATATCGTAGGCCTACCCCATTTTGTTTTCTCAAATCGTGCTTATGTTTTCTTGTATATTTATTTTGGTAGGTTATATCAATTTTGATAGTACGAGGGTCAACTTTGAATTTGTATCAACGTCGACTTTAGTTCGTATTGCATACCTCCAAGTTTACTACAAACTTTTACATACGCATCAACTCATTTTTCGATTCACCGCATCCCGCTATACTTTGATTGCGTAACCGAGTTACTGATTATCCAACATCGAACCCTCGAGTTATACGATCACGTCCTATAAGTTTTGTGTGTTTCAGTCGTACTTAAATGAGTTTCGTCATAACGTAACCAACTATCTCTTAGGCACTATTTACCTGCATCAACTAACTCTTCATCTAAGTCGCAAGTCATACGATCTGCTTTACAATTTGCATTGCCCAGCATTTCTATCGAGATCGCAGGTCATGCATGCGATTCGACTAAGATTCGCCACACCCAATATTTCTATCGAGATCGCAAGTCCTGCGACTCGTTTATAGGTTCAAGTTTCCTGTTCCGTCGATTCGATTATTGCTTCAAGGCATAATCGTTTCGTTAGTCTTAGTCGTTCGACTGACTTACAAATTTTTGTTCGATGTATCATTCATTGATATGAGTTCCCGTCCTATCATTCCAATCGATTATCGAAGAACACTTGCATCAACATACCGTCATACAAATTTTAAATCGAGTCTCGGTACTCTTCCATCCGTTGCGGATAAACCTTTCATAATTTACGAAATGTGTCGATGAAATCCATCGTACAAGTGGTATAGCATATACCACTCAGAATCGAGTCATTCATCGCATACGTGGTATGGCATATACCACTCGAAAATCAAGCTATTTCCCTCGTATCATACTCGGTATGAACCAACAATTTATTTCGACTCACGATTTTCGCAGTGATCATGTCGATCACAACCGTAACTTTTGATTAATCAAATTCCGACACAACTCGACCAATGTATTTATTTGCCAACAAAAGCTCGATGCACAACCAAACAATTCGTTCTATCAATTTATGATTTCAGTTCCCTCCGTTGCATGTCGTGCAATGTATTATTAAGTTTCATCCGTTGCATCTCATACAATATTTTATTTCTGATATTCAAAGCCAATACTCGAATCCTTTCAACACATTCGATTTTCAACTTTTATTTTCATTGCAAAGCATCATTCACAACTCATTGCATTTGATACAGCAACATTTTACAACTTTTATTATATCAATGCAACCAATATTTCTCATATCGATTGTTACATTGAAACAACAAACATTTCGATTCATATTTCTTAACTTGTTGCACTTGCAGCAGCAAATACCTCAATTCACATCTCGCGACTTGTTACACCTGCAGCAATAATTCTTTCACGACTTGTTGCACTCAATGCAACAAATATTTTACGACTTTCTTAGCAAATATCATGTAATTTCTAAAACACATGCGGCAAAATTACACGGTTTGTATTAGACTTATTGTATGGAACATCCAGTGCGGCATCGAGTAGAGTCAAGAGTGATTTGATTGCTGGTAGGTAACGCTTTGGAATTGAAACGAAGAAAACGTTCTGAGAAAATTGAGCCTAGAGTTCTGATACCAATTTGTCACGTCCCAACCTAAAAAATCACTCGTCCTCGCATCGATTTATCTGAATTATCGTCATCGCTGGGACGTAATGCCGTATGAGTCTGGAGTTGCACTCGTAGAAGACAAGATGACAAGTTCTCAAATGGTTATATTTGATTTGATATTAGCAACAAAAGAAAATAGAGTATATAAAACAATTCTCTTTATTTAAATAAATGAACTGAGGTTACAAAGGCTTTCAATAGCCCAACTGAATTTGTCAGATTAGCTACAACACTCAAGTTCTCTCTTACCCACCAGGATTTACCGTTCCATACATCATGCCTTCTATATCTCGGCAGCATCAATCCTGTTGCAAGTTCGTATATCAATGCGGTTGCATGCGTCAAACGCTACGACATTCCATATCTCAGCGCGATCAAGCGAACCTCCACCGCGAACAAAACATATCTGAACCTGCGAGGAATCTAGTAGTGTATTGATTCATGAAACATGCAATTTAATTATCTTTCTATGTTCTCCTTAGGATCAGTTTCATGGCATATTCGAAAGTAGTAAAACATGTTATCATGGCAAGTATGTTATTTTGATTCGTATAAGTAAGCAGGCAACTAATAGCAATCTCGTGTTGTCTCGTGACTTCTTACCAAATACTGACGCACTCGCCCTTACACCGACGCAAGGTGAATGCGCTTCATTCCTTCCCTGTCATGTTATAAGTGCTCTGTGCAGGATCTCTATGTTCCTGCACTTTCAGCCCACCATTCCTTTAACTATATGAACGTCATTGGCATATCTACGTCAGAATGGACTAAAGTTATTTCTTTTTTTCCTTTTCTTTTCTTTTCTCAATTTGGGTAGCCCGGCATCTCACATGATGGATTGCTATCCCAATAACCGGAGGCATACCATTGCATACCAATCAGTGCGGTATTCACATCAATAACCGGTCGCTAATCGTCATAGAGATGTGTGCCCATCAAAGTTTAATGTCCCTCTTAGGCCAAACGGTCCCGGCGTCCCGGCGTAAACCTGTTCGAGGGAACACCCATGTATGGGAGATTATCATCAGTCCATAGCTCAAGTCCATTCGACCATTTAACGCGTGTCTTATTCAAACAACCAAACATATCTTGAGTCCGTGACTCAGACTTCGTATCATCTCGTATTTCTCAAATTAACTTTCTATGTTCTCACATTCCATACTTCGTTTCAATGTTCAATGGCATCATGTCCCAACTCAATGTTCGTCAACTGAACAATCCGAAGGTCCCGAATATTTTCAAGGCATTACGTCATATCTGACAGTTCCATCACATTTATGCCACAACTGTTCTTTTCGCAACGAAGCCATCTTTTATGATTCTCGTGTACGTACGTACGTCTTGACACGATTGTTATCTATTCATCGAGCCGTGCATGCGATGCACGCCTCGATACCGTATTTTCATGTTCTATGTCTTATTGTTCAATGTACGTTCCTTCCCTCCGACTCGTACAACTGAGGTACGTCTCGATAGGTTATTCAATGTTTTATAACTCGTGCACTGAGGCACTCGCGCTGACATAGTCTTTCAATGTTCTAGCATACTAACTCGCGTACGGGGGCACGGAATGACTCGTGCTCTTAGGCACTTGTCGATACAGTTATCTCATGTTCTTATGGCTTGCGCACTGAGGCGCTCACCTTTCCGATATTCAATATTCCATAGTGACTCGTACATTTGATGTACGTTATATTTCAATTGTTCTATCTAGTGTTCGATGCGCACTATGTTCATCTTTCGATCGAACCACGTCCGTGGTCTCGATAGGTTAACTTAGCATACAATGATATATTTTACTTAGCCATAAAGGACTAGGAAAGAGAAGTCAAAGTCCCCCCACCTTAAGCCGATACGCCTTGTCGTTTCGTCGAGCCGATGCAGTTCGATTTTATAACTTTGTTTGCACGACCAACTCTTCTGACTTGGCCATTCGAACACTTTGCGGTATGTTGAATTATCCAAGCGATTTGGCCTACCGTGCCTATGCTTCAGTCCGTGGCAAGGCGACGATTTGGTTTTGCGGACACCATTGCAAATAAGACAAAATATCGAGCTCTTATATTTCAGCGTAAACGTATAGGCTGCACACGTAACCAACTAAAATCAATACTTGTTCGAATTGGACTTGTGCTTTGCATCGATTCAATTTTTTAGAATTTTCGAACCGAGTCAATGCTTTCTCTCGGGCCAACTTAACACTTACATCGATCTTACTCGATGCATTCTTCATGTCAACGTAACTCTTTGCATCGATCTGACTCGATACATTTCTCGGGACAAGATAACTCTTGTATCGATTCACATCGATACTTAATCGGGTCAACGTGACTCTTCGAGTCAACGACTCAGTATAATACACTGTGCGGAGCGGGACATTACAGAGCCCCCTAGCAAAAAAACTATTTGCTGAGGAATTCTACAAAGAACTTTAGAACTGTGGAGTTTTACAGCAAACTACAAAACTACGGAGTTTTGTGGGCTAGAGTTCTACTGGCTAGATATTGCACAATTGCTATATTCTGCAGTACAACTATAATTTGCAGAAATTCTATGTTCTGTGGAGCAGTTCCATTCTGCAAAGCAAGTCTATTTCGTGGAGTTTGTTTCTAGCAAAGCAAACTTTTGAGCCTTTCGCGATGTTTGCTTCTGGCAAATTGTGAAATCTTTTACGATATTTGCTTTTGAAAAACTGCTAGTTTTTCGTAGCTTTGCGTATGTCAGATTGCTACGATTTACGCAGTTTTAATTTTTTGGCAAATTGTAAATTTTTTTACGACGTTTGCTTCTAAAAATTATGAAGCTTTCATTGCATTTGGCAAACTATGAAGCTTCCTGCGAAATCATGTTTCCTAAGGAACTTTGTGATCCGCGGGGTGAAATTTTGCTACCATGGAGGGACACTTTTGTTTTCCAGAAACTTTGTGTGCCACGAAAAAAAGTTTTAAATGTCGCAGAGAATAATGATGGCTTGTGCGAAAGCTTTCTAGTTAATTATGTTGGGTAATACCATATGATATTATACTGACTTAATAGTTGAAGCCTGTTACAACTCTTAGACCTGTTAACACAATAACTATCAAATTAAATTTGATAAAATAATAGATAAACTGAAAAAATGTTGGTATTTAAAATAACCAAATAATTTATGTCTAGTACATTTTGAAAACAATTTAATATAATTAGCACATATATTTTATGCACTTTCTACTAGTGGGTTTAAAACTCCATCCTGTTAAGCTTACAACATATTTTTTTAATTATATAAAATTAACCTTAAATCATAAATATTTTAATTGAATATGAATTTAAGGATTTTTTCCTACTAAATTTACACGATTTATATGGTGAAAAATATATGATATCCGTATATGTACTAGTTGTCATTACAATGCCGCTAAGGGTAAATTCAACGTAAGAAGTCAAAATTCTAACTAAATTATTCTAAATCACAAAATTTACATAAAAAACAGTTAAAAAAATCTAAAATATATTTATTAGGACTTTTGAATGTGCTTCTTTCAAGAAGGACAACCAGATTATCGCATATTCAAGCTCATTTCAAATTTATTTTGACTGTTCTCATTCAAGAAAAGAAAAAGGTATACAGATGTGGAAACTAACGAGACAAACAAAATATATTGGACAAGGAAAAGACATTTTACTCCTCCACTTTAACCATCATCAGCTCTAGGCCTGTCAATGGTAGCTTATTGGTCGGATATTGACGTTACCATATCCGAACAATTAACTATCGGATATATCCAATAACTATCCGATATCCGATCGGATAGAAGTTTCGGCTATCGTATCCGTTACCGATAATTTTAACGGATATCGGATAATATCCGAACCAATACGTTTACTAAAAAAATATTTAAAAAGGGAAGAAAAAAATAAGAACCAGCAGATTTTGTCAGATATATGTGCAGATTTTCACATTGAAATATCATAAGCAGCAGATTTTCTTGCATACATTGAATACATTTGCACGAAAAAATTCTCCACGCAAGCATATATAACTAATAGTCCCATGCATACATTGAATATATTTTAAATTTATTAAATAATTTAAATATTATTGGTTCGGATATTATTGGTCCGGATATGACACTTACCGTATCCGCATCCGATATCCGATAAATATCCGATATGATATCCGAATCCATATCCGTATCCGAAATTTCGGAGACTTTCGGTTCGAATACGGATCGGATACGGATTTTCGGTCTACCATTGGCAGGCCTACTCAGCTCTACAGCCAAGTTGAAAAATGACATACAAGGAATAACCCAAGCTTTCAAGGATTTACATTCAACTCTTCTGCTCCTTTAGGCACTAGCCACACTACAAAAGAAAAAAAAAAAAAAAAAAAAAAAAAGACACTAATCCTGTTTTATGTTTCATGGTATTAGATGAGCTATCCTATTTTGAAACTAATTACATGGTTTACTCCTCTCCATTATAAAAAGAAATTAAACATATGGATGACTAGTGTTATAACTTTCTACAGAAAATATAAAATATAGGAATGGTTTGTATAATTATTTTGAAAGTAGGAGTAGTTAGTGTAAGAAATATAAACTATGGGAGTAGTTAGCATAAAATGCCCAAAAAAAAATTTCATATAACGATTTTAGATCTTAACGATAAGGCTTTGTAAGTCTTAACTATAAGGCTTTGTAAGAAAGCCTTGTAAGGTTTGAACAGAGGATAAATATGACGGTTGGTGACTGGGGATGGCCTATTATAACATATGTAGATTTAGACGCTGTTTATAAAACAAATTTTTATAACGATTTATATTATAAATGTTATATCTGGTTTCTAAACTTTTCCTAAAACCCTGACACTAACAGCTAGTTTTTCATTTCACCAAAATAAATCCCCCCCCCCCCCCCCCCCCCCCCCACCCATCAGAACCTCTCCACTCCTTCAAACCAATCTCTTATTCTCCTCCTCTTCTTTCCGATCATAACCGGTGTCGGCGGTGGCGCCGTGGCAGCCATGGCAGTTACATCGATACCGCCTGTGGCACGGCGGTGTGGAGGATTTATGGTTTTGTTTATTTCCCTAAATTTGGGATCATTAGAATGCGTGAATTTATGGTTTGTTTATTATTGTTCTAATTTCTCGGATTCTGAGCAAAAGGAAGAACAAGTGGTTCGAGTATTCTCGATCCTTTATTTCTATTCTTTCCATTTATTTTGTAGGATCTGTTCTATTACTATGATCTTTCCTTTCTTTTTTCTTG
Organism: Iris pallida; assembly: GCA_029216955.1. NCBI lineage: Eukaryota > Viridiplantae > Streptophyta > Magnoliopsida > Asparagales > Iridaceae > Iris > Iris pallida. Next base: position 3,734,346 of record JANAVB010020598.1, on the reverse strand, counting down.
CAGGATCTCTGGAACCAAAAGATGTTGGATTGTTCATTCTTCAAGATTTATGGATGGCGTAATTGATGACTTTTCTTCCATTTATTTGATCTATTTCCCCCCTATTTTATGTTGATCGAGGATTTTTTAGTTGGTTAACAATCTTTACTTGTTACTTTTAGAACCCTACACTTTAAGATGAAGTTTAACTTTTTTTTTTTTTGTGAAATATTTAATGTGGAAACAAAATCATTAGCCAATATCTTGATCAAATTGGGAATTTGTTGTTAACTATTAACATATTTTGTTCGTAAGAGGTGATAATTCTTGTTAATTTCTTTGATGAGTAACGAGGAAGCATGGACACTCCAAAAACTGGAAAAAGACAACCAAAACAAAGTTGAGGATGAAACAATTTTACATTCCAGTTGGCCATCATGACATGTAAGAACTGTTTCCTCGATTTTCATGTGTTTTCCTTACATATAAGCCAAAAGCTTTGGACAAAAACTAAAAATGAATGTTAATCCCATAAATTTTAGATTAATTCCCACCGACACATTTTTTAATTCTTATTCTGTGAACTGCGTTTCTTATCAAATAATTCCTTGAAATGTTTAAATATTTTTAAGTTAAGCCAGCCGTCAAGTGGTGTTTATCCTTCAAGGGTTTAAAAGGAATTTTCTTTGTAGTTCTCATGATCTTCTTGATTTTCCTTTCTCTAGATATTTCAGTTGATTTTTTTCTTAAGTTTTTAAGTGCTTGTGTTACCAAAGGCAAAGCGAGCCACATTCATTAGTTCAAGTCTCAAATAAACAGTGATAGATCAGGACATTGCGGTCTTGGACCGCACTTTTGAACCATCCGTCACATGTTCGCGTCCTATTGATAGGTCAATTGGCGGTGGGCCAAGCAAATTGAAGAAGGGACAAGGAGATATTGACACGTGGTCTACGGTCACGATTTACAGTCTAGGACCGTTGACCAGATAGCATTTTCTGATAGAATAACAGTGATAGTCAGAAATAAAGAGAGAAGTTCCAAAACACAAAGTAACATACAACACAAATAAAAGCTCCAATATGGTGGCAGACTGCACAAGCTCACACACAAGGAGTGTCCACAAGCCTCCACCTTATTTAACACTCGGCTCCTACCAAGTACTACTATGAAGCTCACTTCACCCTGAAAACAAAACAAAGGGGGGAAATATATAGAGTAAGTTGATTGAGATGTAATTTATTTATTTTTTTCTTGAACATTTCAAAGAATCAGACCAAGAATTTCACTTAATCAAATAACGTTTGCAATACGAAACTTGTGCATGAGTTTCTTACTTTGAGCAGTCAGTGGAAGGGCTTAATGGCATAAGGAATGCTAACTCCACCCTTGCTAGGGATCCCAGCGGCGAGCCCCGGGATGAGCCCTGCGATGCCGGCTGACGCAGACTTGAGGCAGCTGCAGGCGGCCTGGCGGTCGGGAGTGGTCCTGGCGGCCCGTTGAGGGTCTTGACGCCGCTGCTGCAGCACCCGGAAGTCAGCGGGCCTGCCCCTCGGGCGTAGTTGATGCACGGCGATATCGCGGACACCACAGTCCCGCACGAGATAGCGCTCTCGGCACGGGGAGAGGCTATCGCGACGAACGCAAGGACAAGGAGGGAGAGGAGAGCATCAGAGCGAGCCATTGTGACTTTAGTTGGCTAATGGCTATGTAGCTGAGGAGTGCTTGGGTGGAGGAAATGGTGGAGAGGGGGTTAGGGTTTATATAGGAGTAGGAGGAGGGGAACGGTAGTTGAGAGGATTGGAGAGATCAGTAAATGGTATTAAAACAGGAGAGGTTTTCGAGGAAGGGAGAGTACTTGAATTGCCATGGGATTCTAAGTAGGTGGCAGCAGATTGCTGTCCCAAAATGCAAAAAATTTACTGTAGAGTAACAGATTTTGAACAAATTTCGAGCAGGATAACAGGTTTGGGTATTTTGCAAATATGAAAACAATCCGACAGATCGTCTGGCGGAAATTGGACGACAATCTGGCGAAAATTGAGTGCCATGCGCTGCTTTCACAACCAAAATACAGTAAATAGCGACGGAAATTTTCAGTCGGCGTTAGCGACGGCTTCGTGGCCGCTCGCCGACGGATTACCGACCACACGCCTTTACATTTTTTATTTTAATTTTAGGGGGAGAAAGGTCGCACATCCGTCGCTAGGGTGTCGGAGATATAGCGACGGATCGATAATCGTCGCTACGTAGTCAATTATTTGGCGGAAATTGTGTCGAGAATTGGCGGGACATTTCTTCGACTACGTAGCGACGGATATTCAGTCGGCAAGTATCAAAAATAGCGACTACCGGAAGACGGATTCTATGACGTCGCTATTCCGTCGCTAAATATACGTTCCAGACTTAAAATGAAACGGCGGGAGGAACTTTTCGCATTCCCCCCAAATTCACTCTCTCCTCTCTCTCCCTCTCTCCCGCGGCTTCGGTGATCGGCGTCGGTGTCCTCTCCTCTCTCTCTCTCCTGAAGGTAATCCCTTCTCTCTCTCTCTCTCTCAAGATCTCTCTCTCTCTCTCTGTCGCGGTGTCGACGTAGGGGCAGCGGGGACGGCGGGCTTGGGGACATTCGGGGGCTGGGCGGCTGACTTGGGGCGGTGGCGTCGGGGGCTGGACGGCGGGCTTTGGACGGGGGCGTCGGGGGCTGGGCGGCTGGCTTGGGGCGGGGGCGTCAGGGGCTGGGCGGCGGGCTTGGGACGGGGGCGTCGGGAGCTGGGCGGCGGGCTTGGTACCGGGGGGTCGGGGGCTGGGCGACGGGCTTGGGGTGGGGGCGTCGGGGGCTGGGTGGCGGGATTTGGTTGGGGGCGGCAGGGGGCTTTGCTTCTCAAATTCATCTGAGTTTATATATTGGCTAAATAATGTGTTATCCATATTGGGTGTTATCCATTAGTTTGGTGGTGTTTGGATTAGTAAATGTGAATATGGAGTTTGGGTTCATGGTGTATATGTTCACTGTGTCGAGGACAGTGCAAATTCTTCTCATCTGCATAAGTCACTGAATAAGTGTAGTTTTTCCTGGAGTTTGGACATTCGCTTCACCAAAGTCACTGAATAAGTGAAGTTTTTCCTGGAAAATCGACCCTTAGAGTGTATCAGTTGTGTGCTTCTATATAGATATATATATATATGTATACATCTAACTGTGATATACATATATATGTGTATGTGTGCTTTAGAGAGTGAGGAATGAAGGCAGACCTACCTAGCATGCAAGACGGCTTGGGGTGTAATGTGTGAGTGTAGACATGGTAGGAATTATAGGTAATTAATGCTAGTATGACTAGACTATGGTAGTGCTTGCTAGATAGTAAGGACACTCTAGTATCCTAACCAAGTTAATTTTAGACTAGATATTTAGGATATAGCTCCCATATCCTAGAAGTGGACTCTTGCAATTTTGAAATAGATAGATTGACTCAGTTTGATTAATTGACCTATAATGACGCTAAAACTTGATTTGCTGCTGCAAGCATACAACACCACAAAAATATTTAAGAACTCGTCAAGTTGAACCGTGTATAACATGCTCGACGCTTAAGAGGAATCATTTCGACTTAGTGGACTATCGAAGAATCAGTATCGGACTATCGGTATCGGTATCGGTATCGAACTATCGGACTATCGGTATCGAACTATCGGTATCGGTATCGGTATCAAACTATCGGTATCGAACTATTAGTAACAACTGTACTTAGATTTTTCTCTTCTCGAGCTAGAATACCAGCGGATCCACCAGTTACATGATTATATACTAATTCTGTTTAGTTTGTCTTACTATACAGATTTTTACATCCAATCTGTGATGGATCGTTATTTTGTTGATCGTACGTGGATGTACAAACGACAACACGAGAGCAGAATAGGTGTGAGTGACGATTTTCAGGCAGGCGTGGAAGTGTTTCTTAAGTATGCCATGAGCAAATCTCAGTTTATGGACGGTAACAAAATCAAGTGTCCATGTCGTAATTGTCACAATAGACGTTACGAAGAAGTGGTGAGTGTAAGAGATCATTTGACCCGTAAGGGTTTCGTACGTGATTACGGCCTGTGGTCATCGCAAGGTGAACTATATGCGGAAAGACAGGTTGCGAATGCTGCTACTTATGCTTTTGATGATAATGCTGCAGCGAATTTTGTCGTCGATGACGAGAATGCTCCGATGATTATGGAGACGTGCAGAACCTTGTACGAGATATGGTGTACGACGCGGCAGGGCCTAATTTTGATCCGGAGGACCCTAATCCTGAGGCGAAGTTCTATGATATGTTTCGGGATGCTAAAACTTCTTTATATCCTGGTTGTGAGCCACATTCCGTACTGTCAGTGACGATGCAGTTGTTGAACATAAAGTTCGATTTTAACTTGCCACAAACTTGCTATGATCGGATTACACAACTAATAAAGGAGGTATTACCGAAGGAATCAAAAGAGCTTCCAAAAAACTTCTACAAGTCGAAGATGATGGTCCGACAACTGGGACTGGGGTACAACAAGATAGATTGTTGTCTCAACGGATGCATGTTGTACTACAAGGAGAACGAGGATGTAGAAAGTTGCAGCTTTTGTAATACGGATCGTTACAAGGAAGTCAGGGAAAAAGAAAAGTCAACTAGAAAACGACGTCCTTACAAGTATATGCATTACTTGTCGATCACGAAGCGCTTGCAGAGGATGTATATGTCTCAGAATACAGCAGAACACATGACGTGGCACAACGAAGAACGCACAAAGGACGATGGAGAATTGTCACATCCTTCGAATGGAGAGGCGTGGAAATATTTCGATTTTCGCCATCTAGATTTTGCTGCAGAGCCTAGAAATGTACGCATGGGGCTATGTTCTGATGGATTCGCCCCTTTCGGGCAGTCGGGATCTCAATACTCCTGCTGGCCGGTCATTCTGACCCCTTACAATATGCCACCATGGATGTGTATGAAGACTCCTTATATGTTCTTGACAGCTATCATATCGGGTCCCAAAAATACGACGAAGAATATCGATATATATTTACAGCCGTTGTCCCATATAAACTCACTCATCACGTGATACACATGTGTCAAGGCCGTAGGAAATATAAAAATATCCCCACTCTCATAGGGTGGTCAACTGACACAAGGTCGACATGCAAAATAAAATACCTAAAATATAATAATTTGCAAGAACAGTTTATATTTGCTAAGAATAAGTAAAAGCATGCATGATATAGAGCAATTTAAATAAACAATAAAGGTAAGGTGTCTTGTCTGATGTGTCGTCTGGTGTGGTGCAATAATCTTGCAAGTTTCGATTGTCCAATAGCCATGTTCCGTGTGTAATGGTTCGAGGTTGCGGAAATATAGAAAAAATATGATTTAGTCATAAGTTAGGTTGACAAATAGTGGGAATTTGAGGAGAAAAGTACTTATATTATTTTAGAAAAATTTTCTACTACTTTAAAAAAATGTTTTCCTTAGTCAAAAGGATTTGTAGGAAAAATACTTGAACTACATTTACTAGTAGAAGAATTTTTTTGGCAAATATTATAAAAATATAAAAAATTCTTTAAGCAAAATATGCTAAGTTTGTCAAATTAAATTTTTTTGATAGAAGAAATATTTACTTAAATTATTTAGAATAATACAAGAAATTCTATAAATTATTTTGGGGCTTCTAGACCAAAAACTATGGACAAGCCAAAGTTTATAAACATATATAATTTGGAAACTATCTACCTTACATATTTTATAGAAAATTAATAATAATCATTATAATACGTAACTAATAAAATAATAATAATAATTTATAGATTTGTAATGATAAACTAAATCAGTATAATGATAATAATAACCATAACAATCATAATATAAACCTCTAAAAAAACTATACTGCTCTCTTTCTAATTCGACACAGTAAGAGAGAGAGAGATGGAAAAGAAGATGAAGAAGTGGAAGAAAAATGAGAGCAGTATGGAGCAGGAAGAGCGGGGGATCACCTGAGTAAGCGACGCATCAGTTTCCGAGGGTGATTTGTGGAGGGGGAAGATGTGATCATGCGGCCGACGATGGCACAGGAAGGGAGCCGAGCACGGCGATTGACGAGTGGTGGCGCCGGATGGCGCGTCAGCGTGGTGTGGCGCTCCGTTCGGGCTGGGGTGGTGGAGATCTGGCAGAAAGAGAGCCACGCAGTGGCACGGGGGTCATGGGGACTCCGACGCGGGGCTACTCCGGGCTTGCGTCAGATTCGGCAGAGCCGATGGTGACATAGGCGGCAGACATGGCTCGGATCCACAGTGGTGACACGGGCGGCACCAAAGTCGAGGACGGCGATGCGGCGGTGTTGCAAACGCCGCGATGGTTCAAGAGTTCCGCGATTAGGCACTTAGCACGGTACTACCTCAGAGTAGCGAGTCTCGAAGCGAGGTGGGTTGGCGCTCGGCCAGGAGTGGTGGGACGTAGTCTCGTCTTGGGTGCGGGCGAGGTGCTCGGGGCTGCCGCGTCCAGGCGGACTTCGGCTGCCGAGGCGAGGCAAGGGTTTCCAAAAATTTTCTTTCTTTCTTTGTCCGTGTGGTGGTGGTGGTGACAGGGAACGATAGGGGTGTTGTTGGGTGATGGTTGAAGAACTGGGTAGTGTTGCTTGGTGGTGGCGATGAGTGCGGTGGATGGGTACAGTGTTGGTTCTCGGCTAGGCGAGGGGAAGCAGATCGGACGAAGTCGGGGATTTTGGCTAGGGGGCGGTGTCGTGGGCAGAGACGGTGGTCGTGGACAGCAGCAGGTTTAAGGTTTTGGGTTTGTATCGTCGGATTGGGTTGCCATTATGTCCTGCGCGACACGAAGACAAGTTGTGTCCGGCATGTCGGACACCAAAAAGGAATAATGTATTTGTACAATAAGAAATATAGTGGATGGGAAGGGAAATGCGGGCACGGACATGATGCACATATTTTTGGTTGTGGTAGAAAATTTGGTTGTGAAATTTATGGTAGAAGAGCAAAGGAGTCTCAGCTTATATAGGAGGTGGTGCCCCAAGTTGGATAAGGACTAAAAAGGTTTAAATCATATATAAATTTTAAATTATTTTAAAACATTTCAATAAATCCAAATCAATTTCCAGTTTAAATCTATATAAATCTAACTCAAATCAATATAGATAATTTCCATCTTTAAATTAACTATTCAAGTCACTACACCAAAAAGGGCATTTAGGAACAGTTTTTATATGTTCCTAATATTTTTAGGAACATATCATAATCGTTCCTAAAAGTGGCGTTGCAATATTTGGAACGGTTATAAAGTGTTCCAAAATTTAGTCTGGAACAATTATCAGAAGTTCCTAAAATTAGATTTGGAACACATATAATGTGTTCTTAAATTATTTTTGGAACGCCCAATAAACGTTTATATATGTTATTGTGAAACACTTTATGCACGTTCCTAAATGTAATTTGTAACACTTTTGCATTGTTAATGTGGCTAGTTTTATTAACGTTCCTTTGTATTTTTTTAATTTCAATTTCGTGTTGCAATTTTAGTTTGAACCACAAATATGATGATTCCTAAAAAAATCATTGGAACACATTATAAGTATCGCTATATTTTTTACACATTTCCGAAATCAACATTCAAGAGCTCCATAAATTTAACCAAAGCTGTCAATTTAATATAAAACAAGTAACAACATATCCAAAAATTTAATATTTACAAAATGTCATCAAAATTATAAAATAAAAATACAAATAATAAAAGAAGAGATTTTGTTGTCCGAAGGATGATGGACTCTTTCCAGAGGGCCAGGAAGACTTCAATCTTGTACATATGGTTTCCTTTCTCTAAGACTTCATTCTTGTTGAGATACTATGCACTTCAACGAGCTTTGCTTACATTGTAGGTGTTTGAGGGAATTTTGCGCATATCTGGAAGGCGACTGCGCCACCAAGGATGTTGGAAATGTTGATCTTGTCCTGAGTTTCATCATTGGCATTGTTAACTAACTTTTGCAACCAAGAACACTTGGACAAAAGGGGAACCTGTATGAAAAATGAGAATTAAGGGTAAAGAAAACACAAAGTACTAGCTAAGTAAAAAAAGTAGGATAAAATATATATAGTGAATGATGATACGATATGGCATGATGAAGACTTGTTTCAATAGATTCTTGTTTAGAATATTTCAAAAGTGCAACTTGTGTAAGTTATTTAAGCACTGTCATTGTTGTCAACATAAAACTGATTGAAACTTATGACAAATATTATCTTTGGGACGAAAGTTGGGTCAGATTGACCTAGGTTAAATCCATAACCTGGATTGAATCCATAAAAAGTACATAAAGAATTTACTTCTACTAAATTAATTATAATCATGATTAACTCAGATGGACACATTTGATTTATAACTGTTTCCTTATTAAGGTCTAAGTATCAGCAAAAAAACTGGGAATAGTGAAGACCTGAAATCTGGAAAAACTCAATAAAGTTGTATTTATGAAAATAGCTACAGAAGAAAGAAAGTGCATATAAAATAAATCACAATACTTACTTTCCATCATATAGATTTAGTGGGCTAACCCAGCACTCTTCATAGACAGCAACCCATATAATTTGTAAATTGGATCCCCCTTCACCAAACTCTATGGTATGTACAATACGCAATCTTTTGTGGCAGCCTTTAACTTAAACACTGCCAAGAGAGCATGAATATTAATTGGTGTATGAAGAACATCTTCCAATTGAAGGTAGTGATTTCACTGGACATAGTAAGATAACTGAGCATTGACAACCGAGAAACACATAAAAAAGGCAATGTGAGAGCCAATATAGACATTTGAAATTGACTATTGCTCGTCACGTACTAAAATGTCATATATGCTGTAAGAACATACTATATCTGCTTATGAATAGTATATCTCTAACAATCTCTATGTAGTTGCATTCCAAAATGCACAAGTTCTCATCAAATAGGAAGAAAGAACATAAGAGCAACTAACTTAACAAATTGACATGGACATGATTTTAACAATGGTTCTGAATTACTACTATATAACTAAATTCAAAGATTCCAAACATCATGAGAAACCACGACAACAGTACAAACGTCATCCCTCCAAGATATAAATTATTTGGTCTTTAACCATTAGAATAAAAGTATCAACAGTATCCAATATGCAACTTTGTGGCTTTCTGGTTACCGATGACAATGCGTTCTTTTTTGCTCTTTGGCCCAGTGTGTTGCAAAGATAAAAGCAATATTATCATCATTTAGGGATAACTAACTTGGAACCCTGACCAATAATCAAATGTTTATTGGGATTCTCACAGCCCAACACAAGATGAAAAGAAGTTTCTTTGTAACTTATAACCACAATATCTTTTACTATAATATTCAAAGTAACTAACAAAACTAATCACACCAACATACAAACTATTGTTGTTTCTAATGAACATAAGATTCTAGCCAACATACAAGTCACCACCTAAATTTATGTAGTTTAATTTTTCACTCTTGATAAATTTGTTTTTGAACTTGTGATACACTGTAAATAGATATGATTATTCTGTTAAACTCATTGCTGGAGTAAAAATAGTCAGAAACAATTTGCACAAAAATTTGGCATAAGGCCCATTAATTCTCAGCACCAACGGAAATGGTCTAATCTCTAGCCTCTTCATTTGTAAAAATCATATTAAAAAAGGCAGACTTACCAGGAAGTGCATAATTGTCTTAGGTACAGAGTCCTCAACATTCTTTCTGAAAGTGTCATAATATGATTTCAGCAACGATTTAGTGATTGTTATCTCCAAACCTTCTTGCTCTATCTGATTATCTGAAGTCTTCAAGACGATGGGTGGCTGAGCAATAATGAATAAAAATTATATACTATGTTGACCACAGTAAGGAAAATGGAAAGACTAAGGTTTAAAAAGTCAGATTCTTTGAAAGTTACATAACTTACCTCTCTAAGTTACATAGCTTAATTGCTAATGTATAATGTACATGTGATGCATAGTAGGTGATACATATGTCTCTGATAATGGAGTGGCACCTGTTCGAAATTGCTATTTTATATAACCTGTGAATGTGTTCTTATTAGTTTATGGTGTATTGCTTTGCTACTATAGACCATAAATAACCAACAGGTCATGAAGAGTACCAGCAACCAAATGATAGTTTAAGATAAACAAACTTTATACTGGTTGTGTGAGAACTTTATGATGCCTCCTCGTAGCAGATAAAAAGAAACTTAGATATCACCATTGTATAATAATCTGTTGCCCCAAAATGCATCATGTCAAATATAAAATGGAAAATTAAGAAACAAAGAAAAGAGTCCAAAAAGAAGAAGAAGTGTACCGACTTATTTGTTGCACAACTACATACAAGGTTACAAAATTAGGAAAGGAGATAATATGGATGCGGGATACAATCATTATTAAATAGGTATCGATGTAGTCCTTATATTGCATGGATATGGACACAGATAAAAAAAGCTTTTTACAGGATAATGGTTCGTTGTAGCATGACAGTGTAATTAATTATCCGTTCGAGTTCAATGGTTGCAACAGATTGATAGAACAAAATAAAACTCAAACCCTTCTATTATCAGTTTACTTGTTGCAGTTTTTTGCTTGCCTCTTATGTCTATAACTATAGGCCATATATCAGCAGATACTGCACATACGTGTCTATATCTATTCTATCTAGTGTCTATTAGTATTAACCAGTACCAACCGACATATGACCTGACCGATATATAATTCAGCCAATATTTATAATTGCCTGCAGTTTTCGATCAGAAATGCTCAAATTCGATCACAGGTACAACTGATCCATTTCTGCGACCAATTTTTAAACCATGATCATAACAAAAGCTTCAAACTCAGGTGATTGGATTTGAGCCAAACCAATCTGATATTGCAAAATAAGATCGTTATTCGCCAATACTAAAGGTAGCAGGCTAAAATTTTAATGTTTTGCATCATATTGAGTTTGAGCCAAACCAATTTGAGCAACAAGCTAAAATCATCATCAACCAATACTTATGGTATCAGAATAATATTTGAAAGTTTTCTCCAAGGTATGTTATAGCCATTTTCCATTTTCTTTTAAAAATTGGAACTTAGATACTCATATTCCTATATACCAATATTCCAAGGTCTATTATAGCCTCATAGGTGTATGTAAACCTACATGCCACCGATCTTCCTTTCTTTAGGATATAACACTCAACTAACTTCTCGAGCTAAAATGAATGGGTCCTCTTACACTTTTTCTTTGTTCTTGAGCTTCTTCAAATTTATAATCACATGAATCCAAATAGGATCAAGCTAACAACCATTTTTTGAATCCTCTACCTTGACCCAATTACAATAAAAATTTTATTCTCCTAAGTTTATTGCACCTCTGAACAAGAACAAAATTTTCAATAACGAAACTAAAGCCACAAAGACTATCTTTCTTATATGAATATTCTGTTATGCACATAATCTACTGTTAGCATACAATTTAATAAAAGAAATAATCATAAGTTATGGGAACTAGACTTTCCTAGGCTGCCTCAAACGGATCTGAAATTGACTAAGGCATTCTATGAATATTCAACAAATTTAGAATTAGTACTCTGTAAGAGGAATCAAGAGATAATAAACTTGAGTTCTAGTGACCTGCTTGAAACTAGACAGTTTCAGTAAATTTTATGAAATATTGCACAATATTAGGCCATTATGTTTATCCAAAATCTTCATGATGTACCAAGGTAACTTAATGAGTATTTATTGTTTCCTGTAGACACAACTTTAGGGTACAAGATATACTAGTTCCAGAAAGATAGAACAATGTAAACTGGAAGAAGAACAATAGAAGAAAAGTGGCTAAAGCTTATTGAATCCAAAGAAAAGATAGAACAATGTAAACTGCATCAAGCTTGATATACTCTGACACTGATAATCTGATACTAGAACTGGGACTGCACCAGTGCTCTCCAAAGCAGGCTTCATCTCATACACTCCATGCTTCATCTTCTTACACTGGTTGAGACTGTGTATTAGAAGAACACTGAACTGATACTACACTGAACACTAGCACTAGCTGATACTCATACTAAGGCTCAATGGTAATTGAAGGGTAAGAATCAATTTTGATTCTACTTCACTATATGGATAGTTCTACTATCCCAGTACCACTCTGAGTTTTGATAGCCATCTCCTCTCCAATCATCTCATTGTAGGTCATAGTATTGCATGCCATAGAGAAAACCATGTTAAAGTGAATGTATAGGGGGCTCCCATAGGGATCACATGCAAGTGGAGATTGGTCTCACAAGAAAGCAGGGAACAAAGAAAGTGTCCCTGCTCATTCACGGGAGAGGAAGGAAACCATATAAATCATAATATAATTTATATTTGAACCCCAACTAGATTACAACTTTAGGAACATCATATGGAAATTATAAAAAATAGGTAATGTATTTCTGTATTAGAGGTACAGTGGTATATACCAGTACCAAACCTTATCGTTCAAGTAAGAATTTTATTTGGAATGCATATAGAGATCCGCCACAACTGATCAGAATCTTATTGTTGAGTATTAACCCTCAGCAGTCACTACAACTCCAGACTACAGACTTTCAGTGTAGTTACATAGGCATTCGCATTGTATATGAAAGCAATACAACTTCAAATTTAAGAAAAATAATACCATACCGAATCAACATCTACCATTGGAGTTGTGTTGGAATAATACAAATACTTAACCATTAAAACTCGCCATAGTTTTCCAGATTCATTGTGGTCTATTCACTGAAAAACTGACAAATCAGCTAGATGAATGATTTTGTAAGTTATCCCAGTGTGCTGAGTGCTAAGCGTGCAACAATATACATGTGCCAGTGTACACTTGGAAAATAAAAAAATTGTAAAGCTAAAAATTCAGATAGAAAATTTTTATAAGAAGTGTTACCCGTAAAAGCCCTCTGTTGAATCACTTCCAACATTGTTTAATATAACATCACCACCTGGGTGCTCCTCCACATATTGAGCGACATCATAAACGTACATTAAGAAAACATCATATCATAAGCTGCAATAACTAGAGATGGGAATATTTCTAGGGTTTTAGCTTATAACTCTCAAGTATCCTAAAGTATTAAAGGTCCTTGCATTATGATAGTTTTTGTATAACAAGAGGGGGACAACCTGGAAATCCTCCAAGAAAACTAGTCTTTGTGCTAAATTTTCATAAGATAGAGGGACGAGAACATCATAAGACATAATGCAAGGAACTTAATATTTTATAAACAAAATCCGAAAGCCTGTACATGCTAGAAAGCAATAATTTTAAACAGGAAATCCACTATGCTAACCTTGTCTTTGACAATGTTCCAACAATCATTATTCTTGTTATGCAGAGAAACTTATTCCTTTGTGTAAGTTTTCACAGTCTATGTACAAAACATGTGATAGAAGAACTTAATAATCAACTATGAGATCGCATTAACAACTAATATAAATTACACTGCATAATACGAGACATTAAGCCAAAGAGCAAAATGAAGCGATGTACCAGTATGCAGAATGAAGAAATATAATAAGAAACATGCGAAAAGAAACATGCTTATTCACAACAAAATATAAACATAAATATATCACATATAAAATATACTAATTCTTTCTTCTCTACAGCAGCAACAACACTTTCTCTACAATTACATATGAACAACCTAAAGACTAAAACATTGATCCATGGATTCATATTTCATATAAATTAGTCATATAAATCCAAAATAAAACAGGTTTTCAACAAGATTAAATCTATAGCCTCAAGTTATGAACCCTCAATTTATTGGAAAGAACAATAAGAAACCCTAGCTACCACAAATCCTAATCAAATCATTAGGAGAGAACAATAGGAATCTTATTTAGAACATCAGAGCGAGAGAGGGGGCATATGGTCCAGCCGGTGGGAGAGGGGAGGGGGGAAGGAGGGAGGGAAAAGAGAGAGAGGGCATGGGGGCCAGCCGGCGGGGGGAGGGCGGAGTAAGGGAAAAGGGAGAGAGGGCATGGGGGCGGGGTTACAGACGAAGAAAGATACGAACACAAAGAGAGAGAGAGAGGGATGACCAGAGGCACCGCCGACGGGGAGGGAACCTGTAAAGCTAGGGTTTCGTCAGAGCTCTCGAGAGAGGAGGGAGGAGGGAGATGGGAGGGATAGAAATTGATTAGAATAGTGAAGAAGAAAATTTTTTTGGAACACTTTTCTTTAACCATCACGTGACTTGCGGGTGGGAAGTGCACACAAATAAAACGGTTTCAGAGTGTTCCACAAAGTATAATAAATATTTATTTTTAGAAAAAATAATTTTAGCAACATTTAATAATGTTGGAATGGATATAATGTGTTCCAACCTTTAGAAACATTTATATACGTTCCAAAACCAAAAAAAGCTTAATGTTTCAAATTGTCCATTTTAGTGTAGTGAGTAATATTTATAAAAATCTCTTTCAATTTGAATCTCCATAATTAATTAAATAATAAATCAAACAACTTTTTCAAAATAACTTTTTATAAATAACAAAATTTATTAATAGAGAATTCCAAAAATTATAATAATTCATAAATATTTGAAATGCCTTTTTATAAATGAATACAACAGTTACAAGTAATTTTTGAAAAATCAAAGTGGACATGAAATTAATTTCATGCAACTCGCATATAAATTGTATATTTACATAAAACATGGTTTTCTAAAATTGCTACTTATATTTGTACAATAAAATAAAATAGTCTTTTTACAAATAAATAAACGAAATAAAGTTTTGGCAATCTCGACATGGCGTCTTTTATAATTTATAAGCAAATAGAAATACCTTATACTTATTTTGAAAAGTAAACTTATTTTCCACATGAAGAAAGTCTTTTAATAAAACTTTTGTGTACATAAAAAGAATATACTACCTCGCATATACGTACTCACACGCGACGTACAAATACGAAAAAAATGAAATCAATACCAAATTAATAAAAAAATTGTAGTAAAATTTTGTGATTTTACATCCTACCCAACTTAAAAGAATTTCGTCCTCAAAATTTAGGAAAAAAAATAGGATAGGTAGGGTTGAAGAGTTAGAAAGAGTTTTGTCATAAGAACCCATGATTTTAAATCATTGGATGAGAGAAATTACGATATTTGATGAAAAAAATAAAGTGGTTAGAAGATGGCCAATGCATGGCAACCTATCAATATTTTAAAATCAATCAATGCTACCTTTTTCCTTATAGACGTGCTACTTTAAGCAATAACCTTCTTACCTCAAGCCAAGGATTACAAGCTTGTTAGTTTCGAGTCCAATTTAGTTGCGGTTCACAATACCGTTAAATCTTTGGCAAATCTTCAAAAAGTCGATTTCTTGTCACAATTGCAAATCATATTCTCTTTTCCGAAATCTTTGAGATTTGATGAACAACCTTAGATGCCAACACATACATACATTCGATATCTCATAATAGGACGCTTTAGGAATTTTGGTTTCAATAATCTCTAACGGATATTTTCCCCAACCAAATTTTGCCTTTCAAAATAAATCAATCAAACTTTAATCCATGAAGATATATTCAAAGTTATTTCGATATAAAATTATGTCTAAAATCTTAAAATTTGATAAGTCCAAAATAATCTCTAATATGTTTTTCCTCAAGCAAAATTTTCCTATGCAACATTTTCCTTTTCAGAATTTACATAAAAATTTTCATTCTCACTTTAGTCAAGAGTAGAATCAATCTTACCTTAATATGACCTTTAATAGACAAATTTTTTTTAATTCCCATATCTCACGACAAAAATTTCAGTAAGTCCGAAACTTTTGATTCTTCTTCTCCAATATTTCCGTATAGGTCTATATGTCCTCAAGCTATAATCTCCTCAAAATTTAAATTTTAATAACCTTCAATCCATTCAATCGACGGCCAAATCAAGTTCTTCCTAGTAGGAGATTCACATATATTTATAATCTAACAAAATTCCTTAAGCACTAAACATAAAATTCCTCTCTAGTATATTTGATTAATCATAACCTTTTTGTCAATTTCAAGCATATTATTAACATAAAAACCAAATGTTACTTCCCTTAATTTCATCTAGTACCACTTTTCAACTCATTTCTCCAAATTATACACTCATTTTATTTATCTATGCTAATCTCTTTTATGGCTATCCGACTCTAACTCATTCTTTAACCGAAGGGTGTCATGATAAACTTTCCATCTTCACATATACGAAATAAGGTTTGCGTGAATAACAGTGTAGTAAAAATAAGATCCTTGAAGAGAGAAGAAAAACAATCGTGAGGAGAATATAGTTAGGTTCAACGGTCATGATAAGGGTTTGAATAATAAATACGGATTATTGCATAAAAATAAAATTTTATGGGTCTAAGCAAATTAAGATAAGGCACGAAAATAAAAGGCACGGGATAACAATCAATATAAAGCACAAGCTAAGCATTTAAGGAATTAAGTAGATCACAATCATTTATTTGGTCGAAGGACTTGAGTCTTGGTTGAATCTCTATCTGTGGTCAAGACTCGATATCATGGTAAAGGTTACAGTTTAGTCTTTATGATCCAAAAGTCGTTTCATAAAAATAGTGTACAAGGAAACGTATTTTAGTGGGACATGATATGCCTATGTGAAGCTGGGCTCGTCTAGTCTTGCATATGAATTTGGTTGGAAGGAAAATTCTAGTGTTGTGTTCCTAATATCAAAGTCACGATAGGGGACACAAAATAATCAAAAATAGAAAGTGGGAGTTCATGAGTTACTAATTAATGCACAAAAATAAAAGGTTAAAGCACGAGATAAAGATAATTAAGGAAATCTCATATAATAAGTTAGGGACACAGTTCTATAGAGAAGATAGTCTCCTAGATTAAAGTATGGTAAACGATCCTAATCGTTTTCAAGTTTAAAACGATGAGAAGGTCGCGATACAAGGTCTAGACTTGAGGGAATGTCAAGTCGATATGAAGTTAGAGTCACGTGTTTGGTCGATGACTAACTATACTTGAGTATTTACGACTATCATGGCCATGGGTGATATGTCACTAATGTGGACTACTCTATCTCATTCTGGCTATCTTGATTGCCTACCATTATAAGTCTAACTTCTTGAACTCGAGCCTTCACAAAAATTCTCGAAAAATTATCTACCATAATTTCTATTCATTCTAACTCGTCCAACATAATCAGAACTTAAAATGTAAATTCCTAAAAAAATAACTTTTCATCATATCAAGCTTGTAATAAAACTCCATAATCCCATTAGTCGTCAACTCCCTTTTTTTTTTACTAACTTCCATAAAATCATAACTAAACCAAAATTTAAAATTTCTCAAATAACCTCGAGATAACTCTTAGAATATTACAATCAACCCAAAACGTAAGCTCAAGTTTTAAATAATCTTATCAATCGTGATTCAAACAAAAATTAAGCATTTAAAATAAATCTTCGGATTGATTCTATATCTTTCAAAATTTATATCTAAACTTCGAGCAAGTCATAACTACTCCAAAATCTTCAAAAGTCCATATTTTTTTCACCATCGAGACAATAAACTCACAATCTAAATAAATCAATCATAAGAAATTTAAAATTTTCCCAAATAAATTTCATATCCTCAAAATAGGCATAGCTAAAATCCAAAATTCATAAATATTTTCAAAAACCTTCCAATCAAACTCAAGAATCAATTCAATTTGTTTTCTCGATAGATGCTAACTATCCTCTTGTGTACACCACTTGGCAGTGTCAAAAGAAAATTCTAACTATACCTCATAGCCAGTATTCGCTACTACCCAACTTGGAATGTACTAATCCTTAAGATCATACTTCTAGGAAAAATAAATGCCTTTATACTCAAATATAACCTCAATGTATATTAATTGTTGATTGTAACCTTTCTAGCTATGTGTTTGATCTATGAGCATATACTAGTGTAGTCATCTTCCTAACTGTCACTAAGCACAAGAGATAAGAATTTACGGTAGGAAGGAATCAAACAAGATGCAAATCAAGAAAGTCGAATGTGATTTAAAATTTGAAGTCAAGAAAGGATGTCAAGTAGGTGGATGCGATTCTAGACTCTAATCCTATATGCAGGCTCACATCGGTACAATAACGTAACCGAAGTGATATACTCGACCTACATGGGCCACCACAAAAACATGTAACGCCCCAGTCTCAAAATAGAAGGACTAGAAACGTATCATGCCAGCTATATACATACGAGTAAATAAAAGGCTCGTATGTATACATTGTCACGCCCCACTCCCATAGGAGCGATCGTCCTCGTCAAGACGTGATACTGCACGAGCCTAGATTGCGCTCGTGCAAGGCAGTTTCATAACGGTCGATTACAGCGGCTGCGATGGGATCGTCGTACAGAAGTCCTAAGCAGATTCATAACGGTCGTTACAGCGGCTGCAAGGCAGTTTCATAACGGTCGATTACAGCAAATATTTGAAAGCAAAATACAAGTTATTGTAAACACTCTTTTATTGATATTAAAACAAAGGTTACAATGGGGCGCAAGGCCAAGATTACAAGTCTCTCAAGCTCACTCATCTCACGTTACAAGCACTCAGCTCTCTCTCATCTCTCAAATACAAGTCTTGAGCTAGCAGATGTTTTGGAAGGCGACGTCCATACATTATGTCCCGTATAAGTTCAGTCTTCATGCAGAACGTATGCTTCGAATCGTCAAGGAACTCCATGCCTCGACGCATCCAAGCAAGCTACGCACCACGAGCTTCTACTTGTGCCTGCATATAAGCATTATGTGGGTGTCAGTACTCAACTGTACTGGTGGAATGAGCTCCTCGCCCACCTATACAATACTGACACGTTTATTTACTTTTGTGCAACATATCCTATTTACGATTGTCTTTCTATTCTTGCCTTAGGATCGATTTTTTGACATACGCCTTGACCTATTTTGTGTTTCTAGAACATCTCCGTGCCTTGCACTAACAATGTACTCATACTTTGTCGCTAGACATTCTCGTGCCAACAACGTCAACTTATTGACTCGTGCTTGACTTACGGCCTGTATTTGGTATGCAACAACTTTGTCGTGCCATAAATCCCTTCTTATAACATAATCGAGGCACCGTCTCGCCACTTAGTAACATGCCTATACTTGTGTCGTAACAACGCGGGCGTGCCTCACATTTTGAGGTCGTGTCTAGCAACTCAACATAACTTAACCAAACTTGCCCTACGACCCTTTTCGGCTTAACTCGCAACGTCTAACCCAACTTGTGAAACTCGTGTTGAGAACTCAAGTATGATGCCACATCGTATACCAAAACATGTGTCTTACGTATAGCCAAATCTTAGGCTTCATAATAATTTGGGTGCAAACCGAGCACACATTTCATAACTCAAGTCATACGTTCTTACACTTCCTTTGATACGACCGACACCGTGCATACGGATTCGTCGCTTAGCACACCATTTATCTATATGAAAGGCCACTGGCACGACAAGCCATCGTGGATATAGCTCGGGTAGGCGGTGGGTCCTTCGATGCAAGGTAGCTAGCCCTATGGAAAGCCCCCGACTACCCACGCAGTAAAATCGTGCGCTGCTATAACGCCTCCCTCCTTGTCGACAAGTTGTCTAATGATCTACGAGACATCTAGACTCACGTAAATGCGTGACCTAATTTTTATGGTACGACTGGAACTATACTTAGCATCTCGTGTTCTAAACCACACCTTGCATAACGTGTATCGGAACTGTGAGACTCCCAACCGAGGGACCGTCTCACACTTTAAAAACGTGCATAGGAACCGTGAGACTCCCAACCGAGGGACCGTCTCAGCGACAAACGGTTGTGTGAACTTACTTCTTTGAAATTGAGGGAATAACTACTGCATAGCCTTCCAACTTAACTTACACAAAACTTGCCTAATACTTGCCACAGCCCGTGGCATTTCTATCATCAAAACAACCATGTTTCGTGTCTTAAATCCGTTGTATTTTTGTGCAACACTATCGTCCAAGTCATACTCTATGTGACGAGCCTAAGACCATGGAAACAAATAGCTATATGCAGCCATAGAACCGTGGGACCGTACATGCGCTCAACTTGAACAATCAAGTTCTTTGGGTACCTAAACTTATGCCATAAGCCGTACAATACAACTTAGCACGTGGGACGATCAAGGATATGACAAGCCTTGGATGATGGGACCGTGTATGCTTTATCAAGCATTTATATGTGCGATTCCTATAACTTAGGATAAGTTCGTAGCTTTGTGGCAAACTTAAACCAACTTTCTTCTCCCAAGCCATAGGACAAAGGGACGAGTGACATTTTTAAAGCACGCTGTGCACCAACTCTAAGCCGACTGTTGGACCTTTCCATATTCTAACTCAATTCGACCCGTCGGGATTATTTCCTTAGCTATGTGGATTCGTCTCTTTTATTATCAAGCCTACTTGTGCAAGTTGAAAACACGCAATTTATTATGTGAAGGCTAAGATGAGACAAGTTTACCGAAACTACCCCACCTGATTCGAGGAGTCGTCTCGATCGAGCGGTGTCTCCGAGCAAGCCATCGCAAGGCTAAGTCCGAACGCCGTCGGTATTTCGATTCCTCCGATTGACTGAGCGGGATGGGGTACTACATCATACACCACTCAGAAAAAGTTTTATCCTCGAAACTAACTGAGTATACTTATCGATGTATCACTCGATATTCAACGACTCTCGTGCGCACACTTCACCTAGGTGTTTCCTCAATCCGAGCCATGCTTGTGCTTACCGCTAACTTAGTCGTATGGCATACTAACCAATCAACCGGTATTCAGGTCATCTCAAATCAAATATCGTACTACAACTTTTCATTTCCTCGAAACAATTTTTCAAAATCGTCGGCACTTTTCTATTCCTCTATTCTCACTTGATTCAACCTATCACTTAGTTTGGATCGTACACATATTCCAGGCATCTCCAAAATACATGCATTATAGCCAAGTCTCTTCCACAAATCCTATCACTCTGTACCTGGATGTCTGCCTAATTGCTAGGCTATGTCTTTAGGCTAAAGTCATTCGTCGGTATTGGAATCATAGTTCCGAAATAACAATATCAACACTGACCCCATCCTATGGTCAAACCAAGTTGATAGTACGGAGTTTTCTATCCAAGCTCGTATCACTCCGATTTTTAAACATTGAGCATAGATTTTCTACACACATCCCAAAATTTGTCGCACGGGTCCGAGTCATTCAGCAAAGCCATCCTATGATAACTTACGTTCAACCAATTCTACGACATATCAATATCGCTCGTTTAATAAACTAGCTTGTATAGTCTATCCCTTCAAACACGTTCGATATAGTTCGTCTATCACTCCTTCTCAAATTAAGCATGCTTTGGCATAATTCGTCGCTAACCAAAATTTCGTATTCCATCTTCCCTATGTCATCTATTCCAGTTCACGTAATCCATCACAAGTTCGTCTGACTTAACAATATACCACGCTCCGATCTCACGCGAGTCCAATTATCCACGGTGGGTATAAAATCACCATGCAACGCTTCCACGGAATAATTATCCTCATCGGGGCATAGCTCTTATTTTGTGTCTAGATTAATTCATTTTCGATACACGAATTGGACCTACTCAATCCTCAACTTTTATTCAATCGTCAATCGCAAGTCCAAACATCCTTGAGTTCTCCTTCGCATCAAACCAACAAATCGAAACAATCAAAGTTGTCGTATCCTGATTTTTCGAGTTCGATCGTTCCCGCGACATGAATCACCATGTCAGTGCTCACACGGAACGATCACCCCAAATCCGACGCAATGCATGTACGAGGCTAGAGTTGCGCTCGCGCAAGACAAGATCGTCGACGTTGTGGTTATCAACGCAATCATCAAGACACGATTGTATGCATCCAACATTCATTTCAACCAAAGTCCTAAGTATTGCATCCATCAGAACGATAACACTTGTACGATCTTCATTCACGTGTTAGAGTACCCCCGAGTTATCGTATATCGATCTTTGATACGCCTCAATACCATCGATGACATACGTAACCTGACGATCTTCTTTTGCAACCAATTTCGAGTCGTACGAATGATGCTAGCGTCCGACTGGATAATCTCCTCGACATTTAAATTCAAGTTCGATCATTGTCCCTCGAATGGTTTACAACATAAATTTCCTCAAACCCAAATTTGCGTATTTTTCATTCGTCTATCTTAAGTCATTGACCAACGTATTTTCTCAATTCGCATCATTCCTTGCTAACTCAAATTATCAAGCAACATTCATTCTAATCTTTAGAGTTATTTGCGTAACTTTAAAATCAAACCTTTCATGCACGCTATCTTCCCATCTTGTTAACTTTACGTATATGATCCGTATTAATTTCCTTGATGAAGTCATCTAATCGTACATCCTAACTTTTTTTCGATTCAATTTTACCTACTCAATCCGTTTTGCGTTTCATACTCGCACAATCCTCAATTTTTTGCTCGAACGATTTCCAAGACGGACCATAAACCAATCAGGATTCGAGCTATCCGATCTAGTCCATAATCATGTTTGCATGATTGCTAATACATCTTTCAGGTTCATTCGACGAATCTCTAGCGTAATCACTCACGTTGTCTCGACGTACTAAGTCGTCCGTACTAGTTCTCAAAATATGAACCAATCTTCCGTGTACGCCTAAGCGTTAGTTCGATAGTGTTTCTATCGACATGCACTCTAAGTGAATCTCCATTCCCGGCCGAGCAATACATAATATTAATCGTGATTTGATTGCACCAGAAAGTCGAGATGTGCGACACGCGGCACAACTTAGCCAAAAGGCCGTGTGCATAGATATCCCGTACGGACTATACTCCGAGTTTGCAAGCTCATTTGCTAATGTCGATGTAGGACTAGTTAGGCACGCAGATGACTTGCTAACTTTAGCATGTTTTTCCTATCAAGTCAAGTTTGACATCGTTCGACACAAAGGCCATCGCCTACCGATGCGTTCGATTGAACGCTTGCACAAGATTTTGAAAATATTTAGACTTATGGTATGGACATCCCATGGAACATTTGAGAGAGAGCGCACCTACGATATCAATACGCGCAAGAGACATTCAGAGTTCGCAGAAACATCGGAGTTAAAGAATTCAATCGATAGTCCAAGGAAGTAAAGCCGTGCTCTGATACCATTATGTCATGCCCCGCTCCCGTAGGAACGATCATCCTCGTTAAGGCGTAATGCCACACGAGCCTAGATTGAGCTTGTGTAAGCCAGTTTCATAACGGTCGATTACAGTGGCTGCGACGGGGTCGGCGCACAGAAGTCCCAAGCAGAGACATTGAAACAGCAGCAGAATTTGAAAGAAAAACACAAGTCATTGCAAAACACTCTTTTATTGATATTGAACAAAGGTTACAATGGGGTGCAAGGCCAAGATTACAAGTCTTTCAAGCTCACTTATCTCACGTTACAAGCACTCAGCTCTCTCTCATCTCTCAAATACAAGTCTTGAGCTAGCAGATGCTTCGAAAGGCGACGTCCATACATTATGTCCCATATAAGTCCAGTCTTGATCCAGAACGCACGCTTCGAATCGTCAAGGAACTACGTGCCTCGACGCATCCAAGCGAGCTCCACACCATGAGCTACTACCTGTGCCTGCACATAAACACTGTGTGGGTGTCCGTAATCAACTGTACGGGTGGAGTGATCTCCTCGCCCACCCATACAAAACCGACACGTTCATTTAATTTTGTGCAACATATCCTTTTTACGATTGTCTTTCTATTCTTGCCTTAGGATCAATTTTTGGACAGACGCCTTGACCTATTTTGTGTTTCTAGAACATCTTCGTGCCTTGCTCTAACAATGTACTCGTACTTTGCCGCTAGACTTTCTCGTGCCAACAACGTCAACTTATCGACTCGTGCTTTCCTTACGGCCCGTATTTGGTATGCAACAACTTGGTCGTGCCATAAATTCCTTCTTATAACATAATCGAGGCAGCGCCTCGCCACTTAGTAACTTGCCTATACTTGTGTCGTAACAACGCGTCCGTGCCTCACATTTTGAGGTCGTGCCCAGCAATTCAACATAACTTAACCAAACTTTCCCTACGGCCCTTTTCAACTTAACTCGTAACGTCTAACCCAACTTATGGAACTCGTGTTGAGAACACAAGTACGATGCCACATCGTATGCCGAAACATGTGTCTTACGCGTAGCCAAATCTTAGGCTTCATAATACTTTGGATGCAAACCGAGCATATATTTCATAACTCAAGTCATACGTGCTTACACATCCTTTGATACGATCGACACCGTACATACGGATTCATCGCTTAGCATGCCAATTATCTAGCCCCATGAAAAACCCCATGAAACATGTGTCTTACGCGTAGCCAAATCTTAGGCTTCATAATACTTTAGATGCAAACCGAGCACACATTTCATAACTCAAGTCATACGTGCTTACACCTCCTTTGATACGACCGCCACCGTGGACATAGCTCGGGTAGGCGGCGGATCCTTCGATACAAGGTGTCTAGCCCCATAAAAAACCCCGACTACCTACGCAGTAAAATTGTGCGCTGCTATAACGTCTCCCCCTAGGTCGACTGGGCCCGGTGCTCCGGCGTAATACCAGTCGAGGAAGAAATCCTTGTCGATAAGTTGTCCAATGACCACGCACCTACGAGATATCTAGACTCACGTAAATGTATGGCCTAATTTTTATGGTACGACTGGAACTATACTTAGCATCTCATGCTCTAAACCACACCTTGTATAACGTACATCGGAACCGTGAGATTCCCAACCGAGGGACCGCCTTATACTTTGAAAATATATATAGGAACCATGAGACTCCCAACCGAGGGACCGCCTCAGCGACAAACGGTCATGTGAACTTACTTCATTGAAATCGAGGGAACGACTACTGCATGGCCTTCCAACTTAACTTGCACCAAACGTGCCTAATACTTGCCAAAGTCCGTGGCATTTTTATCATCAAAACAATCGTGTTTCGTGCCTTAAACCCGTTATATTTTCAAGCGACACTATCGTCCGAGTCATACTCTATGTGACGAGCCTAAGACCATGGGAACAAATGGCTATATGCAACCATAGAACCGTGGGACCGTGCATGCGCTCAACTTGAACAACCAAGTTCTTTGGGTACCTAAACTTATGTCATAAGCCGTGCGATACAACTTAGCTCGATCGTGGGACGATCAAGGCTATGACAAGCCTTAGACGATAGGACCGTGTATGCTTTATCAAGCATTTATACATGCGACGCCTATGACTTAGGCTAAGTTCGTAGCTTTGTGGCAAACTTAAACCAACTTTCTTCTCCCAAGCCATGGAAGGAAGGGACGAGTGACATTTTCAAAGCACGCTGTGCACCAAGTCTGAGCCGACTGTTGGACCTTTCCATATTCTAACTCAATTCGATCCGTCGGGATTATTCCCTTAGCTATGTGGATTCGTCTCTTTTATTATCAAGCCTACTTGTGCAAGTTGAAAACACACGATTTATTATGTGAAGGCTAAGATGAGGCAAGTTCACCGAAACTACCCCACCTGATTCGAGGAGTCGCCTCGACCGAGCGGTGTCTCTGAGCAAGCTGCCGCAAGGCTAAGTCCGTACGTCGTCGGCGTTTCGATTCCTCCGATTGACTGAGCGGGACGGGACACTACATACATAAGCTGTAAAATATAGAATGCCAAGACACTAAACCTCATCCATGAAGATAAATAATGATATAAAAGCAACTTTGAATTTGTCATGTGTACAATCGTTGGGCGGAGACAAATCTACTACCAACTAATTTAAATAGGGAAGAATATACAAAGAAAGTGATTTGGTCGAGCAAAGAGGATGACGATCCAAAAGCAACATCTCGACGGAATAGAGCACAAGTCATGGCCTTAGCTAGAGCACCTGCAGGAATTCACAAAACACACCTGGAGAAATCGCTAGGTCCTCAGAGGGACGTAACAAGACACATAATATCATGCCATAAACTGAATATAAATATAGCTCAATAAAAAGTATCTAAGCCAAAACAGTTAAAGGTCCCTAACCATTCTATGTAAAACATGCACTTTTGAGGACAACGTTCTACGCAGGGGCTGTAAAGATTCACGCAAGTAATAAAGAGTGGCCGTCAAGTAGCGCTCATCCGAGACACTATCAGCCGGGCAGCAAGTAGCGCTCATCCGAGTCACTATCACCCATAAGTGTGTAAAAAGTAAATGTAGCCCCTACGCTAACAGTTGTACCCTTCCTCCAATGATCATGTCCAAGATGTATCCACAACCTGTCCAGTTGGCAACTTGATATGGATTTTAACTCGCCTCACTAATAGCAGTTACCTCCTAACCAACGCAGGATCCATACGTATCGATGGTCAGTCGAGTATGCAGGTCCGTGTCCTATATAAACTCACTCATCATGTGATATACATGTGTCAAGGCCGTAGGGAATATGAAAATATCCCTACTCTCATAGGGTGGTCAACTGACACAAGGTCGACATGCAAAATAAGATAACTAAAATATAATAATTTCAAGAACCGTTTATATTTGCTAGAAATAAGTAAAAGCATGCATGATATAGAGCAATTTAAATAAACAGTAAAGGCAAGGTGTCTTGCCTGATGTGTCGCCTGGTATGGTGTAATAATCCGGCAAGTTTCGATCGTCCAATAGCCATGTTCGGTATGTAATGGTTCGAGGTTACGGAGAAATAGGAAAAACATGATTTATCCATAAGTAAGGTTGACAAATAGTGGAAATTTGAGGAGAAGAGTATTTATATTATTTTTTCCTACTACTTTAAAAATATGTTTTCCTTAGTCAAAAGGATTTGTAGGAAAAATACTTGAACTACATTTACAAGTAGAAGAAACTTTTTGGTAAATATTATAAAAATATAAAAATTTCTTTAAGCAAAAATATGCTAAGTTTGTCAAATTGAATTTTTTTTGATAGAAGAAATATTTACTTAAATTATTTAGAATAATACAAAAAATTCTATAAATTACTTTGGGGCTTCTAGACCAAAAACTATGGACAAGCCAAAGTTTATAAACATATATAATCTGGAAACTATCTACCTTATATATTTTTTAGAAAATTAATAATAATCATAATAATACGTAACTAATAAAATAATAATAATGATTTACAGATTTGTAATAATAAACTAAATCAGTATAATGATATTAATAACCATAATAATAATAATAATAATAATAATAATAATAATAATAATAATAATAATATAAACCTCTAAAAAAACTATATTGTTCTCTTTCTAATTCGATACAGTGAGAGAGAGAAGACAAAGAGATGGGAAAGAAGGTAAAGAAGTGGAAGAAAAACGAGAGCATTGTGGAGCAGGAAGAGCGGGGGATCACCTGAGCAAGCGATGCATCAGTTGCCGAGGGTGGTTCACGGAGGGGGAAGATGTGATCGGGCGGCCGGCGGCCGGCGGCCGGCGCTGGCACAGAAAAGGAGTCGAGCGCGACGGTTGATAAGTGGTGGCGCCGGATGGCGCGTCGGCTTGGTGTGGCGCTCCGTTCAGGCTGGGTAGTGGAGATCTAGAGGAGAGAGAGCCATGCGGTGGCATGGGAGTCATGGGGACTCCAGTACGAGGTTACTCCGGGCTTGCGTCAGATCCGGAAGAGCCGATGGTGACATGGGTGGCAGACACGGCTCGGATCCACCGAGGTGACACGGGCGGCACCAGAGGCGAGGACGGCGACGTGGCGGAGTTGCTAACACCGCGGTGGTTCGAGAGTTTAGCGGTTAGGCACTGAGCACGGTGCTGCCTCGGAGCAGCGAGGCTCGAAGCGAGGTGGGTTGGTGCTCGGCCAGGAGTGGGGTGCAGTATTGCCATGTGTGCGGGCGAGGTGATCGGGGTTGCTGCGCCCAGACGGACTTCGGCGACCGGAGGCAAGGTAGGGTTTTCCGAATTTTTTTCTTTCTTTTGTCCGTGTGGTGTGGTGGTGACAGGGAACGATAGTGGTGTTGTTGGGTGATGGTCGGAGAACTGGGGTGGTGTTGCTTGGTAGTGGCAATGAGTACAGTGGACGCGTACAGTGTTGGTTCTAGGCTGGGCGAGGGGATGCAGAAGACGGAGTCGACGATTTCGGCTAGGGGGCGGTTTCGTGGACAGAGACGGTGGTCGTGGACAGCAGCAGGTTTAAGCTCTGGGTTTGTATCGTCGAGTTGGGTTGCCATTGTGTCCTGTACGACATGGAGACAAGTTGTGTCCTGCATGTCGGACACGAGAAATGAATAATATATTTGTCCAATAAGAAATATGTTATTGCCAGGAACACCGGGGAACGCTATTCGATGGAAAATACAGAAACTGAAACAGTTGTAAAGACAACGTTTCAAATGTAATTCCTTAAAGAAGGTTTTGCAACAGAGATCCAGAAGGATTCTGCAAATTACGAGATCTAAAAAGATATCGTAATACACGAATAATCTAAAGAGATTTTCGTGATCGTAGCAAACTGGCAGTAGTGCCTTCTAAAAAGAAGATACTGACAGAACTGCTAAAGGCAACAGAAGGATGACAGACGAGAGATGGAAATGCTGGGGTGAACTATCACCGTTGCTCAAAGCTTTATTCGTCCTTTGCGAGCAGCTTCCAGGAACCAGCAAGGTTGACAGAAAACCTTGGAACACTTCTGCTCTTCTGACTTCTCGGAAGACGGCGAACTCCTCTGGCAATGGCTCTACTCTTCTCTCTCTGTTTGAAGTAACAGAACCCACGCGTACTAAAAAGTACTAGTGTTTGTGTTAAAGAACACGCTCACTAATCTGTTGTGTTAAAGAACACTTAGAGTTTTTCTCCCTGGAATTCTGATTACTACTATCTTCTGAGAGAGGAGAGAACCTGCATATATAGCCTACGGGACCGTTGCCAAGCAGTTGCCTGAACTTCAGGGTAGTGGCAGAACCACTCCTGAACGTGCAGCAACTGCTGCAACCGTTCCCGCTCTAATATGCAGCCAGCCATACGCACACAGCCCCTTTTACGCACCCTACGCACACTACGCACTCTACCTACACTGCGTACGCTGCGTACTCTACGCACGCTGCGTACGTTGCGTACACTGTGCGTACTGGGCGTACTGGCTGCATACTGGGCTGCATAACTGGGCCAGCGTAACTGGGCTCGCGTAATGGGCCGCGTAACGTGGTCGCACAAGTGGCTTGTACAACGAGCGCAACTAAAGTACACTATGCGCCTAGCGACGATGCTGACGTGCTAAGTGCAAAGTACGCCAACAAAATGCCACATTACGCCTCATGAGGCCTTGAGCCCGAGTCCGAGCCCGAGTCCGAGTCCGAATCCGAGCCCGAGTCCGAGTCCGAGTCCGAGTCCGAGTCCGAGTCCGAGTCCGAGTCGCTAAGCTCCTACGGAGCATAGCTCCATGGAAATAAATTTCCAAGAGCAAAAAGCTTACAGCTTCTTAATTGTTGATTAAGCCTTTATACCATTAATAATTAATCCCACATAGCACACACCTATGTGCACTACATGTGCATCTCCATAAAGAGAATAGACACATATATGTAGAGATACACATTCCTTTCTAGCCGATGTGGGACTAAAAACCAAAACAAAAGGCTACAAACCCAACAATCCCCCACATATCTCTATATATATGAGTACGAGTGTTCCCTACAGTAACTGTCCATCATGCATTAGGAGAGATGTCGCTTACGACTTGAATCTTCCCGCATGGGTCAAAAATCAAACTATAATACAAGAATGGACTAAGCCTTGAATTCTGCATCATAGCTGAAATTTTTTCCACTCACATAATGTAGTTACATGTGCTTCTGGATACACATTAAAGGCCCCGTGTCAGCCTGGTTTCAGTGCATAATTTTGGGTGTCTACAAGTTTACCCTCAAGAGACGGCCTAATATCTCTGTTATACACTATAGGTGAGTTCATTATAATGGCATGAAGCGCTTTACGCTTCCCTTACGGTGCTACGCCGCTATGACATGGCTTAAAGCCGAGGCCTTACCCCGTACCGGGAACCTCATCGTAGTGTCATACTACAGTAGCATGAGGCAACCGCCTCTTTGTAGTGCCAAACTACCCAGCATGAATCCTTAGGCTCCCTTGTTGTGTTATGCCGCAACGATATGGCTTGCAAGGCCGAGGCTTTATCCCTAATCGGGTACCTCATGGTGGTGTCGTACCACTATAACATGAGGAACTCCTCCTCTTTGTAGTGCTGACTACACCCCTCTTTATATTTAACATACAGCATTAGGCTAACTACCTATTTGCGGTGCTACGCCGCTGTGACTTGGCCTGTAAAGCCGAGGCTTTATCCTATTCCTGGGCAGCACCCCACATATAGGAACCTCATTGTGGAGTCACCCTACTGTAGCATGGAGTTTCACTCCTTGTAGTGCTACTCTACCGTGCCTCTTGTAAAGCACACTAGGCATTCACTCTGCCTGAGAACTCATTAAGGCAATTAAGCCAACCTTCCCACAGGAACCTTTTTCTGCAGAAAACAATAGTAGACAACAGTGGTTATAGGTCCGTAACCTCTCCATGCCCAATAGAACATGTACCCACCGTTCCTGATATTCTTCCGATTTGTGGTCCTCCCTTGAACCAAAAGCTAGATGCCTAGTAGATAAATCTTTGAACTATTAGCATAAAACTTTATGGTAGGAAAACAAAAATCTAATATCAGAATGCCTTCAAGCCCATTTTACAAGATGTGTCATTGACCAGCTGGCGCTTGAGGCCCTTGGTGAACGGATCCGCCAGGTTCTCCTGACTCCGAACATCAATCATTGCAATAACACCTCTCTTGATAAGATCGTGTACTGTCCTGTGCTTCAACCGCACAGTCCTCTTCTTCCCGTTGAAGAGGTCATTTGATGCCACCGCCGCAGTCGCCTGGTTGTCGCAGTATATCGGTATCGCCGGTATTTGCGCACCAACCAATGGAAGATCATACATGAGCTTCCGAAGCCATTCTGCTTCCTCGACTGCGGTATCTAGTACAAAGAACTCAGATTCCATGGATGATCGCGAGAGCATGGTCTGCTTCTTCGACTTCCACGATATAGCAGCTCCACCCATTGTGAAAATGTATCCACCTGTGGACCTCTCGCTATCCACCTCTGAGAACCAACTGGCATCACTGAAGCCTTCCACTACCGATGGATCTCCGCTGTAGTACAGTGCATATGTCTGAGTCTTCTTGAGATATCTCATAACCCGTTTCACAGCTTTCCAGTGTTCAGCACCTGGGTTGCTCGTGAAACGACTCAGCATTCCCACGGCGAAAGCTATGTCAGGCCTTGTGGCTGTAGTAGCATATATCAAACTTCCCATTACGCTTGCATACTCCAGCTGTCTGACGCTTTCCCCTAAATTAGGCTTCAGCTTCAGATCACACCTGTACAGCGTATCGATCCCTGGAAGATCCCGATACCCATAACGAGTGATTATTTTCTCAATATAATGAGACTGTGACAGCGCTAGTCCAGTGTCTGTCCGGATGATCTTGATCCCTAAGATCACATCAGCTTCCCCTAAGTCCTTCATACTGAACTTGCTAGAGATGAACTTCTTTGTCTCAGTGACATAGCTAATATCCGTACCTAGGATAAGCATGTCGTCCACGTACAGACAAACGATCACACCTCTTCCATCAGCGAACTTCGTGTAAACACACTTGTCCGTATCGCTGACCATATAGCCATTTGACCTTATAACTTTTTCAAATTTCTCATGCCACATCTTGGGAGCCTGTTTAAGACCGTACAAGGATTTCACCAACTTGCAGACTTTGTCTTCAAGACCCCTGATGACAAATCCCTCTGGTTGTTGCATCTAAATCTCTTCGGTCAGCTCGCCATTTAGGAAAGCCGTATTCACATTCATCTGATGTATCACCATCTTATGTATTGCTGCGAGAGCAATCAACATTCTGATGGTGGTCATCCGGGCTACTGGAGCATACGTGTCAAAATAGTCAATCCCCTGCTTCTGAGAAAACCCCTTGGCTACCAACCTAGCCTTGAACTTGTCAATAGTTTCGTCTTCTTTCATCTTCTTCTTGAAGATCCATTTGCATCCGATGGGTTTCGCTCCTTCAGGAAGATCAACCAACACCCAAGTGTTATTTAAGGTGATGGAATCAATCTCATTGTCAATCGTCTCCTTCCAGAAAACTGCGTCTCTGGTCTTCATCGCCTCATCATAGGTAAGCGGATCTGCTTCCACATAATAGGTGACAAAGTCACTTCCGAAGTCCTTCGGCCTCCTCACACGCTTAGCTGACGGCTCAGCTTGTTCTGGTTCAACCGTTGTTTCAACAACAACATCTTCTTGGACCACATCTTCATTGAAGACTTCAGTTTCTTGCGCACCCTCATTGTTCTCCGGAACATCCGCAAGAACAATATTCTTGTGCCTTGCAAATTTATCTTCAAAATATTCTGCGTCGCGAGATTCTATGATATGATTTGACTCAATATCAAGAAATCTCCGAGCATCACTCTTCTCGGCATACCCCAAGAAGATCGTCTTTGTAGTCCTTGTCCCAAGCTTCTGAATCTTTAGATCTGGAAGCTTGACATATGCCAGACACCCCCATACTCGAATGACATTCAAGTTTGGTCTGACCTTGAACCAGAGTTCATGAGGAGTAATGTCAAAAGTTGCATGAGGCACCCTATTTAGAATAAAAGTGGCCGTCAATGCAGCTTCTCCCCAGTAGCACTTAGGAAGACCAGCAGTCAACAACATTGAATTTATCATTTCTGTCAACGTCCTGTTCTTTCTTTCAGCTACTCCGTTTGATTGAGGATAGTACGGAGCCGTAGTCTCATTGACAATTCCATGTTCCTTACAGAACGATGCGAATTCATGAGACCTGTACTCCCCACCTCGATCACTTCTTATCCTTTTGAGTTGTTGTCCAGTCTGCCGCTCAGCTTCGGCTCTGAACACCTTGAACTTATCGAATGCTTCGTCTTTAGCCTTCAGCAAGTAGACGAACGTATACTTTGAGAAGTCACCGATGAAGGTTATGAAATACTTCATCCCGGCCTTTGTAGAGAACTGTTTGAAGTCACAGATATCGGAGTGAACCAACTCTAGAAGATCTGTACTTCGATTAACCCGAGGAAAGGGTTTTCTTGTGATCTTCGTTTGAGCACAAACTTCACATTTCTCTACCTTACCCCCACATTTGGAGATAAGTCCTAGACTAGACATTCTGTTTATTCATTTACAATGAACATGTCCTAGCCTATTATGCCACAACTCAAGAGTATAAGCAGAATGAGTGACTTCATTAATTATATTAATTATATTGGACTGATTTACAAGCTGAATCTTGAACATTCCTTCGGTATAAAAAGCTTTCCCGAAATATGTTCCCTTGATAGACATCACCATCTGGCCAGCATTGATGTCCATCCTGAGGCCTCCATTGCAGAGTAGGCCTCCCGAGACCAGGTTCTTGGCGATAGCAGGTACGTGCTTTACGCCTTGAAGCGTCAGAGACTTCCCCGAAGTCAGCTTCAACACTACCGTCTCGATCCCGAGTACTTCAGCTTGTGCTTGGTTCGCCATCATAACCACTTCAGAAGTAGGTGTATAGGTGGTGAACCACTCCTTACTGGAGTAGACATGGCAGGAGGCTCCAGTGTCTATCCACCAGTCAGAGTCAGTCCTTACTGCATCAACCTGTGCAATCATAGCAATTACGTCAGTGATCATAGATACCTTACTAGGCTCTCCTTGCTCTGATTGCTTGGTCTTTGCTTTACACTCATTCTTAAAGTGGCCCTTCTTGCCACACTTGAAGCAAGGCATTTCTGACTTTGGCTTCTTTTTCTTGATAGAAGTTTCCTTGACTTTTAGATTATCAGGGTTCTTCTTCTTGTTGTGGAAAGCTGCCTGCTTTCCCTTTGGTTCCTACGTCTAAACCAGATTGGTGTTAGCCAATTGTTTGGACAGTGTGTCCACCTTCAGTTGAGCCCGCATCTGGTCCTCAACATAGATTTCCTGTAGGAGATCTTCAAGGGTGATCTCCAACTTCTTCCTATGCATGTTTGCATTGAACTTGCTCCACCCAGCGGAGAGCTTTGAGACAATTCCTCCAACAACAAACTTGTCGGGGAGGGGCATCGCCTCGTCTTCCAGCTTCTGTCGCAGTTTTAGGAACTCTTTCACCTGCGGCAGCATAGACTTTTCGTCCTCAAAGAACCACTTGTGATATTTTTCAACCACAAATATTTTACTGCAGTTCTTGTCTTCTTCGTAGAGTTTTTCTAGAGACTCCCATATGTCTCTAGCGATATTCTTCTTAGAATAGGATTCTGCTAGGAAATCCTCCATAGCATTCAGGATAAGCAACCTGCAAATGCTATTCTCCCTTCTCCACTTGGCCTGAAGTTTAGTAGCCGCAGAGATTGCAGCAGCAGACCCAGTATCTGGAACGGTAGGTTCCTCTTCAAGAAGCACGTGATCCACGTCTCTGAGTTGAAGAGTGAGATAAACCTTCCTCTTCCAGACTTGATAATGCTCTCCATCAAACTTCTCTAACTTACAGAAGTCAGTGTTTAGGAGTGAAGCATTAATGTTTTCCATCGTAGCAATAAAGATTTGAGATTGTTATTGCCGGGAACACCGGGGCACGCTATTCGATGGAAAATACAGAAACTGAAACAGTTATAAAGATAACGTTTTAAATGCAATTCCTTAAAGAAGGTTTTGCAACAGAGATCCAGAAGGATTCTGCAAATTACGAGATCTAAAAAGATATCGTAATACACGAATAATCTAAAAAGATTTTCGTGATCGTAGCAAACTGGCAGTAGTGCCTTCTAAAAAGAAGATACTGACAGAACTACTAAATGCAACAGAAGGATGACAGACGAGAGATGGAAATGCTGGGGTAAACTATTACCGTTGCTCAAAGCTTTATTCGTCCTCTGCGAACAGCTTCCAGGAACCAGCAAGGTTGACGGAAAATCTTGGAACACTTCTGCTCTACTGACTCCTCGGAAGACGGCGAACTCCTCTGGCAATGGCTCTACTCTTCTCTCTCTGTTTGAAGTAACAGAACCCATGCGTACTAAAAAGAACTAGTGTTTGTGTTAAAGAACACGCTCACTACTCTGTTGTGTTAAAGAACACTTAGAGTTTTTCTTCCTCGAATTCTGATTACTACTACCCTCTGAGAGAGGAGAGAACCTGCATATATAGCCCACGGGACGGTTGCCAAGCAGTTGCCTGAACTTCAGGGTTGTGGCAGAACCACTCCTGAACGTGCAGCAACTGCTGCAACCGTTTTCGCTCTAATATGCAGCCAGCCATACGCACACAGCCCCTTTTACGCACCCTACGCACACTACGCACTCTACGCACACTGCGTACGCTGCGCACACTGCGCGTACGCTGCGCACACTGCGCGTACGCTGCGCACACTGCGCGTACGCTGCGCACACTGCGCGTACTAAGTGCAAAGTGCAAAGTGCAAAGTGCAAAGTGCGCCAACAAAACGCCACATTACGCCTCATGAGCCCGAGCCCGAGCCCGAGCCCGAGCCCGAGTCCGAGCCCGAGTTCGAGTCCGAGCCCGAGCCCGAGTCCGAGTCCGAGTCCGAGTCGCTAAGCTCCTACGGAGCTTAGCTCCATGGAAATAAATTTCCAAGAGCAAAAAGCTTACAGCTTCTTAATTGTTGATTAAGCCTTTATACCATTAATAATTAATCCCACATGGCACACACCCATGTGCACTACATATGCATCTCCATAAAGAGAATAGACTCATATATGTAGAGATACACATTCCTTTCTAGCCGATGTGGGACTAAAAACCAAAACAAAAGGCTACAAACCCAACAAAATATAGTGGATGGGAAGGAAAACGTGGGCACGAACATGTGCACATATTTTTGGTTGTGGTAGAAAATTTGGTTGTGAAATTTGTGGTAGAAGAGCAAAGGAGTCTCACCTTATATAGGAGGTGGTGCTCCAAGTTGGATAAGGACTAAAAAGGTTTAAATCACATATAAATTTTAAATTGATTTAAAATATTTCAATCAATCCAAATCAATTTCCAGTTTAAATCTATATAAATCTAATTCAAATCCATATAGATAATTTCAATCTTTAAATTAACTATTCAAGTAATATTTATAAAAATCTCTTTCAATTTAAATCTCCATAATTTATTAAATAATAAAGCAAACAACTTTTTCAAAATAACTATCTATAAATAACAAAATTTTATTAATAGAGAATTCTGAAAATTACAATAATTCATAAATATTTGAAATGCCTTTTTACAAATGAATACGACAATTACAAGTAATTTTTGAAAAATCAAAGTGGACATGAATTTAATTTCTTGCAACTCGCATACAAATTGTATATTTACATAAAACACATTTTTCTAAAATTGCTACTTATATTTGTAGAATAAAATAAAATATTCTTTTTACAAATAAATAAACGAAATAAAGTTTTGGCAATCTCGACACGATGTCTTTTATAATTTATAAGCAAATAGAAGTACCTTATACTTTAGAAGTACCTTATACTTATTTTGAAAAATAAGCTTATTTTCCACATAAAGAAAGTCTTTTAATAAAACTTTTGTGTACATAAAAAGAATATACTACCTCGCATATGTGTACTCATACGCGACATACAAATACAAAAAAAATGAAATCAATACCAAATGAATAAAAAAATAGTAGTGAAATTTTGGGGTTTTATACTAAAAATATTGGCTATCCAGTCAGGATTGGAGCAAAGTACATAAACTAGTTCCATTTAAATAGACAAAAACTGTAAATAACAGAAAGCAATGAAATACATAATGGATAAGTAGAAGTAAACAGTGAAAAAATAGGGAAATCATGTGAGCATGTCATGGTAATAATGTACTGCAAGTAATCAAGGGTATAGTGAACAACATGTGATAATCTAGAATTAAATATGTGCTACTACTAAACCGTGCCTTGATATATTAGTTTATTATGTGATCGGTTTGGATCCAGATCAGGCCATTTCATTTGACCGGCTATGCACAAGTACGAGTATAGAGGATCAGGCAGGCCACAATTGAAAGCTATGAATAAGTAGTATCAGGTCAGGCTGTATCATACGTGTAACGAGGGTGAGCTATGCACACGTGAGTAAACAAGTAGGGTGTTATCACATAATCTCCTAATATCTCCACATCTTTCGACTAGTATAAAGGATCCAACCATAGCACGTTACGACACGAAATTCTCTAAGAGGGTTGCAAATCTCCTTAAAAATCGGTGTCTATACAAGTACAAAGGCAATAGTCAAGAACGAGATATGTACCAGTATACGAGGATAACCAGGAGTAACATCTCATGACGGGATCCAAGCTATACCAATCCGTGTAGTATCGTGCCATAAATCAAGCATAACACTACAAACTGATATCATAGAGACTACCAAGATAATAAAAACTATCAGAGAATGTACTCACCTCAATTTAGCTAGAAGTCGACTTGCATGACACGAATGTGTCGGCACAGAATAGGTAACGATGCTAAGCTCCACAAGATGGTCCCAAACGATTGCACACGTCATTCCATTGAGTCTAGAATATTCTAAATTATCACGACCCGCTCCCGAATAATCGGATACGAGTCGGACACGCCCAGCCTTTGTTGTTAGACACAACAAAGTAAGCTGTACCAATCTAGGGAAACTAACCAGATAAATATGAACATGAAATGAATCACAGCATCTATATAAATGTGTCCCAACCAGAGTAAAGTACAATATCTGAAATTATTACATTTTAACTAATAAAAGTGTCTGCTAGTCTCAATACATGGAAAGATAATAGGAAAAGCTAAATGAAACTCTAGGCTCCTGCAGCCTCTAGGTCACAAGCAGCTCCAGCTGGCTCAGTAGGGAAAGCACTATCCTGTCCATAGTAGGTGTCACACAAAGCCTCCATCTCACCTGCAACATATCCTGTTCAGGAGCGGAGCAAAGTACAGTTCTAGGTAATGAACAATAACATCATGATATGGAAAGTAAATGCTGAAAGAACATGATAAGAACAAGGTATGTAAAGAACATGAAGAACATGAACTACTGCTATAAAGATACAGGAAAGATCATGACTATAGCTAATATCAAGATCAGGATCATAGGAACTAATGTAAGATCAACATCCTGAACATGTGTGTTGTAGATTTGAAATACTTCTATGATATGTGACCGGCTTAGGTAAGACCATGAAAGAACATAAAAGATCCTGAAAGATCATGTAGGTACGGCTTAGGACCCGCGTGCACTATGCGAGGCCTAAGCTAAAGATCATGAATAAGTATCCAGGTTTGGTCACGTATCTAGAGTATTTTCCCACCCCAAGATACAAGTAAGAACATGAAAGAACAAGACAGATAAGATCATGAACGTGTCGCAGTGTGTCAGCAATAAAGAACAAGGAAATGCACTGATCAAAACCATAGAGTGTACTTGCCTTGCTCCAGGAAAGCACGAATAGGCAATAGAGCTAGATATCCTCCTGTAATAGATGATGATGTGTACAAGTTAATTAATAACTACTATTTCTAAAAGGTTTAACAAAGATTCTATTCCTGATTTAAATATATTACTTAAACCTTCTACTCAACCTATCCTTTAACCACTACCTCAAATCTAAATACAAGATCCTTAGTTAACATACTAAAATAACTCCTTAAAACATTCATTTAAACTATCCTTAAAAAGGTAGCAGTATAATTGAGATAAGTTCAATACAATCAAGTTATTAGTCTAAAGGAAATATATCCATTTCAATAGGTACACTTGGAATGAATTAACCATGCTTTGTTCCCACGTTTATTCTAACTAAAGGAAAATTTAGGGAACCTAGAATTACTTACAAGTAATCACCATTTGACAACAGTTAAAAGAGTCTTAATCTAACCAACGAAAAGCCATCAAAAAATCTGAAGCTCAAATGAACTGAAATTATGAGAATGAACATCTCAGGTTCTTTCCTGAAACAGACTGGTTAAATGTCCCAGGTTCCTCCATAGATCACAAGGAAAATAAAACAAAATAGGACTGAATCTAATAACCTTTCTATAATCATTCTTCCCCCAGGATTCAATATTGCACACAGTACACAGGTGTACTTGAGATTATTATCAGATGACTCATCATTTAGAATCATAGCACTAAAAAGTTATTCTCAGGTTTTGGGAATAGTCTTCTACGTGCCAAAATGTGAGTCCAGTATCCTCATAACTTCTCAGTGAAACCTGAGTTGTTACAAAGAAACTTGAAGCAGGGTTCAAGTTGAATTAAACTCAAATCTCAAAAAAGATGGTTTAAACAAAATAGGCTACACAGGATATACCCAACATCCCACTTCCCTTCTGAATTCCCAGATTCTTGACTGAACAGGGTACAATCTCAGGCTCCTGAGTTCAATGAACTCAAAATAAAACTCCACTCCAGGGATCAATTTGATGAAAACTGGTATCAAGTAGTCGAACAGTTCAAGTTTAGAAAGCCAAAAACTAAGGGAACCACATCACATCTAGTTCACTGTAATCTAAATCAGTCTCAAAACTTGGTATTCCTACTGTAACATTCAGTCCCTCACCATAACTGTATGATTAAGTCCCAAACTCAGGACTAGAAATGGTCCTTGAATAAATCAAAATCCCAGGTTTCTGAGATGGAAACCCTCCTGAGAGTTCTCAGTTTCCTGAGACTTTCATCTGAGATTTTGATGAATTCAAAGATTAGGTTAACCCTTAATCCAAAGACTTGCTTAACAGTATTCAATTCCCAGGGGCAAATAACAGAAAATTCCATGAAACAAATACAGAAATTCTTAGGAAGCAAATAGCAGAAATTCCCAGGAACAATAGCAGAAATTCCCAGGAAACATGAGCAGAACAAATGTTAACATAATCTTTAGGAATTATGAAACAATAGTCTCCAATCATAACCAATTGTCTGAGAAACTATTTAAACAACCTCAGTTTTCTACTAGCTTGAAACATCATAGGTTGTAGTGGTCCCAACAATTCCCAACCTTGATGTTAACCCAACCAATTGTTCCCAAGGGGCTGAGACTGATTCTTCTGTCATCATATACCATAGACACCAATTATATCCCAATGGCTTGCTAGGTAGCCACTGAGAAATATTCCCAGACACAGTATCCCATTGGCACATGAGTCCATTGAACCAATATGGAAATAGGAATGCCCAATGAATAAAATGGCTCAGTCACATAGTCTCAAGTCCACAATTACTCAGTCAATGAAGGAGCCCTGATATGTACACATACTTAAACAGAATATGGCTGAACCCATATCATTCCATTTAATACATGGTCATGCTTATTCCCAGGAACAACAGGGAACTAGGTGTTGCATAAATCAGGTTCCAGAAATGGACTATGATATTTGGAATATAATCCGGATCCATCAAAGAATCATGATGTCCAAATTATAATCCCAGTCCAACAATTTACTGCAGAATGAATCATTAACCCAAAATCACCATACGAGATGCTAAATAACATAGGAAGACAACTTAATTTGCAAGGAGAATTATAGCTACCTGATGGTTCTTGAAGGAGCTGTTTGTTCAGAGATAGAACACAACCTCAACGTCCTAAAATAATCGAAATAAACTGTTCATGCATAACAACAAACACATGGAACACAATATTAATATAGTGTTCTTAGAATGTTAGGGACTTGTCCAAAGAAAATACAATGTTCTCTAAATCACCTAGTATAATCCCAGATCCCGATTCCAAGCTACTCCAAAAACAATCGATCTATTGATCTTCACACAAGATTCTAAGAAGAGAAGCCATGGTTGAAATCAAAACTTATTCACAATTCGAAATTCAAATCATCAGGTTGAACACTCACCACTGTTCTCGTTCTCGATTGAGGAAAGAACAATTGATCGATCATGAATCAATCTTTCCTACAAAATTCGATCAATCCAGAAAAGAATTGAGAGTTTGGAAATACAAAACTAATTGATCAAAAACTTAATTTCTTACTGGAATTAGCTTGTCTAAACAGGAGCTCGACTGTTGGGAAGAA
Source organism: Iris pallida (assembly GCA_029216955.1). Lineage (NCBI taxonomy): Eukaryota > Viridiplantae > Streptophyta > Magnoliopsida > Asparagales > Iridaceae > Iris > Iris pallida. The sequence goes on along the minus strand of JANAVB010020598.1, from coordinate 3,693,112 downwards.
GGTTTGCCATGGCTGCCATTGCCATTGCTCCAGATCCAAGAAATCGAATGGGAAGAATAGGTTGAAGAATGAATAGAGGATTGCTTCATCCATAGAGAGGAGGAAGGATTATATAGGTGAATTGTTGCGTGGAAGTTAGGCTAACCAAATTGGCGGGAGAATTAGCTCTGACAGGTGGTTAGAACAGTGGAGAGGGAAGCACATGGCCGCTCTCCTCTGGCCGTTGGAAAAATTTTGAATTGAAGCTCAAATGAAATTTTCACCTGAGGCTAACTCCTTATAGATGAACTAAAGTATGGGCTTTAGGGTTGGCCCGACCCATAAACCAAATGAAGGAAATAATCAATAGCCCAAGGTAGAAATAATTAAGCCTGCCTTAGAAATCCAATTCATAATAAATAAAAAAAAATACTATACTAGAAAGGTGGAGTTACAAATCTCCCACCTTGAAAAATTTTACCCTCAAAATTCAAAAAAAAATAATACGTCGAAATTGTTTCACGAAAACACCCCGAATTATTTATTAAAAATTTGAAAACTCAAGATACAAGAGTACAATCAAGTAAACAATGCAGGGTAGTGCTCTCGCATCTCATCCTCGCGCTCCCATGTGAACTCTCCCGGAGAGTGCTGCCTCCACATGACGCGGACAAGAGGAATGATCTGGTTTCGCAGTTGCTTCTCCATCCGGTCCAAGATCTCTACTGGCTGCTCCTCGTAAGTCAATCTCGGGCCCACCTCCAGCTCAGAATAGTCCACCACATGGCTCCGGTCTGGAATGTATCGTCGAAGCTGGGATATGTAGAAAATATCGTGCACTCCCTCCAATCTAGCTGGAAGCGCTAGTCGGTACGCCACCTCGCCAATCCGTGCCGTCACGTCGAATGGTCCGATGAATCTCGGACTGAGCTTCCCGTCTCTGCCGAACAGAATGACGCCTCTGGTCGGTGAGATCCTCAGCAACACTCTGTCTCCAACCTTGAACTCAAGTGGCCGTCTGCTGCTGTCCGCCCAATGCTTCTGCCGATCCTGCGCAACCCTGAGACGCTCTCTGATCAGTCTGACTTTCTCTGCTGAGTCTACCACCATCTCTGGCCTAAGTAAAGCTCTCTTGCCAATGTCGTCCCAAGATAACGACGAGCGACATCTTCGTCCGTACAGCGCCTCGAACGGGGTCATCTCGATGCTAGCCTGATAACTGTTGTTATAGGCAAACTCCACAAGGTGCAAATGGTCCTCCCACGAACCGCCGAAGTCGAGTGCGCAAACCCGCAGCATGTCCTCCAAGGTCTGAATGGTCCTCTCGGACCGTCCATCCGTCTGTGGATGATAGGATGTGCTAAACTTCAACTGTGATCCCAAGCTCTGCTGTAGACTCCTCCAGAAGTATGATGTGAAGCGGCTGTCTCGATCTGAAATGATGCTAACCGGCACTCCGTGAATCTGTACGATCTGACGCATGTAGAGGTCTGCAAGCTTCTCGATCGACAGCCCAACCTTGAACGGAATGAAATGGGCAGACTTCGTCAATCTGTCTACGATCACCCAAATAGCGTCCTTGCCACTGGGAGTATACGGTAATCCAGAGACGAAGTCCATGGTAATGTGCTCCCACTTCCATTCTGGAATAGATAAAGGCTGGAGTAGTCCTGCTGGTCGCTGGCGCTCCTCTATGACTTGCTGGAACACAAGGCATCTGGAAACAAATCTGGCGACCTCTCTCTTCATCCCATAACACCAAACATATTCCTGCAGATCCTTGTACATCTTGGTAGACCCAGGATGTATAGAATACTATGACTGGTGGGCCTCCTGCATCACCTCCTCCCGCAAGTCCTTGGGCACACATAGCTGGCTTCCGTGCCTCAAGGATGCGTCCTCTCCAATGGTGAAGTCGTCGAGCAGACCTAACTCTGCCTGAGCTCTAAGACCTTAGATTCCCTCATCAAGAAGCTGGTCCTCCTTGATCTTCTCTAGCAACCCCGACTGTATCTGTATGTGCATCATCTGTCCTCCATACCCTGACAGAACAACCTCAATCCCAAGGCTCTCAAGATCCTCCAATAGATGCCGGTCCATGGTGAGATACATAGCAATAGGATATCGACTGAGAGCATCTGCAACCACATTCGCCTTTCCAGGGTGGTACTGCAGACTGATGTCGAAGTCCTTCATGAGTTCCAGCCATCTGCGCTGCCTCATATTCAGCTCCTTCTGAGTAAAGACATACTTCAGGCTTTTATGGTCCGTGAAGATGTCCACTCTCTCTCCATATAGATAATACTTCCATAGTTTTAAGGCAAATATGACTGCTGCAAGCTCCAAGTCATGTGTAGGATAATTCTTCTCATGGGGCCTCAACTGTCTAGAAGCATACGCTATAACCTTCTTGTTCTGCTCTAGCACACATCCCAAGCCTTTCCCTGAAGCATCGCTGTAGATGACAAATCCTCCTGATCCCGATGGCAAAGCTAGAACTGGTGCCGTCGTGAGTCTTCTCTTCAATTCTTCAAATGCTGACTGGCAGGCGTCGCTCCAGATGAACTCCTCGTCCTTCCGTGTAAGCTTCGTCATAGGCTCTGCTATCGTGGCGAAGTCCTTCACGAACTTCCTGTAGTATCCTGCTAGACCCAGGAAACTACGAATCTCTGCTACCGACTTGCGAGGTGCCCATGCTTCTACTGCTTCAATCTTCTTGGGATCCACAGAAATCCCCTCTCCGGTCACCACATGACCTAGAAACTCCACTCTGTCCAAGAAAAACTTATATTTCGAGAGTTTCCCATACAGCTTCTCCTTTCGCAGAATTTCCAAAACAGTCCGTAGGTGTTCAACATGCTCCTCCTCCGTCTTGGAATAGATCAGAATGTCGTCAATAAAGACTACGACAAACTTATCCAAATACTTGTGGAAAACCTTATTCATCAGGTTCATAAAAACTGCAGGGGCATTGGTGAGTCCGAACGGCATCACTAAGAACTCATACTAGCCGTATCGAGTGTTGAAGGCTGTCTTCGAAATATCCTGCTCCCGAACCTTCATCTGGTGGTACCCTGACCGAAGATCAATCTTAGAAAAGACCTTCGCTCCACTAAGCTGGTCAAACAGCTCATCAATCCGCGGCAAAGGATATCTATTCTTAATGGTGATGTTGTTGAGTGCACGGTAGTCAATGCACATCCTCACCGTCCCATCCTTCTTGGGCACAAAAAGTACCGATGCTCCCCAGGGTGAAGCACTGGACCGAATAAATCCTTTGCCCTCAAGCTCATCAATCTGCGCCTTTAACTCCGCAGCTTCCTTCGGGTTGATCTTGTAACAGTACTGGGACTTTGGCACTGATCCGGGCAATAGGTCGATGCCGAATTCCACATCTCGATCTGGCGGTAATCCTGGCAGCTCCTCGGGAAAGACGTCGAGAAACTCTACTATAAGTGGATGCGGCAACTCCTGGTCTTCTGTAACTGCTCCGAAGTAGACTCCCTCTGGCCTCTCTGCAACTCGTCTGCTGATCTCGAATGGTGGAACTCCTGGCGGGCTGAAGATCACCTTTCCTTCATGGCAGTCTATTACGGCAAACTGCTCGCTCATCCAGTCGATGCCGAGGACTACGTCGAATCCAGGCAGTGGCATCACTAGAAGTCGAGCTCGAATCTCTCTTCCAAAAATAGTGATAGGGCATTCCACCATCTCACTTACTGGCACTGACCCTCCTCCTGTCATAATCTGACAGTTCTGCCTAGTGGGCTTGGGTGTGAAGCCGTGTCTATGCAGAAACTCATATGATATAAAGCTATGTGTAGCTCCAGAATCAAACAATACAATGGCAGGGAAAGAATGTAAGAATATAGAACCTGTGGTCATATCTGGTACTGCCTCGTCCTCCTCAACTGCAGCCATGACGTAAGCACGTCCCTGCTGTGCTCCTCCTCTCTGCTGCTGCTGGTGCTGTGCAAACCTCTGCTGCTGGGGTGGCAGAGCTCCTCCTCTCTGGGGTACAGCAGGCAATGCTCTGGGTGGTACAGCCGGTGGTCCTCCTACTCCTCGGGGTCCTCCTGCTAGTCTAGCTATAGCCTGAGCACAGTCCCTCATCTGATGTGCATCTGATCCGCAAAAGAGGCAAAGTCCCAACCTCTTGCGGCACTCGTCGATATGATGACCGGGGCGATGGCAATAGGCACAAGGGGTCGCCAGCTGCTGTCTCTGATGCTGATGTGCTGGAGCTCTGGCCTGACGGTGATGCTGCTGCTGGTGCGGCCTCGTCTGGGTCTGAGTCTGAACCCTCTTCGCTGGTGCCTGGAAACTGCTGCTGCCCACATCTCGGTCCCTCTTCAGCTTGGGGTCCGCCTCCTTTTCTACAGCCTGAGCAATCTTCAGAATGCTCGCATACGTCGTCGCCTGACTGATCGCCACCGCATGTCGCAGCTCCCGGGTGAGACCCTTCTTGAATCTCCATGCTCTGTCCTCTGGCTCTCTAATCAGGTTCTCAGCAAACCTGCTGAGTCTGGTGAACTTCGAAGTGTACTGCGCAACCGTCATCGTCCCCTGCTGCAGCGCCTCGAACTGCTTCCTCAACTCATCACGCTCCACCTCTGGAAAGAATTTCTCCTTGAACAGTGTTTTAAAAACTGTCCAAGACACTCGAGGCTCCGCCAACTGGGGGTCCTTCCGATACCAAGCTCTGGCCAAGTCGAAGAGTCGCATGCTAGCCACTGACACCTTCTGATCATCTGGAATGTTTGCCATGGTCAAAGTCCTCTCTGCATTTTCCAGCCACTCATCTGCATAGATGATCCCCTCGTCGCCCCAGAAGTCCATCGGGCAAAGATTCTGGTACTCCTTGGCTGTCCCCGATCTCGGTCCTCACGGTGCTGGAGGTGCTACTGGTGCTGATGCTGGTGCTGCCGGCTCTCTGGTCCTCAGCACGTCGACGACAGTCGCTCTGAACTGCGTGGCCTGCTAGTTTTGGGTCTCGCGGAACTGAGCAGCCTGATGGTTCTGAGCCTCCATAAATTACTGAAACATCGCCATCACCTGGGTGCCGTCAAATATCATAGTCGGCGGCAGTGCTGGAAAGATAGAAGGCGCGGGTGGAAGCGGATCTGCCTGAACGTCTGGTGCGGCCTGCTCTGAACCGCCTGCAACTCCAGAACTACCTGGAACTACAGACTGGTCTGCGGTCTTCCTCGTGGCGACCATCCTGCATAAAAAGAAAACTTGTTGAAGGACAAACCCTAAACCTAACAAACAATGTTTTTAATAATAATAAGCACCTAAAAAACTTGAATAACCTGATATACCCTTATTTCCCGATTTTCCTATGCTGTGATCAAGTTTCTCTAGTGTAATCAAGTCCCCCAATAGTACGCTAAGTCCTAGGTACCGTTAGGATGGACCTGCATGGGCCACCACTAAAAGCATGTCACGACCCGCTCCCGAATAACCGGATACGAGTCGGACACGCCCAGCCTTTGTTGTTAGACACAACAAAGTAAGCTGTACCAATCTAGGAAAACTAACCAGATAAATATGAACATGAAATGAATCACAGCATCTATATAAATGTGTCCCAACCAGAGTAAAGTATAATATCTGAAATTATTACATTTCAACTAATAAAAGAGTCTGCTAGTCTCATTACATGGAAAGATAATAGGAAAAGCTAAATGAAACTCTAGGCTCCTGCAGCCTCTAGGTCACAAGCAGCTCCAGCTAGCTCAGTAGGGAAAGCACTATCCTGTCCATAGTAGGTGTCACACAAAACCTCCATCTCACCTGCAACATATCCTATTCAGGAGCAGAGCAAAGTACAGTTCTAGGTAATGAACAATAACATCATGATATGGAAAGAAAATGCTGAAAGAATAGGATAAGAACAAGGTATGTAAAGAACATGAAGAACATGAACTACTGCTATAAAGATACAGGAAAGATCATGACTATAGCTAATATCAAGATCAGGATCATAGGAACTAATGTAAGATCAACATCCTGAACATGTGTGTTGTAGATTTGAAATACTTCTATGATATGTGACCGGCTTAGGTAAGACCATGAAAGAACATAAAAGATCCTGAAAGATCATGTAGGTACGGCTTAGGACCCGCGTGCACTATGCGAGGCCTAAGCTAAAGATCATGAATAAGTATCCAGGTTTGGTCACGTATCTAGAGTATTTTCCCACCCCAAGATACAAGTAAGAACATGAAAGAACAAGACAGATAAGATCATGAACGTGTCGCAGTGTGTCAGCAATAAAGAACAAGGAAATGCACTGATCAAAACCATAGAGTGTACTTGCCTTGCTCCAGGAAAGCACGAATAGGCAATAGAGCTAGATATCCTCCTGTAATAGATGATGATGTGTACAAGTTAATTAATAACTACTATTTCTAAAAGGTTTAACAAAGATTCTATTCCTGATTTAAATATATTACTTAAACCTTCTACTCAACCTATCCTTTAACCACTACCTCAAATCTAAATACAAGATCCTTAGTTAACATACTAAAATAACTCCTTAAAACATTCATTTAAACTATCCTTAAAAAGGTAGCAGTATAATTGAGATAAGTTCAATACAATCAAGTTATTAGTCTAAAGGAAATATATCCATTTCAATAGGTACACTTGGAATGAATTAACCATGCTTTGTTCCCACGTTTATTCTAACTAAAGGAAAATTTAGGGAACCTAGAATTACTTACAAGTAATCACCATTTGACAACAGTTAAAAGAGTCTTAATCTAACCAACGAAAAGCCATCAAAAAATCTGAAGCTCAAATGAACTGAAATTATGAGAATGAACATCTCAGGTTCTTTCCTGAAACAGACTGGTTAAATGTCCCAGGTTCCTCCATAGATCACAAGGAAAATAAAACAAAATAGGACTAAATCTAATAACCTTTCTATAATCATTCTTCCTCCAGGATTCAATATTGCACACAGTACACAGGTGTACTTGAGATTATTATCAGATGACTCATCATTTAGAATCATAGCACTAAAAAGTTATTCTCAGGTTTTGGGAATAGTCTTCTACGTGCCAAAATGTGAGTCCAGTATCCTCATAACTTCTCAGTGAAACCTGAGTTGTTACAAAGAAACTTGAAGCAGGGTTCAAGTTGAATTAAACTCAAATCTCAAAAAAGATGGTTTAAACAAAATAGGCTACACAGGATATACCCAACATCCCACTTCCCTTCTGAATTCCCAGATTCTTGACTGAACAGGGTACAATCTCAGGCTCCTGAGTTCAATGAACTCAAAATAAAACTCCACTCCAGGGATCAATTTGATGAAAACTGGTATCAAGTAGTCGAACAGTTCAAGTTTAGAAAGCCAAAAACTAAGGGAACCACATCACATCTAGTTCACTGTAATCTAAATCAGTCTCAAAACTTGGTATTCCTACTGTAACATTCAGTCCCTCACCATAACTGTATGATTAAGTCCCAAACTCAGGACTAGAAATGGTCCTTGAATAAATCAAAATCCCAGGTTTCTGAGATGGAAACCCTCCTGAGAGTTCTCAGTTTCCTGAGACTTTCATCTGAGATTTTGATGAATTCAAAGATTAGGTTAACCCTTAATCCAAAGACTTGCTTAACAGTATTCAATTCCCAGGGGCAAATAACAGAAAATTCCATGAAACAAATACAGAAATTCTTAGGAAGCAAATAGCAGAAATTCCCAGGAACAATAGCAGAAATTCCCAGGAAACATGAGCAGAACAAATGTTAACATAATCTTTAGGAATTATGAAACAATAGTCTCCAATCATAACCAATTGTCCGAGAAACTATTTAAACAACCTCAGTTTTCTACTAGCTTGAAACATCATAGGTTGTAGTGGTCCCAACAATTCCCAACCTTGATGTTAACCCAACCAATTGTTCCCAAGGGGCTGAGACTGATTCTTCTGTCATCATATACCATAGACACCAATTATATCCCAATGGCTTGCTAGGTAGCCACTGAGAAATATTCCCAGACACAGTATCCCATTGGCACATGAGTCCATTGAACCAATATGGAAATAGGAATGCCCAATGAATAAAACGGCTCAGTCACATAGTCTCAAGTCCACAATTACTCAGTCAATGAAGGAGCCCTGATATGTACACATACTTAAACAGAATATGGCTGAACCCATATCATTCCATTTAATACATGGTCATGCTTATTCCCAGGAACAACAGGGAACTAGGTGTTGCATAAATCAGGTTCCAGAAATGGACTATGATATTTGGAATATAATCCGGATCCATCAAAGAATCATGATGTCCAAATTATAATCCCAGTCCAACAATTTACTGCAGAATGAATCATTAACCCAAAATCACCATACGAGATGCTAAATAACATAGGAAGACAACTTAATTTGCAAGGAGAATTATAGCTACCTGATGGTTCTTGAAGGAGCTGTTTGTTCAGAGATAGAACACAACCTCAACGTCCTAAAATAATCGAAATAAACTGTTCATGCATAACAACAAACACATGGAACACAATATTAATATAGTGTTCTTAGAATGTTAGGGACTTGTCCAAAGAAAATACAATGTTCTCTAAATCACCTAGTATAATCCCAGATCCCGATTCCAAGCTACTCCAAAAACAATCGATCTATTGATCTTCACACAAGATTCTAAGAAGAGAAGCCATGGTTGAAATCAAAACTTATTCACAATTCGAAATTCAAATCATCAGGTTGAACACTCACCACTGTTCTCGTTCTCGATTGAGGAAAGAACAATTGATCGATCATGAATCAATCTTTCCTACAAAATTCGATCAATCCAGAAAAGAATTGAGAGTTTGGAAATACAAAACTAATTGATCAAAAACTTAATTTCTTACTGGAATTAGCTTGTCTAAACAGGAGCTCGACTGTTGGGAAGAAGGTTTGCCATGGCTGCCATTGCCATTGCTCCAGATCCAAGAAATCGAATGGGAAGAATAGGTTGAAGAATGAATAGAGGATTGCTTCATCCATAGAGAGGAGGAAGGATTATATAGGTGAATTGTTGCGTGGAAGTTAGGCTAACCAAATTGGCGGGAGAATTAGCTCTGACAGGTGGTTAGAACAGTGGAGAGGGAAGCACATGGCCGCTCTCCTCTGGCCGTTGGAAAAATTTTGAATTGAAGCTCAAATGAAATTTTCACCTGAGGCTAACTCCTTATAGATGAACTAAAGTATGGGCTTTAGGGTTGGCCCGACCCATAAACCAAATGAAGGAAATAATCAATAGCCCAAGGTAGAAATAATTAAGCCTGCCTTAGAAATCCAATTCATAATAAATAAAAAAAAATACTATACTAGAAAGGTGGAGTTACAAATCTCCCACCTTGAAAAATTTTACCCTCAAAATTCAAAAAAAAATAATACGTCGAAATTGTTTCACGAAAACACCCCGAATTATTTATTAAAAATTTGAAAACTCAAGATACAAGAGTACAATCAAGTAAACAATGCAGGGTAGTGCTCTCGCATCTCATCCTCGCGCTCCCATGTGAACTCTCCCGGAGAGTGCTGCCTCCACATGACGCGGACAAGAGGAATGATCTGGTTTCGCAGTTGCTTCTCCATCCGGTCCAAGATCTCTACTGGCTGCTCCTCGTAAGTCAATCTCGGGCCCACCTCCAGCTCAGAATAGTCCACCACATGGCTCCGGTCTGGAATGTATCGTCGAAGCTGGGATATGTGGAAAACATCGTGCACTCCCTCCAATCTAGCTGGAAGCGCTAGTCGGTACGCCACCTCGCCAATCCGTGCCGTCACGTCGAATGGTCCGATGAATCTCGGACTGAGCTTCCCGTCTCTGCCGAACAGAATGACGCCTCTGGTCGGTGAGATCCTCAGCAACACTCTGTCTCCAACCTTGAACTCAAGTGGCCGTCTGCTGCTGTCCGCCCAATGCTTCTGCCGATCCTGCGCAACCCTGAGACGCTCTCTGATCAGTCTGACTTTCTCTGCTGAGTCTACCACCATCTCTGGCCTAAGTAAAGCTCTCTTGCCAATGTCGTCCCAAGATAACGACGAGCGACATCTTCGTCCGTACAGCGCCTCGAACGGGGTCATCTCGATGCTAGCCTGATAACTGTTGTTATAGGCAAACTCCACAAGGTGCAAATGGTCCTTCCACGAACCGCCGAAGTCGAGTGCGCAAACCCGCAGCATGTCCTCCAAGGTCTGAATGGTCCTCTCGGACTGTCCATCCGTCTGTGGATGATAGGATGTGCTAAACTTCAACTGTGATCCCAAGCTCTGCTGTAGACTCCTCCAGAAGTATGATGTGAAGCGGCTGTCTCGATCTGAAATGATGCTAACCGGCACTCCGTGAATCTGCACGATCTGACGCATGTAGAGGTCTGCAAGCTTCTCGATCGACAGCCCAACCTTGAACGGAATGAAATGGGCAGACTTCGTCAATCTGTCTACGATCACCCAAATAGCGTCCTTGCCACTGGGAGTATACGGTAATCCAGAGACGAAGTCCATGGTAATGTGCTCCCACTTCCATTCTGGAATAGATAAAGGCTGGAGTAGTCCTGCTGGTCGCTGGCGCTCCTCTATGACTTGCTGGAACACAAGGCATCTGGAAACAAATCTGGCGACCTCTCTCTTCATCCCATAACACCAAACATATTCCTGCAGATCCTTGTACATCTTGGTAGACCCAGGATGTATAGAATACTATGACTGGTGGGCCTCCTGCATCACCTCCTCCCGCAAGTCCTTGGGCACACATAGCTGGCTTCCGTGCCTCAAGGATGCGTCCTCTCCAATGGTGAAGTCGTCGAGCAGACCTAACTCTGCCTGAGCTCTAAGACCTTAGATTCCCTCATCAAGAAGCTGGTCCTCCTTGATCTTCTCTAGCAACCCCGACTGTATCTGTATGTGCATCATCTGTCCTCCATACCCTGACAGAACAACCTCAATCCCAAGGCTCTCAAGATCCTCCAATAGATGCCGGTCCATGGTGAGATACATAGCAATAGGATATCGACTGAGAGCATCTGCAACCACATTCGCCTTTCCAGGGTGGTACTGCAGACTGATGTCGAAGTCCTTCATGAGTTCCAGCCATCTGCGCTGCCTCATATTCAGCTCCTTCTGAGTAAAGACATACTTCAGGCTTTTATGGTCCGTGAAGATGTCCACTCTCTCTCCATATAGATAATACTTCCATAGTTTTAAGGCAAATATGACTGCTGCAAGCTCCAAGTCATGTGTAGGATAATTCTTCTCATGGGGCCTCAACTGTCTAGAAGCATACGCTATAACCTTCTTGTTCTGCTCTAGCACACATCCCAAGCCTTTCCCTGAAGCATCGCTGTAGATGACAAATCCTCCTGATCCCGATGGCAAAGCTAGAACTGGTGCCGTCGTGAGTCTTCTCTTCAATTCTTCAAATGCTGACTGGCAGGCGTCGCTCCAGATGAACTCCTCGTCCTTCCGTGTAAGCTTCGTCATAGGCTCTGCTATCGTGGCGAAGTCCTTCACGAACTTCCTGTAGTATCCTGCTAGACCCAGGAAACTACGAATCTCTGCTACCGACTTGCGAGGTGCCCATGCTTCTACTGCTTCAATCTTCTTGGGATCCACAGAAATCCCCTCTCCGGTCACCACATGACCTAGAAACTCCACTCTGTCCAAGAAAAACTTATATTTCGAGAGTTTCCCATACAGCTTCTCCTTTCGCAGAATTTCCAAAACAGTCCGTAGGTGTTCAACATGCTCCTCCTCCGTCTTGGAATAGATCAGAATGTCGTCAATAAAGACTACGACAAACTTATCCAAATACTTATGGAAAACCTTATTCATCAGGTTCATAAAAACTGCAGGGGCATTGGTGAGTCCGAACGGCATCACTAAGAACTCATACTAGCCGTATCGAGTGTTGAAGGCTGTCTTCGAAATATCCTGCTCCCGAACCTTCATCTGGTGGTACCCTGACCGAAGATCAATCTTAGAAAAGACCTTCGCTCCACTAAGCTGGTCAAACAGCTCATCAATCCGCGGCAAAGGATATCTATTCTTAATGGTGATGTTGTTGAGTGCACGGTAGTCAATGCACATCCTCACCGTCCCATCCTTCTTGGGCACAAAAAGTACCGATGCTCCCCAGGGTGAAGCACTGGACCGAATAAATCCTTTGCCCTCAAGCTCATCAATCTGCGCCTTTAACTCCGCAGCTTCCTTCGGGTTGATCTTGTAACAGTACTGGGACTTTGGCACTGATCCGGGCAATAGGTCGATGCCGAATTCCACATCTCGATCTGGCGGTAATCCTGGCAGCTCCTCGGGAAAGACGTCGAGAAACTCTACTATAAGTGGATGCGGCAACTCCTGGTCTTCTGTAACTGCTCCGAAGTAGACTCCCTCTGGCCTCTCTGCAACTCGTCTGCTGATCTCGAATGGTGGAACTCCTGGCGGGCTGAAGATCACCTTTCCTTCATGGCAGTCTATTACGGCAAACTGCTCGCTCATCCAGTCGATGCCGAGGACTACGTCGAATCCAGGCAGTGGCATCACTAGAAGTCAAGCTCGAATCTCTCTTCCAAAAATAGTGATAGGGCATTCCACCATCTCACTTACTGGCACTGACCCTCCTCCTGTCATAATCTGACAGTTCTGCCTAGTGGGCTTGGGTGTGAAGCCGTGTCTATGCAGAAACTCATATGATATAAAGCTATGTGTAGCTCCAGAATCAAACAATACAATGGCAGGGAAAGAATGTAAGAATATAGAACCTGTGGTCATATCTGGTACTGTCTCGTCCTCCTCAACTGCAGCCATGACGTAAGCACGTCCCTGCTGTGCTCCTCCTCTCTGCTGCTGCTGGTGCTGTGCAAACCTCTGCTGCTGGGGTGGCAGAGCTCCTCCTCTCTGGGGTACAGCAGGCAATGCTCTGGGTGGTGCAGCCGGTGGTCCTCCTACTCCTCGGGGTCCTCCTGCTAGTCTAGCTATAGCCTGAGCACAGTCCCTCATCTGATGTGCATCTGATCCGCAAAAGAGGCAAAGTCCCAACCTCTTGCGGCACTCGTCGATATGATGACCGGGGCGATGGCAATAGGCACAAGGGGTCGCCAGCTGCTGTCTCTGATGCTGATGTGCTGGAGCTCTGGCCTGACGGTGATGCTGCTGCTGGTGCGGCCTCGTCTGGGTCTGAGTCTGAACCCTCTTCGCTGGTGCCTGGAAACTGCTGCTGCCCACATCTCGGTCCCTCTTCAGCTTGGGGTCCGCCTCCTTTTCTACAGCCTGAGCAATCTTCAGAATGCTCGCATACGTCGTCGCCTGACTGATCGCCACCGCATGTCGCAGCTCCCGGGTGAGACCCTTCTTGAATCTCCATGCTCTGTCCTCTGGCTCTCTAATCAGGTTCTCAGCAAACCTGCTGAGTCTGGTGAACTTCGAAGTGTACTGCGCAACCGTCATCGTCCCCTGCTGCAGCGCCTCGAACTGCTTCCTCAACTCATCACGCTCCACCTCTGGAAAGAATTTCTCCTTGAACAGTGTTTTAAAAACTGTCCAAGACACTCGAGGCTCCGCCAACTGGGGGTCCTTCCGATACCAAGCTCTGGCCAAGTCGAAGAGTCGCATGCTAGCCACTGACACCTTCTGATCATCTGGAATGTTTGCCATGGTCAAAGTCCTCTCTGCATTTTCCAGCCACTCATCTGCATAGATGATCCCCTCGTCGCCCCAGAAGTCCATCGGGCAAAGATTCTGGTACTCCTTGGCTGTCCCCGATCTCGGTCCTCACGGTGCTGGAGGTGCTACTGGTGCTGATGCTGGTGCTGCCGGCTCTCTGGTCCTCAGCACGTCGACGACAGTCGCTCTGAACTGCGTGGCCTGCTAGTTTTGGGTCTCGCGGAACTGAGCAGCCTGATGGTTCTGAGCCTCCATAAATTACTGAAACATCGCCATCACCTGGGTGCCGTCAAATATCATAGTCGGCGGCAGTGCTGGAAAGATAGAAGGCGCGGGTGGAAGCGGATCTGCCTGAACGTCTGGTGCGGCCTGCTCTGAACCGCCTGCAACTCCAGAACTACCTGGAACTACAGACTGGTCTGCGGTCTTCCTCGTGGCGACCATCCTGCATAAAAAGAAAACTTGTTGAAGGACAAACCCTAAACCTAACAAACAATGTTTTTAATAATAATAAGCACCTAAAAAACTTGAATAACCTGATATACCCTTATTTCCCGATTTTCCTATGCTGTGATCAAGTTTCTCTAGTGTAATCAAGTCCCCCAATAGTACGCTAAGTCCTAGGTACCGTTAGGATGGACCTGCATGGGCCACCACTAAAAGCATGTCACGACCCGCTCCCGAATAACCGGATACGAGTCGGACACGCCCAGCCTTTGTTGTTAGACACAACAAAGTAAGCTGTACCAATCTAGGAAAACTAACCAGATAAATATGAACATGAAATGAATCACAGCATCTATATAAATGTGTCCCAACCAGAGTAAAGTATAATATCTGAAATTATTACATTTCAACTAATAAAAGAGTCTGCTAGTCTCATTACATGGAAAGATAATAGGAAAAGCTAAATGAAACTCTAGGCTCCTGCAGCCTCTAGGTCACAAGCAGCTCCAGCTAGCTCAGTAGGGAAAGCACTATCCTGTCCATAGTAGGTGTCACACAAAACCTCCATCTCACCTGCAACATATCCTATTCAGGAGCAGAGCAAAGTACAGTTCTAGGTAATGAACAATAACATCATGATATGGAAAGAAAATGCTGAAAGAATAGGATAAGAACAAGGTATGTAAAGAACATGAAGAACATGAACTACTGCTATAAAGATACAGGAAAGATCATGACTATAGCTAATATCAAGATCAGGATCATAGGAACTAATGTAAGATCAACATCCTGAACATGTGTGTTGTAGATTTGAAATACTTCTATGATATGTGACCGGCTTAGGTAAGACCATGAAAGAACATGAAAGATCCTGAAAGATCATGTAGGTACGGCTTAGGACCCGCGTGCACTGTGCGAGGCCCAAGCTAAAGATCATGAATAAGTATCCGGGTTTGGTCACATATCTAGAGTATTTCTCCACCCCAAGATACAAGTAAGAACATGAAAGAACAAGACAGATAAGATCATGAACGTGTCGCAGTGTGTCAGCAATAAAGAACAAGAAAATGCACTGATCAAAACCATAGAGTGTACTTGCCTTGCTCCAGGAAAGCACGAATAGACAATAGAGCTAGATATCCTCCTGTAATAGATGATGATGTGTACAAGTTAATTAATAACTACTATTTCTAAAAGGTTTAACAAAGATTCTATTCCTGATTTAAATATATTACTTAAACCTTCTACTCAACCTATCCTTTAACCACTACCTCAAATCTAAATACAAGATCCTTAGTTAACATACTAAAATAACTCCTTAAAACATTCATTTAAACTATCCTTAAAAAGGTAGCTGTATAATTGAGATAAGTTCAATACAATCAAGTTATTAGTCTAAAGGAAATATATCCATTTCAATAGGTACACTTGGAATGAATTAACCATGCATTGTTCCCAGGTTTATTCTAACTAAAGGAAAATTTAGTGAACCTAGAATTACTTACAAGTAATCACCATTTGACAATAGTTAAAAGAGTCTTAATCTAACCAATGAAAAGCCATCCAAAAATCTGAAGCTCAAATGAACTGAAATTATGAGAATGAACATCTCAGGTTCTTTCCTGAAACAGACTGGTTAAATGTCCCAGGTTCCTCCATAGATCACAAGGAAAATAAAACAAAATAGGACTGAATCTAATAACCTTTCTATAATCATTCTTCCCCCAGGATTCAATATTGCACACAGTACACAGGTGTACTTGAGATTATTATCAGATGACTCATCATTTAGAATCATAGCACTAAAAAGTTGTTCTCAGGTTTTGGGAATAGTCTTCTACATGCCAAAATGTGAGTCCAGTGTCCTTATAACTTCTCAGTGAAACCTGAGTTGTTATAAAGAAACTTGAAGCAGGGTTCAAGTTGAATTAAACTCAAATCTCAAAAAAGATGGTTTAAACCAAATAGGCTACACAGGATATACCCAACATCCCACTTCCCTTCTAAATTCCCAGATTCTTGACTGAACAGGGTACAATCTCAGGCTCCTGAGTTCAATGAACTCAAAATAAAACTCCACTCCAGGGATCAATTTGATGAAAACTGGTATCAAGTAGTCGAACAGTTCAAGTTTAGAAAGCCAAAAACTAAGGGAACCACATCACATCTAGTTCACTGTAATCTAAATCAGTCTCAAAACTTGGTAATTCCTACTGTAACATTCAGTCCCTCACCATAACTGTATGATTAAGTCCCAAACTCAGGACTAGAAATGCTCCTTGAATAAATCAAAATCCCAGGTTTCTGAGATGGAAACCCTCCTGAGACTTCTCAGTTTCCTGAGGCTTTCATCTGAGATTTTGATGAATTCAAAGATCAGGTTAACCCTTAATCCAAAGACTTGCTTAACAGTATTCAATTCCCAGGGGCAAATAACAGAAAATTCTAGAAAACAAATACAGAAATTCCTAGGAAGCAAATAGCAGAAATTCCCAGGAACAATAGCAGAAATTCCCAGGAAACATGAGCAGAACAAATGTTAACATAATCTTCAGGAATTATGAAACAATAGTCTCCAATCATAACCAATTGTCTGAGAAACTATTTAAACAACTTCAGTTTTCAACTAGCTTGAAACATCATAGGTTGTAGTGGTCCCAACAATTCCCAACCTTGATGTTAACCCAACCAATTGTTCCCAAGGGGCTGAGACTGATTCTTCAGTCATCACATACCATAGACACCAATTATATCCCAATGGCTTGCTGGGTAGCCACTGAGAAATATTCCCAGACACAGTATCCCATTGGCATATGAGTCCATTGAACCAATATGGAAATAGGAATGCCCAATGAATAAAATGGCTCAGTCACATAGTCTCAAGTCCATAATTACTCAGTCAATGAAGGAGCCTTGATATGTACACATACTTAAACAGAATATGGCTGAACCCATATCATTCCATTTAATACATGGTCATGCTCATTCCCAGGAACAACAGGGAACTAGGTGTTGCATAAATCAGGTTCCAGAAATGGACTATGATATTTGGAATATAATCCGGATCCATCAAAGAATCATGATGTCCAAATTATAATCCCATCCAACAATTTACTGCAGAATGAATCATTAACCCAAAATCACCATACGAGATGCTAAATAACATAGGAAGACAACTTAATTTGCAAGGAGAATTATAGCTACCTGATGGTTCTTGAAGGAGCTGTTGGTTTAGAGATAGAACACAACCTCAACGTCCCAAAATAATCGAAATAAATTGTTCATGCATAACAACAAACACATGGAACACAATATTAATATAGTGTTCTTAGAATGTTAGGGACTTGTCCAAAGAAAATACAATGTTCTCTAAATCACCTAGTATAATCCCAGATCCCGATTCCAAGCTACTCCAAAAACAATCGATCTATTGATCTTCACACAAGATTCTAAGAAGAGAAGCCATGGTTGAAATCAAAACTTATTCACAATTCGAAATTCAAATCATCAGGTTGAATACTCACCACTGTTCTCGTTCTCGATTGAGGAAAGAACGATCGATCGATCATGAATCAATCTTTCCTACAAAATTTGATCAATCCAGAAAATAATTGAGAGTTTGGAAAAACAAAACTAATTGATCAGAAACTTAATTTCTTACTGGAATTAGCTTGTCTAAACAGGAGCTCGACTGTTGGGAAGAAGGTTTGCCATGGCTGCCATTGCCATTGCTCCAGATCCAAGGAATCGAATGGGAAGAATAGGTTGAAGAATGAATAGAGGATTGCTTCATCCACAGAAAGGAGGAAGGATTATATAGGTGAATTGTTGTGTGGAAGTTAGGCTAACCAAATTGGCGGGAGAATTAGCTCTGACAGATGGTTAGAACAGTGGAGAGGGGAGCACATGGCCGCTCTCCTCTGGCCGTTGGAAAAATTTTGAATTGAAGCTGAAATGAAATTTTCACCTGAGGCTAACTCCTTATAGATGAACTAAAGTATGGGCTTTAGGGTTGGCCCGACCCATAAACCAAATGAAGGAAATAATCAATAGCCCAAGGTAGAAATAATTAAGCCTGCCTTAGAAATCCAATTCATAATAAATAAATAAAAAAATGCTATACTAGAAAGGTGGAGTTACACAAATAGCCTAGTATTATATATATAAACTCAAAAATCATTTATAGTTTTACAAAATCCAATTATATATATACTAATAATATGAATTACAAGTTGTAGGTCATTAAAATATCAAGTTTGTACCTCGTTATTCGTATATCGAAACCTACGACACGTAAATCGAGACAAGATGATCAACTGTAAGGTTAAAAATCTTGTCATAGTGATCCATATGGTCATTTTATCAATTTTAGCGATGTTAGATCACTGGAATTGACTGATCTCAGTTTCGTTGTACGAATTCTGAAATACGAACATAAATAAGAATTAGGTGTAACTAATGGTGATACATAAAGAAATATCTACAGACGTCGTCGGATGATGAAACAAACATCACCAATATGTCCAGAATGGTCAAATTAGCTAGGATTGCCTATCCATAAGTCCAATTTGGGCACAGGGGAAAAACGATAATTTTGGGTCAAAACGATGTCCGTCATTGGACCCATTTTGCACCAAAAAATGTGCCAGGATACAAGTTCACTAAACCTAATAAATTATATATCTATGTGTCCAGAATGATGATATGAACCCAATGGTATATCCAGAATTAGATTCCAATGACCCGATCTCAAAATGGTCCGTTGACCTTGTCATCGGAATCCGGTTTGCCCGAAAATGTATGTCGGAGCCAAAGTCCACTAAATCTAGCGAAGTATATATCAATGAGTCCAGAATGACGATATGAACCCAATGGTATCTAGAATCAATTTCGATGAGCCGATCTCAAAATAGTCCGTTGACTCGGACTGTGGGGCCCTTCTTGCACCAAAATGCGTGTCGAGACCCACATCCTCCAAAACTAGCAAATTTTATATGCATTTGTGCTAGAAAGATGCCACGAGTTCACTGGTGGTGTAAGAATTGGAATCCAAAATCCTGGGTCCAAAATTAGAATTTAACAAGTTGAAAATTACGAATTCGGATGGCCAACTTTGACATCAAATTCAACCAATCAAACGAGCTTATAATGAAACAAAACTTTAGGAACAAGAAGTTGGTTATACTAGATGTGCACAAGAACTGGTGGTGCATCAAACGGAGCTAAAACGGTGGAGATACAAATCGACGAAGTTGGCTCCACAAAACTGTCCAAAATAAATATAATTATCCGGACAACTTGGTGGCTAATTTTGACAAAACAAATGAACGAATTAACAGTTAAAACTTTTGGTGGAGGTAGAGCTATATACCGAGATTGCAAAAGAGGAAAGAGTTCATCGATCCAATGGTCGGATTGCCTAAAAAACATGTACGGAGTTGTTATCCAGAGACGCTATCCTGACTTTTGAAAATCGTACGTCACGCCAGAGTTTTGACGAAATTGTTGAAATCGTCACACTGTCGGCACAACGATCAGCTACTGGCCAATTGGGTATTGCATGGGTAGTCGTCGGTGGCAAGGGGTGGCAGAGGGCGATCGCTGGAGGCACGACCAAGCAGCAGTATTCGCTGCTGCAGCAGTGAGCAAGCTGTGCACGTGCGCAGCAAGACGACAAACGAATGGTCGTGGGGCACGCGATGGGTTGCACGGGTGGCTGGCCTAGGTTCACCAGGGCTTGCCATGTGAGGTGGCACACGAAGGGACGTATGTGGTTCCTACTGGTGGCACGGGGCTCATGTGACGGCGACGACAACGGAGAGGGGCCGTACGGCCGTACGTGCTCGAGGATGCTGCTGCATTAGCTGCTCGAAGAGGCAGCATAAGCTCAACAATAGCAATGGCACGCTGCTGTTGACAGCGGGGGCTTCCTTGCGGTCGCGGTGCTGTCATATGGTGTTAAGGCTGCTTCGCGACAGTAGCAGTTGTCACGACCCGCTCCCGAATAATCGGACACGAGTCGGACACGCCTAGCCTTCGTCGTTAGACACGACGAAGTAAGCTATACCAAGCTAGGGAAAACTAACCAGATAAACATGAAGTATAAAATCACAGCATCTAAAAAAACGTATCCCTGAGAGATCACCATAATCCACAAATCCAGATATCATAAGGTACCAGAATCAACAGGAATAAAAAGTGCTATAAACTCTAAAGTCAATATCTAAAAGTAAAGCTAAATAGTCTAACCCTGAAGCCTCAAGCTAAGTCTCATCCTGCTCGGCTAATATCCCGGGCTCTGGCCCATAGAGTAAAACAATATCCTGTAGGTACCTGCAACTTATCCAGTCAGGAGCGGAGCTAGTATATCCAAGGAAATGAACATGTACATCATGGTATGAATCAAGAAACAGGAAATATATATATAGAACAAGAAATGAGACAAGACATGAAACTGAGCAGGAATACTGAAAGTAAATACAGGGAACATGGTAAGAGTCCTGAACATAAAATACAATCCTGAACATGAAGTACAACCTGAATCATGAAATACAACCTGAACATGAAATACAACCATGAATCCTGAAATACAACCTGAACATGAAATACAACCATGAATCCTGAAATACAACCTGAATCCTGACATGTGTAATATTTGAAATACTTCTAGATTGTGATCGGCTTGGGTAGATGCAATGAACATGAAATGGTACGACTTTGGACCCGCGTGCACGGTGCGGGACCCAAGCTATTCACATGAGTAGTAACAGGGTTTGATCACATATCTATAGTATTTTCTCTCCCAGACATAAATGATACATGGAACATGAAACCAGAGAATATCGTGATATATCGTGTCATCAAGGAGATACAAGAATGGAAATGAAAGACATGAGAAATGAACAAATCCGAGGAGTATACATGCCTTGCTCAGGGTGATCGAGGATGGGTAGTAGATCTGTGAGTCCACCTGGTATTAAGTACAAGTTGGTTATATATAATTCACCATTGATTAGATATTGTTGTTAACTACTTACCCATCTAGGTTCAATGTTAAATCCAACTGTTTAAATTTTAGATATTGGATGAGTAAAATAGAATAAATAATAATTTGGAATTAGACTCATTTTTAGGAATAATTCTTATTATCCAAAATAATAATTTCAAATGTTTTTAAACCATATAACACCTTTAGAATGAACAAAATTAAATATAAAGGCGAAATCCTTACTGTTGCTACATACAAACCCCACACATACTTACAAGCAACACCACTTGTCCCATACCTCACAACAAAACTAGTCCACAGCCAAAACCCAACTATAATGGATACACAACTTAACTATCAACAAAAATAGGTTAATATAACCAATGAGCCAACACAAAAAGCCAAAACAACATTCTCTGTTTAATGGATTCGAATACTCAGTGGCCAAACTAAATTGAATCCTCTTTTCTTATGTTCTAATCAAAACTCTTCTTGGCGCCAACAGATACCAAACACAACCCTCCTGGCCAACCATAGGTACACACTACAATCACAGCTATATTGGCTTAGAATGGTTTCAAATAATAGGAATTCCTTTCATCCCACAGAACCATTCATACCCCATATTTAACCCAACCTGCCATATCCAAATCAAAGATTGTAGACTGCAAGAACACCTATAAACCTAACAGAATTAAACCAAGAAAAATAAAATACAAAATTGAATACAAAATATAAAGTACAACCAATCGAATAAAAGGGAATTCTCCATCCTACTCAGAAGAATCAAAATAAGAATTAATACAACTATATTGCAAGAATATCAAATACTGTGAAGCATTCTAGCTTCACTCAAAAATATATAGTTAAGAATTGACACTCCTATTGCAAAACGTACGCTAGAACCAAGCCCAGGTCTCCTCAATACAATACTGTACTAATCCAGCTCCTTCTACTGTACTTGAACGTAACCCGGACACGCACCCATACCTCGATACGAACATCATGAATATACCCAGGACACAGCTAACACTGAATCACGAGTCACACGACTCCCTACGATCGATCCTGCCCTGCCCAATACTGAACACAGTACACATATCCCTCTCTACAAGGCCACAACAAAATAATAATAAACAAGAATCAAGAAAATATACCTGCAGCAGATATTTCATCGACACAACGTCTTGTGTCAGGTTAATTGTTCAAGACACCGGTCCTCCACTGTGACAAGGAATCGAGCACATGGTGCTCATGAATAATAGAGAAAATATCAGAGTTCAATACTCTACATGGATCAAATTCTTAGGAATTACAACTCAAAATCAATTACCTATAGGTCAATCTTCACAATCAACTCCAGCAATCTGTTAACTAATCACTCCTCGATCTAGTCGATATTCATTTGGATCAACACAACTGAATCAAAATAGAAGTGAATGATTGATCAACCCACAAATTGTCAAGAATAGAGGTCCAATTAAATTAATGAAGAATCGGACGAGGACTTACGACTTAGAGTTAACGATCGGAAGCTACGTCGAAGAAATTCATCGTCGATCGTCGGAGATAAATCAGTCACCGCTCAAAAAAATTGCACAGTCATGCGTCGTCGAGAAAACAGCGACGTGCCGCCGGGAAAGAAGGTCGTCGCCGTCGAATATCGTCGGTGAGTAGCGCCACCGTGGACTGGGCTGCCAGAGGAGGAGATCACCGTCGTCGCGTGGTGGCGTTCCCTGTGGCTCGGCCGAAGTGGCTCGGTCGCCAGAGATTCGTCACTACGATCAACCGCTCGGCGAAGGAGATCTGCTCGTTACTGATGGAGAAGTGGCTGGTCACCGGAGAAGGGTCGTCGCCGTCGCCATCAGAAGAACGATGCGCGTCGTGGAGATCATCGTGGAGAACTTTAACGCCGGAGAGACGATCCCACCGCCTAACTGCGGTGGAGGGCCGCCTAGTCGTCGCGACCGAGGAGGGGAGCTGTACGCAGACGGAGCGGTCGCGCGCCGCTCGCCACGGGAGGGACCCCACCGCCATCGTCGCTGCCAGAGAAGTGAAGCCTCGCCATCGCCATCGCCGGAGTGAAACTAGGGTTAGGGTTTACTTTGGGGAAAAGGGAATTTAGGGGAGGAATGAGCTCTCGAGCTCTGTTCCTTGAATCAACAGAGAGGAAATATAATGAGGGAGAGAGAGAAGAATTGGTATTAAATAAGTGAGAGTTTTCACTTTACTAAAAAGTCCCCTAAAGATTACTTATTACAAATTTGCAAGAAAATCAGTTAGAAAGGTTAGTGGGGTTGTAGGAAGTTTGTTAGAAACTTTGGGGGAACCACTCCAATTAGTTGCTAGAATTTTCCCTCCTAAAAATATCATTCACCATATTTATATTTTAAAATCAAAATTTATTTTTTGAAACTTAATCATGAACTATCATTAATAGAAAATAACATTAAAATCAAATTTATTTTCTCAAATCAGGTAGGTGGAATTACAAATCTCCTCCCTTAAAATAATTTCGTCCTCGAAATTCGGGAGACAAACAAAACAATCTCAAAGCAAAATCTCAAATAAAGTTCAAACACAAACCATTTATTGTATTTAAATTCTCAATATCAAAGTACACTCAAACAAACAACCTGGGATAGCGCTTCTACATCTCGTCCTCGCGTTCCCATGGGGACTCTCCCGGAGAGTGGTGTCTCCACATGACACGAACAAGAGGAATAATCTGGTTCTGCAAGCGCTTCTCCTTCCGATCAAAGATCTCCACTGGCTGCTCCTCGTAGGTCAATCTCGGACCCACCTGTAGCTCCAAAAAGTCTACCACATGACTCGGATCTAGAATGTAGCATCGAAGCTAGGACACGTGGAAAACGTCGTGCACTCCCTCCAAGCTAACTGGAAGAGATGGTCGATATGCCACCTCGCCGATCCGCACAATCACGTCGAAAGGCCCGATGAATCTCGGACTGAGCTTTCTGTCTCTGCCAAAGCGAATGACGCCCCTAGTCGGCGAGATCCTCAGGAACACTATCTTCCACCGTGAATTCCCGTGGTCGTCTGCTGCTGTCCGTCCAGTGCTTCTGCCGATCCTGTGCAACTCTGAGACGCTCTCTGAGCCTTGAGACCATGTACGAGAATTACACACAAGAAATTGAAATAATACGATCTAACAATGATCAAGAATTAAATAGACACGAATGGAATGAAGTTTCAATTACAACTTAGAAGAGCAAAATCATGAAGGCAAGATCTCTTAAGCATGATCAGAATTGTTAGTTAACACAAGTGGACCAGGACAAGATAGAAAAAACATGGTCAAATAGACATGATTTAAGATTGAAGTTTAGACAAGACACAACGAAGTACGGAGTCACAATCTGGTAATATATAATTTGAGGAATGTTAGAAAGAAAATTTAGCAAGGGTTGATTTAGGAGACGTACGCGATACTCAGGAGATACAGTATCAAATCAGGATGAACGTGCAAGGATCTGTGATTCGAAAATCAATAATCATATAAAAAAGATATAGTTTCCATGGTGTCCGGGTACATATAGCTATTTGAAATCACTTTGCCTAGAATCCCTACCCCGCCAGTATATATCTGACTGCAGTGGACTTTCGGCTCCGTGACTCAAATAACAATATATCACCGAATAATCTATCAACCTTATCCATTTTCCAACAATCATTGACGAAACAACCCAAGAGATCAAGGTATGAAGAATATGACAAGTCTCGACAGTACTCGAAAACCTATGATTGTCTGAAATTAATTCAACTTAAAGTTCCTGCCTCGCCAGTGTGCTACTGGCTGCAGTAAACCCTCAGTTTCCATAATCCAGCTAATGGCTGCAGCGCGCAACTGTCATGCCATAGTAGGTCATCGAATAGCCTCTCGACTTTTTCCCTAGGAATTTTAAAAGATTTTCAAGGAATTCAAAATGACTTTCAATAGTCCAAGTCACAGAATGGTGAAGTTACCTGACTGTTAGAATACATGAGTTTATTAGGTACTAAAAATGACAAGGGATCCAATCAATGAGTACAAAAGGGCAGCCAGGGAGATTTTAAAATTTTAGACAGGACGAAGTTTCAATTTATGACGGAATATCAACTGATATCCGGAATGGTAACAAGATTCCATATATGGGACATTATCTCGAGGGGATAACAGAGTCTCGAAGGATAAACTGAAACAAGGCATCAGATAGGAGACGAGTTTCAAAATAAGAAATAAAATCCTGTACTAGAAATAAGTTTCAATAAAATCTCGAATAACAATAAAATCTCGAGCAAAAACTTGAATTGAAAATGAATTCTCCAATAAGGTACACAGTGGAAAAAAAAATAGAAAATCAAGTATCGACAAAGTCGTGAATAAGGAACAAAATCTCGAATAGAAAATCTCAACGAGGAACCAAGATTTGAATAGTAACTAGAAAACAGGTTTCAATAGGAAACAAGGTATTGGATCGTAAATATAAAACAGGCGAATCTTAATAGTAACAAAATCGTAAATAGAGAGCGAGTCCGAAATAAAGTCAAAAATAAGAAATAGAATCCCAAACAAGCATCAATAGAAGCGAAGGTTCAAACACGGTTGTAGAAGCATGGAAAATATCAGAATAATGGTCCATGCGGCTCCGGATACGAAGCCCATGCGGCTCATATGGGAGCTGTCTTATACAGTTCAAAGGAAGACTCTCCGTCTCATGCGGCTCTAGAGTGTATGCGGTTCAGCAGGAATATACGGCTCGATCGATGCCACGTGTTCCCCTGTGATCCTTCCCTACAGCTGGCCCTTTGAATAGTGGCCTCATTTAATGCTCTGACATGATTTGACGATTGTGGCGGCTCTGGCATAAAGTGTCATAATGGCTCTGCCATAATGACAGACGCTTTGGGAAAAGAAGAAGATCTCTGACCCGATCCGTCAGAAATTCTAGGTTGCCACGTGGCAAATCTCATGCGGCTTAAATAGAGAACAGCTTCATGCGGCTCACTGAGAAGTCACCCTATATGACTAGCAGAAATCAGCCATATGCGGCCCACTGAGAGCTCAGCCCCTGCGTCTCAATACAACGCTAGCTCATGCGGCTCGCAAAGACTATGCATATGCGGCTCATTGAGAGTTCGTTCCCTGCGTTCGATGAAGCATTGTCCTATGCGGCTCACGAAGAGTATCTCCCTACGGTTCAAGCGTTGCCCATCCTATGCGGCTCTGGCAGGACCCATAATCAAAACACGTGACATCGGATCAATCAACGATTTAACCGAATCTCAATAAATATATTTGACATCATCGTCATAATTACTGAGATCAAGGCATATCATTTATCATCAAGCCAATGGGACACGTGGCGAGCAATCGGGCATTGGTATAATCAATCATGAAGATTTAAAGCAATCAGCATTAATTGCTCACGATATTCGGTGCTATCTGCATTAATGGCCTAGATTCATTATAATCAGGATCAAGGATTCAGATGGATTAAAGGAGCGCCGACATTCCAAACAAATGATCATTAGCAAACCCTAATGATCATACCCCACTCTTATAAATAGCCAGCATCATTTCTTTGCACAAGGACCGACAACAAAAAGAATAAAAATATACAGAGTCAGAGAGAGAATACACAGAGAGAGAGAAAGAAGCCAGGAGAGCAACAGAGGAGCAAAAAGAGCACTTCTTCGTCAACGCCAACCATCTTTTCACAAGGAGCCAAGGCTGCATACCGATCGTCCAAGGAGTAAGGCAGGGCTGCCGTCGCCTTTCCGAGCCTCTATCGTCACCCCCTAGAATCTAAAATAAACAATTGTACTTAGCTTGCTGTACCTAGGTTTTCGTCCCTAGGCTTTCTTTGTACAAGCGAGTTTGTATTGTGAGTCTAAGTTTAGTCCTCCGATAATTGTTCTGTACTTTTACAATCAATGGCAAACACGATGGCGACTCTGCTGGGGACTAACATCTCTACGGCTGAGGAGTTGGTGACGCAATCGGATGCAGCCAAACTTGGCTCCACGCAACAAAAGGTGGTCGTCCGCTTCGACCAACAAGCGTTTAAAGAGATGCTCTCCGAAGGAAGCGCTGGCCCGATCCAGAAGCGCACCCGCACGACAAAGGCTCGCAGAGAGTGGAGGCCAAAATCATTTGCTCCTCCCCAAGCCCCCGACGGTGTACCCTCTGTTGCTCAAAATGGCGAGGACTCTTCTGCGGCCCCACTTCAAACCGTAGACAACTCTGCTTTCCCTAAGTCCGGCAGAAGAAAATACTATGATGCTGGACTTGCAGGGGCAAAGAGGAACTCTACGCGAATTGAGCTGCATAGGGGTGCTAGCCGAGTGAAAAAGGCTCATACGATCACATCCGCTAGCCGCATGGACAAAGCCCATGCGGCCACAGTCGCTAGCCGTATGAAGAAGAATCATGCGGTCACATCTGGCAACCGCATAGTTTATACAGCTACGGTCACCAATCACATGGATGAAACACATAAGGCTACAGGAGTCAATCGCTTGCAGAAAACCCATGCGGCCACTATTGCCAACCGCATGCGGCCAGCCTGCACGGTCGTGACTCCTAGACGCCCAAAGACAACTCATCCGATAGACCGCATACAGACAGCCTGCACGGTACCCAACTCTAGCAGCATAGCGTCCGTTCCACGCTTCTCTCGATCGGTCTTCGACCGTCTCTCAAACGGTCTCGACCCTGATGATTCTCTGTATGATAAGCCAGACTCTGTGGCATTCAACTTGGACTCCTCCTATTACGCATCCATAAGTGCTAGAAGGAGGAAGTCTAGGGCAGCGCGGGCTCATCAAGCCCAGTCAGCTGTCCCAATCTCTGACTATCGGAGCGTCCCGTTGACTATCACACGGGCCTCGGATGGAAAGTTGTATACAACCATTCAAGTCCAGCCCCCCACGGCAAACAGACAGAGTGGTTCCTCTGACCTGCGGGAGACGATCCTCCACAAACGCAAGGAAAGAAAAGGAGTGTTGGTGTGCAACGAGTCCTCGCTTGGACATCGCTGCACCCAAATCATCGTCAATTGCTGCTGCAACAACGCGACAATGACGGAAGCTCGGCCATCCGTCTTCCAAAGGCTACAGCACCCGAACTCAGAAGATGAGGCACCTCCGGTTGTCTCCTACAATTTTGCTCAAAGAGTCCCCACCGAAGAGAGGAGGAAGAAAACGAGCATATCCAGTCCGAAGATATCAACCACTACAGCTAAGAAATTGTCGGCTAAACGGATGTCCTCCACCGGAGTATTCCAACACACCCGTTCGAAGATAAAACCTCCTGTAACGGGAGATTCATCATCCACGTCGCTGGGGGTCGTAGGAACTGGGGGTAGTACTCCTCCGAACGTCCACAACAATCCGATGTTTCGAGGAGACGAGCCCGGAGAAATGACCCTCTCGTCAGATGCAACAAATGCTGATGTCCCCGAGGACATCCATGACTCTCAAGACAAAGCAAGCTCTGAAGCTGGAGATACCATCCCCTCTGAGTCCGAGCCCGAAGAGAACATCTCCACCTATCCCGATGACTTCTCGGTGCATGGGTACGACTCAGAGGGCACATCCTCTACCGTTCCTTCCATTACTCCTCACGTAAGGACGGTATTCATGACAGACAGCGATCAAGGTGGTTCCAATGATCGCCAGCACATCGACAGTATCGAAGCCATATTACTTGCTTTGGTCAAGTCTGTAGATGAGATTAAAGCGGCCCTGCCCACTTTACAAGGAGGAGCGCCTGGTCAAACAAACACGGGCCCCGCGGTCAATGTAGATTCGAACTCAGCGGTACCAAACCAGGGCAATAATCCTCCCAAAATAACAGCCCCCGCCACGACAGATGAGACCCGAGAAGTAAGAAGAGAGGTCCAGGAGCTCCGTGCCATGTTTCATGCCCGAGAAAACGCTCAAGATCTCAGAATGCGGCAACCATATGCTGCTGAATGGAGAGATGTGCCATTCCCACCAAGATATAAGCCATTCAACATCAACCCGTATGATGGCAAAACCTCAGCAAGTCGATACATCACTTACTTTGAGGTCACCACCGACCATCTGCCCTATGAAGATACAATCCTCACACGGTTATTCATTGGAGCATTGGAAGGAGTCACCTTCGATTGGTACCGTAATCTACCGGACAACTGTATCCATTCTTTCGCCGGCTTCAAGCGCATGTTCTTGGAACGGTTCTATGAAGTAGGACAAGACGTCACCATATCCACTCTCATGGATGTCGTCCAAGGGGAGAAGGAGTTAACGAGGAACTACATTGAGCGGTTCCGCCAGACCGCCATGAAGCTGCCTTCCGGAATTCCGAATTCTTCTTTGATTGAAATCTGCCAAAAGAGACTACTTCCAACGATCAGTCTCTGGATGGGCGAGAGTCAACTCAAAGATTGGAAGGCATTCATTATCAGCGCCACAAGCGCTGAAGAACGACTGAAGAAGGCCCGCCAACTAGGGTTGCACATCTCAGAAGGAGAAAACAAGGGCAAGCGTCTCAACAACGATAATGGGGGTAACCCCTCCAACAATCGGGACAGCAAGGGAAAACAGGCTATGGTGGCCGACACGGCCCAGAAGCCCGAGCCACAGCAAGCAGACAAGCAATGGCCTCAAATCACTTACTCTTTCGAAGATGGCCACGTCAAGCCCATCTTAGACATGCTCATACAAGGAGGTAGAATTCAGCTTCCTCCACCAAGACGGGAGCCTCGGCCGGCTGATCTGGAGAACCCAAAGTTCTGCCATTACCACCGTTATGTACACCACGCTACACATGACTGCTACCAATTAAAATGGTACATCCAAAGCCTCATCAATTCGAACGCTCTGGCCATCGACTTCGAAGAGGTAACCGTAGTAGCTAATATGGTGTCCATACAATTCGGCAACTTCCTTCCGACAGATACTCAAGACGAGGTAATCCCCGTCCCTCTCGCGACAATGGAGATTACCAATCTTCCTCCGCCCCGAGAACAAGCTGCTGGTCTAGTACCTCTCACCACCTCACGAAGAGAGGTCATGTGGGTCCATCCAGACTTGGTGTCAGAAGTGACTCGGCCCACACCATCTCCCACCAACAAAAAGAGTAGAAAAATCAAGACCTGTCGTACAGTTTCAGCAGACAACGAGGAAGCTACAGCCGTCGTCACGCGATCCGGAGCGCAATCCCAACCTGTGGTTGATAGTCCTGCTGAAAATCATCAACCCACTGCAA
This sequence comes from Iris pallida, assembly GCA_029216955.1. Taxonomy (NCBI): domain Eukaryota; kingdom Viridiplantae; phylum Streptophyta; class Magnoliopsida; order Asparagales; family Iridaceae; genus Iris; species Iris pallida. Next base: position 3,662,757 of record JANAVB010020598.1, on the reverse strand, counting down.
CCGATACTATGGGACCGGCTCAGCCTTCGACGACCGACAAGCCTAGGCCGAAGGAGACTCGTTTCGACAAATCTCTCCGAAAGGACGCAGTCCAAGGGCTAGAGAGGCCCTCCAACTTTGACATCTTAGCACAATTGGCTAACACTCCGGCCAAATTGTCATTATACGAACTCCTGAGGCTCTCCAAAGACGTTCGTATTGCATTGAGCGAAGCACTCCAAAATGCCGATGCCTATCTCGCTCAATCTAACCTCACTGGGGAGGACTCACCCATGGATCTCCAAGATAGTGCCTGTACGGGAGCAATGTCCAACATCGTCTTCATTCCGCAGGACATGCTCATCAAAACCAACCTACATGATCGCCCTCTGTACTACACGGGATACATCGACGACGTGAAGGTGGATCGGATGCACATTGATCCTGGCTCTTCCATAAGCATCATTCCGAAAGGTCTACTATATCATCTCCGCATCCCAATGCATCGTCTAACACCTATAAGCACCGCCATAAGCGGTTTCAATTCGGGCAGGAGCTACCCTATCGGGAAAATTCGTCTGAAGTATCAGATTGGCGATCTCCAATCCGAGGTCACCTGCTACGTCATAGATGCAGACACTTCTTACAACATCCTCTTGGGGCGCCCATGGATACACGATTATATGATCGTGCCTTCCACGCTACACCAGTGCTTCAAATATGTCGACAAACACGGCTTCGTGAAGACAGAGTTTGCTGATATCGATCCCTTCAAAGGGGTCGAATCTTACTACTCGGACTCCTGTTTATACGAAAAGTCGAAGAGGCACTTGGATGAAGGAGACGCACAAGCTCATACTGAGACAGCCACGGGATCGGAAGGACCCCTGACGATCCACCTCCAAGCTCGCAAACCGGGCAAGTCTGCACCCCTTACTGCCACTCTGCGGAAGGACGCGATCAGCCTCTCGGCACAAAAAGAGCAGATGATAATCCGGCTGCCTAGATCCGGCCAAGCGCCGAGACCCACTAAGGAGCCACTAACCATCAGATTACCAAGAGTCAGTCAACCACAAGCAGGGAAGCTCAACCCCTCGGACAGGCCACTGACAATACGCCTTCCCAAGAAAGGTTGTCGCCTCGATGCAAGGTCTGACACTTCCAGCGAACCAGCCACTCCTCGCTCCACATCGAATGCCAAACTGGGGGTCGCCAGTCTGCCAACGACTCCGCGCTCTGCTCCATCAACTGTACCACTGACGATCAAGCTTCCTAGATCGTCTTCTCAGTCTTCGTTCACACAGGGGGTAGCCGAAGAGGAACCAGAGCTAGCCAAGTATGTGGCCGCCCTCACAAATGTCCCCTCCGCTGATGATGTAATCCCCCTAGAAAAGATACCTTACTTCATCAATAAAGGGTTATCTTTGAACTATACCGAGCTCAATAAGCTATGTACGATGTATGCTATGGAACACGGTATAGGCGCTCACCTACACACACAGGTGATAAATGTGTACACCGTAATCTAGCTTACTCCAGTAGAAGACGCTTACCGAATACACAAGGGAGGAGATCATCCAGTCATCTTCGGCCGGACGAACATCATCCCCGCACCATAGAAGAAGTCGACCTCGGGTCAGATGCCGGGAGACTACCTCTGTATCTATATAGCCCTCAATCCAAATATCTCATACAGAAATAGGGGTATGATCTAGAGACTACGCCAGGATTGAACTATGGCACTGGGCGACGATTACCTTTGAAGCCGCCAGCCCCGGCAGGCAAACCATGGAACTACTATAACAAAACTCGATGCGGGTTAGGGTATGTAACGCCTACTACGACCCCGGAAAGTTCAGATGAAGAATGCGACTGGCAGTCACATTCAACCGGATCACCAACTTCCGACTCAGATACCAGCATCGGGGATATATTCAGACAAGTCATGTCAGTCAACATGGCGTTCGCCGACGCTTACGAAGAAGACGAAGACATCCCCGAAATCCTCAAGCTAGAGCCATGGGCCCAGCAATTAGACGCACAATAGGAAAAGCGGTTCGAACTGAGAGAACCCCCTATTGAAGATGAGGTCATACAAGTGGATCTCGACAGCAAATCTTCTCCAAAACCGATCTTCATTAGTAGAAGCCTCACCGACGAAGAACGGGAGTCGCTGTTAGAACTTTTCAGAGATTACATTGATGTGTTCGCCTGGAGCTATGAAGACATGCCAGGGTTAAATCCTGACATCGCTCTTCACAAACTTAACATTCGACTAGACGCGAAGCCGGTCAAGCAACAGCAGTGACGCTTCCGTCTAGGCATCATGGACGTAATCAAAGCTGAAGTCAACAAATTAATAACCAGCGGTTTCATTCATGAGGAGCAACATCCTGAATGGGTCGCCAATATAAAACCCATCCTCAAGAAGAATGGGAAGATTCGAATCTGCATCGACTTCCGCAACCTAAACGAGGCATGCCCCAAAGATGAATTTCCCCTTCCTATCACAGACATCATGATCGACAACACCTGCGGCTTCGAACGCATGTCATTCATGGACGGCTTCTCGGGGTACAACCAAATCAAAATGTCTCCTGACGACGAAAAGCATACGTCATTCTGAACACCGATTGGCATGTACTGCTACACAGTCATGCCTTTTGGTTTAAAGAATGCTGGCGCCACATACCAAAGAGCTATGAGCATCATCTTCAGAGACCACTTACGCAAGACGGTGGAGTGCTATGTTGATGATATAGCCGTCAAGAGCCGTAGCAAAGGAGACCATCTGCAGGATCTAAGGACGGTATTCGACCTAATACGAACGCACAATTTGAAAATAAACCCTACAAAGTCCTTCCTGGGCGTATCCAGCGGGAAGTTCTTAGGCTTCATCATCACTGCAAAGGGTATCTATGTAGACCCTGAAAAGACAAAAGCAATCATGGAGATGGGTCCCCCGAGAAATCTCCGCGAACTCAGAGGCCTTCAAGGGAGATTAGCTTACATCAGAAGGTTCATTTCCAACCTCTCCGGGCGATGCCGACCATTCACACACCTCATGAAGAAAGAAGTCTCATTCGTATGGGACGAGGAATGCCAACGTGCTTTCGATAGCATCAAAGAATATCTGTCAAATCCTCTGGTCTTGGTAGCCCTAGTCCCTGGAAAACCATTTCTGCTCTATGTACGAGCAATAGAACACTCCTTTGGTGCTCTGCTGGCACTGAATAACGATGCAGGCCATAAACAGGCCATATATTATCTCAGCCGAATGATGATTGGACCAGAGCACCGATACACCGCTGTGGAGAAGGAATGCCTTGCCCTGGTGTTCGCCATTCAGAAAATGCGGTACTACGTCATCGGACAAACGATACATGTGATCTCACGAGTTAACCCTCTCAGGGTCCTCATGACTAAACCAGGGGCACTCAGCTCTCGCCTCGCTGCATGGGCAATACTGCTGTCCCCTTATCATATGATCTTCATCCCCCAAAAGGCAGTCAAAGGTCAAGCCCTGGCAGATTTCTTGGCAGCCCACCCAGGCTCGAAGTCCTCCAGGATATACGAAGAGATCCCAAATAAGGTCGCCGACTCGCATACAACCTCCCATGAAAATATATGGCGAATGTTCTTCGACGGCGCTTCGAGGACCGGACCTAAAGGCAATATAGTCGTCGGAGTCGGAGTAGTACTAATCTCTCCTTCCGGATTGGTGATTAACCGCGCTTATTCCCTCACTGAACCCTGCTCTAACAATATGGCCGAGTACAACGCTCTGGTCATTGGCCTCCAACTTGCAAGAGAGCTGGGGGTAGAATACCTTGAAGCGTACGGTGATTCCCAACTAATCGTCAATCAGATCTGAGGTTCGTACGAGGTACGCCATGAAGACATGATCCCTTACCATCAAATAGCGATCAATATTATCTCAGCATTTGAGGGGTTCTTCATCGATCACGTCCCCAGACTACGAAATATTGAAGCCGATGCCCTAGCTGGTCTCGCCGCTTCCCTAGCAGTTCCGAATTATGATCGACAATCAGTTGAAGTGATAGGCCATGAACTGGTCTGCCCCAAAAACAATGTGCAATTCGTCGTAAGTTATTCTGTACAGACGATCGATGACGCCCCAGATTGGAGACAACTATTCATCGACTTCGTCGTCTACGACATCCTGTCTGAGAACCCAATGGAAGCCACTTCCATCAGGAGGCGTTCTCTCAGATTCTTCTACGATACAGAGACGAAAATGCTGTATCGCCGCTCCTACGACGGATTACTGCTTCGGTGTCTGTCAAACACAGAAGCCAAAGAAGCCGTACGAGAAGCCCATGACGGTGTCTGCGGGGCCCACCAGCCCGGCCCGAAACTACAAGATCGACTTCGCCGAATGGGCTACTATTGGCCCACGATGGTGGCAGATGCGATAGATTATGCTAGAAAATACAAAGCTTGCCAAGTCCACGCCGACTTCATCCACCAACCATCCGAATTTTTATATCCGACGGTGACGTCCTGGCCATTCGAAGCATGGGGAATGGACATTATTGGTCCAATCACCCTACCTTCCTTCCGAGGACATCGCTTCATACTTGCGATCACGGATTACTTCTCCAAATGGGCGGAAGCTGTCCCACTTGCAGAAGTTAAGACTTCAAACATGATCAGCTTCCTTAAGCATCACGTCATCTACCGTTTTGGATTGCCCCGAAGGATCATCCATGACAATGGTCCGTAGTTTGCAAGCCACACATTTTATCGGTTTTGCAATAAGCACCGTATTCAGAATGTCGCTTCGACACCATACAACTCGGCCGCAAACGGGTTAGCAGAGGCATTCAACAAAACAATCATCAAACTCCTCAAGAAGTTTGTCTCCTCCAACAAACGCGACTGGAACGAGAAGCTCGGCAAATGCTTATGGGCTTATCGCACCACAGTCCGAACAGCTACCAGAAATACACCATTCTCCCTGGTATACGGGAGTGAGGCAGTCCTCCCCTTGGAGACCCAGATCCCCTCACTACGTGTCGCCCTCACACATCAATTAACAACAGACGATAACTACCAACATCGCCTGCAAGAGTTAGAGGCCTTAGTTGAAAAGCGCCTCCTAGCTCAGCAAAGGATCGAGCTGTACCAAGCACGCATCTCAGGAGCCTTCAACAAGAAGGTCAAAATCAGAACATTCCAGGTAGGCGATCTTGTCTTGGCAGTCCGGAGGCCAATGGTCATGACTCACAAGACCGCCGGCAAATTCCAGCCCAAGTGGGAGGGCCCATTTATCATTGAGACGGTATTCTCCAACGGTGCTTACCGCCTCGTAAAGCAAAACGGAGACTTGCTCATGCTGCCCATCAACGGCAAGTTTCTGAAGAAATATTTTGTCTAAACGACATTCGCTACAAGGTCAGCAAGTCATGTACCCGCTGGTACCACTGAATTCACACCCTCAGCATTTCAGATTATCGAGTCATGTACCGGCTGGTGCCACTGAACTCACACCCTCAGCATTTCAGATTATCGAGTCATGTACCGGCTGGTACCACTGAGCTCACACCCACAACATTTCAAGATTATCGAGTTATGTACCTGCTGGTGCCCCTGAACTCACCCCTACATTCCCTTTAGATTATCGAGTCATATACCCGCTGGTGCCGCTGGACTCCCACTTTCTCAATAAGTTAATTTACCGAGTTATGTACCCGCTGGTGCCTCTGAACTCACATTTCGGTCACTCTTTAAGATAGTAAGTCACGTATGATTATACCTCTGAACATGCTTCCCTGAAGAGATCCTCCCTCATGATCCAATACCCGCACTCCTAGTGCACAAAAAGGGTAATCGATCCACAAATTTCTGAAAATGGACATGTCCTCATTACCTCTGAATCGTTTTCACTTCCACTAAAAACAAACCGCCCCTCACATAGAACCTCCACGTTCTCCTACCTCTGAGTCGTTCTATGTACTCCCTCTTCATTGAGCCCACTCCTGCCATGTCATCATTACCTCTGAGTGGGAAGGCTCCGTCGAAGAACCCTCCATGCTTGCCATGTCCACATTACCTCTGAGCAAGTATGTTGGTCTCCTTTCGACCTATTATCTGTACCCACAACCGGAGTACGACAAGGATAATAGGTCCACAAATGTCCGCTGTTGACCACGAATATCTTTCGTGAAACCTCCCCTGCCATGTCCTCATTACCTCTGAGCAGAAAGATTCCATGGTAAAACCCTCATGCTTGCCATGTCCTCATGACCTCTGAGCAAATATGTTGGTTTTCCTTTCACCCTATTATCCGTATCCCGAACCAGGGTACGCCAAGGATAATAGGTCCACAAATATTCCTTTGCTAAGCTTCTTAGCATCAATCCACTACCCCACCATACCCCGGAAGCCCAGCTGCTCTACGGCATTCCTTTTTTTTTAAGCACCGAGAACATCCATGACCACTTTGCCACGGCTGTTCCGGACATCCTGTACAAACTTGTTATCCGTACCTAAAACCAAGGTACGCCTAGGATAACAGGTCCACAAATAAATCCCCCAGCAAGTCCAGATTCCACAGACGCCACAAGTACAAGAAAGAGATGATGAGTTGAAACAGGCTCATTTATTCAAAATTCAACGTACTACATCATTTGGGGATCACACCCCTTACAAAACAAAAAAGAGAAGCAAAAGAAAACAGACGGCTGATCACTGCTCTGGGGCACATAACGTCCTGAGACGATCTGTCAGCAAAGCAACCACCCGCTCAAACCTCTGGGAAGCTCGACGCTCTGTCTCGTAGGTCAGCACCGCCTCATCCTCCAGATGAGCGTGAGCCTGCAAGTTATCTTTAAATTTCTTAAAAGCCCGCTCCAGGCTATCGGAAGATCGGGAAACCTTCTCGGCCTCCCGAACGATCGACTCCTGCTCTGCCTGAGTATCCTCCAGCTCTGACTCTAAGAAGGCCAATTGCCTCTGGAGCCCAAGAATCTGCTCCTTCGTATCAGCAATTCTACGAGAAGCAGACTCTTCCCGAGCATGGCAAGCCTGACTCCTACGACCCAGCTGGTCATACGAAGCGGAGAACTTATCAAGGTCCCACCGTACAACCGGCCCAGCAGTATCTCGGGCCAGCTTAATCCGATCCCGAGCAGCAATGAGGAAGCCACGCTCCCGCTCGATCGCAGCAGGCAAGCCCGCCTGTCGTATCGCCAGTAGTTGGGTCACAAGCTGATCAGCTTCTGTCAGCTTATGTTCCAGCAATACAGCCAATCCCACCCCGCCAGGAAGGGACTTCAAGGTTGCAATTTGACCCCGAGCGCACCGAAGAGATAGAGAAAATGGGGTCCCCCGTCCTATGGCAGCTTCTATGCCCCTTTGCAAATGACGATAGAAACTGTCGACCACGTCCTGCGTCGCCTCGTTCAGAGTTTTCGTGGAGACAGGTGTCAACGGGAGCGTGGCTGGCAGCACCGAAGAAGACGCAACAGAATCCGCCGCTCCTGCTACGAGAGAAACCAGCTCCGCACGAAAGGACGCTTGAACAGCGGCCAACTCCTCTTCGGCAGTCTGTAAAACTTGAATACTCGGCAGGGTCGAGAGGTCGGCCTCCGGAGCCGTATAATCTGTAGAGGATAAGGCGGAGACCATCGCCAACCCCATTTCCATCGGCCCAGAGCTGGCAGGAGGCTCCTCGACGTGAGACGGCAAAGGAGAGGGAACGCTCCTTCCTTCCGTATCACGGCAGACCGAGCCTTCCCCAAGAACATCCACGGCGGGAAGTAAAGGGTCAGGACCTGCAGGGCTAAGGCAACCATGAATCGATTTGACCCGAAGGATATATTGGTAGAGCAAATAAGCCCCCTCACTAGTCAATATCTGGCTTATCTTAACAGTTGAGGAGTGTGGAGGCCGAGGGTCGCTTACAGCCACCGTAGCCTCTTCACCAACAGCTTCTGAGTCAGGTATAACAGACTCCTCCCCTCTTGCGTCCTCGGGAGGGGATGTACCGAGATCAACGGCACCTTGTTGAAGATCAGCGGTCTCGGAGACGGGTCCGAGGGAACCTTCGTCACTCTGGGCCGGGACCTCAGCAACCTCGGAGCTTTCAGCCCCCGCTGAGAGAGCCCCCACAGAAAGGACCGCAGCACACATGTCGCTAATCAAAGCAGCAAGGGCCGGATCAGCTTCAGGGGTGGTAGACGATTCAGGAGAGGTCGGCTCATCGGACACCTACAAAGAAAAGTGATTAAGTCATATCCCCAAGAGAAAAGAAAACTACAACAAAGAGATGGCTACGACTTGGTCTTACCTCCAGAATAGCGTCTGTATCTTCACCCTTCTCGGTAATAAGTAATCCGCGAGACCTAACGGCAGCTCTCTTCACGGAAAAGGTTGCTCTACCGTCAGAAGACTCGTGTCTGACTCGTTTACGCGAGGAACCTGGCACAGCCGAAGGCTGTTCTTCTCTCACTGCTTCCTCTTGTGCCGTAATCAACGGATCTCCCGCCAGTTCATCGGGTGTGGGAAGCGGTTGATCCGTTACTTCTTCACCCCCACCAGAAAGGGAGTCTTCGCTATCATCATCATCCTCATCCTCAGTCGACTCGGAAGGTTCTGATTCAGGGAGGAGGACCTGGAGCGCCAGTTGCTTTCTAGCCTTAGCCCCTTTGGGCTTCTCCTCTAAACCGGTACCCACGATGAAACTGGTACTCGGATCAAAGTTAACAGGAGGCTTATTCGCCATAACGTGATACAAAGCAGCCACGTACAAAATTTCCTTCGGCGCCTTAGCATCGGGAACTGAGAAGCTGGCCCGAGTATGATAAGCGTCATAATAATTCCACGCTCGGACGCCGTCAAGAACGCTGCCTTCAAAACCCAAACAAGGGTTGGGACAATCAAGGAACAACTGGCTATAACCAAACTGGCGGGAAAACCTGCTAGGTAGGTAAGGTTCCAAGTATACATTATCCCGGTTGCGATAAACCAGATGCGCGGGGCGGATATTGCGCAACCAAGCAAGCATATCCGGAGACAGAAAATGAGAAGGTCCAGTACCATCAAGGTGTACCTTCCTCACTTCCTCATCAGAAAAAGGAGGAACAGACACAAAGAGGTCACACCCATCCACTCTCGCCAGCGCCCTCTGACAAGCTGGCATAGTGTTGTATTTCCAAGACCGGTGATGGCATTTGAAGAGGAAAGCATCTTCGGCTGTAGCGTCTTCCGCTATCCCAGGTCCCAGCAAAGACTTGTAGTGCATCGCCAATCACCCTATCAGGTAGTGGAAAGGCAGTTCTACGCGCTCAAAATCCAATATTTTCTTGCGAGCAATAACCTTGGACGAGAATGTTCGCAGACCATGGTGTATGCTGCACACCATAGCAGGAAGGAGGGCCAATCTAACTCCAAATACTAGTTTAACGGCAGGGAGGAAGAAATGACGACCATTCCTCTCGATAGAACCCGCTCCTCCCGAGACTACGCAGTTTCGTAGCCATATCATCAAAAATCCAGCCAGAAGCGCCTTCTCCGACATCTGTATGGTCCCATAGTGAAAATAACTAAGAGAGTCAGCTTGACTCCCGAATATATCGCTCTTGGATCGCAACTTCTTGACACTTGACATCAGATCCCTTACCTCTGCATGCGTTCGAGGAGCTCGGGGAGTAACTTCGCCAGAAGGATCAACTCTAAAAAGATAATTAATCCAGGATGTGGTATGGGGAGCGGTCCCCTCGGAGCTATCTGTCATTTTTATAGCCATCTGATGACAAGCACTATGGTGGCACAACGACTCCCGATACACCGCAACAGAACCCGGGAGTTGCCTATCCAAGGCCTCGAACTCCTCATTCGACGGGGTATACACCTCGAAAGGCTCATTCCCCCATGTAAGTTTAGAGACAGTATACATCTCGTGAAGAGCAAGCCCCAGCTCCCCTACTGGTGCAAAGAACGTCCCTGTTCGCCAGCTATACATCTCCAAGAGCGCTACGAACAGTGGTTTATTAATGGGAAGCCCGTGACAAGTGCCCCAAATGGCATGGTAAAGCCCCACCTCCCGCAAGAATGTTCCATAGGTCTGTAAAACCCAAGTAGTCAACTGGGCCCACGTAGAGGTGGGGTTTATCCAGTTCGGCAGTGCCAGCCTACCAACAGGATAGGACTTCTTGCGAACGAGCCGATTCAGGAAAGTATCAGCTTGAGTAAGTGTGAAGTTGGGACCGTATACATTCATGAAAGAGCCTGGGGCCAGACCCATCATATACCGGAGGACAGAATCCTTACCCGTATACGCTGACCGCATGTTCGGATTATAATGGATGTTGCCCATCAACATCCCTGATTGAGTAGGAGTTAAGTTACACACCATCTTCCTGTCCAGCAACACCATATTGAACCATGACAAAGGATAATGACGTTCCATGAAAGGAATATGGATTGCCACCCCATCTAAAGAGAAATCCCAGTTCTCGGTAATCTCTAAAACTCGGGGATTCTTGATGATTAAAGCATCTCCAAAAAGGAACAAAGGCTTCAGGTATTTTCCATCCAGCTTTCCAGTATTCATCATGGAACAGAGGTAATGGAGGGTCTGATTCTCAATGGCCTTCAACCTCTCCGAAGGCTCGTCGGTAGGGAATTGATTCAACACATGCTTAATTAAGTCGTCAAGACGCACGCCCAGGGCGAATTGATTTGAACCCACTATAAGCTTCCCAGCAGGATTCACGGGCAGATTCACTGGAGAAAAACAAAAGAAACGAGGTTAGAAGATAGTCAAAAGACAGAAGCATTGGAAATATCATTTGAGTCTATACGGCTCAGGTTGTCACAGCCTCATGTGGCTCAGCATTTAGATACGTCCATGCGGTTTCGTGCATCGTAGCCGCATGCACCTCCGAGTTAGCCGAGTCCATGCAACTCAAATTCAGACGAGCTTATAGACTCATGCGGTTCAGGTTAAGCACGCCTACGAAGCCAGACCCACGCGAGCTGACGCGGATACAAGAAAGCGAGCTTATGCGGTTCGAAAGTGAGCGACGCTTATGTGGCCCAAATCGAAAATGCATATGCGGTTCAGATCGAGTATAAACAAGCTCATGCGACCCCAATGGGGGAAGTGCTTATGCGGTCACATCGATAAGCCTCGTACATACGGCTTGTGCATAAAGTATGCAGCAGAGCCATGGCAACAGTTAGGGTTTTCAAACGACCCTTACCAGCAATAGGCGGGTGGACATCAGGGTGAAAAGCAGGCACGCCAGTCGGCGGAGGAGCCGCCACGTTCATCGCCGCAGTCGATGAAGACGCGGCCTTCTTGCCCTTCGCTGCGGCAGAAGATGAGGCGACCTTCTTGACCGTAGCAGCAGCGACCTTCTTGGGAGCCATTGTCGATCGATTGAAGGAAGAAGACGAAGAGCAAAGTCGGCGACAGAGAATTTGAGCAAAGAGAGAAGGTAAAGAAACCCCCAAGAGACTAAACGACTCTTATTTATAGGCGAAAGAGACCCATAAAACGAACAAACGTCTCGGATGACGCCTCGGATTACGCGCCGCTTCAAAAAATAAAGGCAAAAATGCTTCGGTCAAGGCATAACCGACCCTTGGGATCCTCCCCCAAAAGACGGCTTTAAATCAAAACGAATCAAAAGCATTTAATGAAGATTTGCACACGTAATCAGGACACGTGGCAAAGAGCCTATGCGGACAGATGAATCTATGCGGCTGGGACACTTATGCGACATGAACGGGACCATGCTTCTTATTCAAAGTGTTTCAATTTTGTAAATTGAAAACTTTGAAGGAGGTCCTGTAGAAGCATGGAAAATATCAGAATAATGGTCCATGCGGCTCCGGATACGAAGCCCATACGGCTCATATGGGAGCTGTCTTATACAGTTCAAAGGAAGACTCTCCGTCTCATGCGGCTCTAGAGTGTATGCGGTTCAGCAGGAATATGCGGCTCGATCGATGCCACGTGTCTCCCTGTGATCCTTCCCTACAGCTGGCCCCTTGAATAGTGGCCTCATTTAATGCTCTGACACGATTTGACGACTGTGGCGGCTCTGGCATAAAGTGTCATAATGGCTCTGCCATAATGACAGACGCTTTGGGAAAAGAAGAAGATCTCTGACCCGATCCATCAGAAATCCTAGGTTGCCACGTGGCAAATCTCATACGGCTTAAATAGAGAACAGCTTCATGCGGCTCACTGAGAAGTTACCCTATATGACTAGCAGAAATCAGCCATATGCGGCCCACTGAGATCTCAGCCCCTGCGGCTCAATACAACGCTAGCTCATGCGGCTCGCAAAGACTATGCATATGCGGCTCATTGAGAGTTCGTTCCCTGCGGTTCGATGAAGCATTGTCCTATGCGGCTCACAAAGAGTATCTCCCTGCAGTTCAAGCGTTGCCCATCCTATGCGGCTCTGGCAGGACCCACAATCAAAACACGTGGCATCGGATCAATCAACGATTTAACCGAATCTCAACAAATATATTTGACATCATCGTCATAATTACTGAGATCAAGGCATATCATTTATCATCAAGCCAATGGGACACGTGGCGAGCAATCGGGCATTGGTATAATCAATCATGAAGATTTAAAACAATCAGCATTAATTGCTCACGAGATTCGGTGCTATCTGCATTAATGGCCTAGATTCATTGTAATCAGGATCAAGGGTTCAGATGGATTAAAGGAGCGCCGACATTCGAAACAAATGATCATTAGCAAACCCTAATGATCATACCCCACTCTTATAAATAGCCAGCATCATTTCTTTGCACAAGGACCGGCAACAAAAAGAATAAAAATATACAGAGTCAGAGAGAGAATACACAGAGAGAGAGAAAGAAGCCAGGAGAGCAACAGAGGAGCAAAAAGAGCACTTCTTCGTCAACGCCAACCATCTTTTCACAAGGAGCCAAGGCTGCATACCGATCGTCCAAGGAGTAAGGCAGGGCTGCCATCGCCGTCCCGAGCCTCTATCGTCACCCCCCAGAATCTAAAATAAATAATTGTACTTATATTGCTGTACCTAGGTTTTCGTCCCTAGGCTTTCTTTGTACAAGCGAGTTTGTATTGTGAGTCTAAGTTCAGTCCTCCGATAATTGTTCTGTACTTTTACAATCAATGGCAAACAACGGTTTCAGAATGATATTTCAAGTATGAATAAATCTTGATTAGTACAAGTTCGATTAGCGAACAAAATATCAATAAACAAGTAGGAACAAGTATCCATGAAACAAGCAAATCTTTGATAGGAGACAGGATCGAAACAAAAATAATGGACCAACAACTCTCGACTAGAAAATCAAAGTCATGAATGAGGAAACAAGTCTCAAATAGGAAACAAAATCGTCAAAACCCTCAAAGGTATTTGCAATAATGTCTGCATAGGACGGAGCTTTAAACAAGTTTCGAATGAGGAACAGGATTTCGAAATGAAATCCCGAGAAACGATTAAATATCAATAACACGAAGTTTGATAAATGAACAAAATTTGCAAATAGGAGCCATCACTAGGAAACAAGGTCAGGAATGATGAATAACGGTATCGAATAATGAATTTCAAACAATTATCGATTTGGGGATCTGAAATAAGTTTATCAAAATAGGAAACGATATCTCAAAGTAAGTTTCGACATCAATCAAGATTTCAAAAATAGAAAACAAGAAGTTTTAAAGAAATGACCTAGGTGCTAAGAGGATTTTAAGGAGAGACTGGATTGCTAATCAGATACATGGTTTTCCCAACCATGCAAAAGAAATCTTCTGTCTTCAATCTGTCTTCAGTATTTCCTCCGGGACTGGAATTACTTCAATCTTCTTCACTGTCATGACGTAGACTAGTCCGTGCGGTAATGCTCCATATAACTGCTGAATCTGGAGAGGCGGGTCCTTCTGCTGCGGTCCTGGTGCTCCTCGTGCTTGTTCTCGGGCAGTGCGATCAACGGTCTCCAGACAATCTTTGACTTGGTGAGTAGGTGATCCGCAGTACTAGCGTAGTCTCCGTCTTTTGTGACATTCATCGTAGTGGTGTCCTGTGTTGCGGCAGAAAATACGAATGATAGCCGGCTGAATCTAAATCTCCTGCTGGGCTGAAGAAGTGTTGTCTGAGTGTGGCGACGCTTCGCGGATCCATAATAGCTGCTATCTCGGTCATAAGTCTTCATGTCTTTCATAAACTTCAGCTTCAGATCTTATTCTATTATCAGTGCTATATTCTGGATCTTCTGGCTGGTGGCACCAATCTCCGGAGAAGTCGGGTCCTCAGGGACTAGGATGATTTTTAGTGGCTACTCCAGGTTCTCGATCTGCTACTCGGTGCAAGATATGCGCTTGGCATCGGAGAAGTCCAAAAGTCTGAGAGTCTGGAAATCAGAAGTCCTTCCTGGCTCGGAGAGTGCATCCACAAGTCTGACTTGGAAAGGATGGCCTGCTCCCTCTGGTTGTCAAGGGACTCTTCAAACGTCTCTGTCAACTACGTACTACCCATGAGGATAGTAGAGTGATAGAAGGTAGTGGAAGCTCGAAACCTTCAATTGTAGGTGGGTCGACTATCCCGGTGTCGCGTGCTTTTGAACTATCTGCAAAATAGAAAACTGTTAAAATAACCTAGACCTACATTACAACAAGTGTTTATAGAATATTAAAATACCTGATACACCTGATATACCTTTATTTTCCGATTTTTTCTATGCTGTGATCAAGTTTTCCTAGTTAATCAAGTCCCCCAATAGTACACTAAGACCTAGGTACCATTAGGCTAGACCTGCATGGGCCACCACTAAAAACATGTCACGACCCACTCCCGAATAATCGGACACGAGTCGGACACGTCCAGCCTTCGTCGTTAGACACGACTAAGTAAGCTGTACCAAGCTAGGGAAAACTAACCAGATAAACATGAAGTATATAATCACAGCATCTAAAAAAATGTATCCCAGAGAGATCACCATAATCCACAAATCCAGATATCATATGGTACCAGAATCAACAGAAATAAAAAGTGCTATGAACTCTAAAGTCAATATCTAAAAGTAAAGCTAAATAGTCTAAACCTGAAGCCTCAAGCTAAGTCTCATCCTGCTCGGCTAATATCCTGGGCTCTGGCCCATAGAGTAGAATAATATCCTAGAGGTACCTGCAACTTATCCAGTCAGGAGCGGAGCTAGTATATCCAAGGAAATGAACATATACATCATGGTATAAATCAAGAAACAGGAAATATATATATAGAACAAGAAATGAGACAAGACATGAAACTGAGCAGGAATACTGAAAGTAAATACAGGGAATATGGTAAGAGTCCTGAACATGAAATACAATCCTGAACATGAAGTACAACCTGAATTATGAAATACAACCTGAACATGAAATACAACCATGAATCCTGAAATACAACCTGAACATGAAATACGACCATGAATCCTGAAATACAACCTGAATCCTGACATGTGTAATATTTGAAATACTTCTAGATTGTGATCGGCTTGGGTAGATGCAATGAACATGAAATGGTAGGGCTTTGGCCCCGCGTGCACGATACGGGACCCAAGCTATTCACATGAGTAGTAACAGGGTTTGATCACATATCTATAGTATTTCCCCTCCCAGACACAAATGATACATGGAACATGAACCAGAGAATATCGTGATATATCGTGTCATCAAGGAGATACAAGAATAGAAATGAAAGACATGAGAAATAAACAAATTCGAGGAGTATACTTGCCTTGCTCAGGGTGATCGAGGATGGATAGTAGATCTGTGAGTCCACCTGGTATTAAGTACAAGTTGGTTACATACAATTCACCATTGATTAGATATTGTTGTTAACTACTTACCCATCTAGGTTCAATGTTAAATCCAACTGTTTAAATTTTAGATATTGGATGAGTATAATAGAATAAATACTAATTTAGAATTAGACTCATTTTTAGAAATAATTCTTATTATCCAAAATAATAATTTCGAATGTTTTTAAACCATATAACATCTTTAGAATGAACAAAATTAAATATAAAGACGAAATCCTTACTGTTGCTACATACAAACCCCACACTTACTCACAAGCAACACCACTTGTCCCATACCTCACAACAAAACTAGTCCTCAACCAAAACCCAACTATAATAGATGAAAATAAGCACTGTCTACAATGTCTACTTGCAGGAAAATAAGCACTGTCTACAATGTCTACTTGCAGGAAATAAGCACAACTTAACTATCAACAAAAATAGGTTAATATAACCAATGAGCCAACACAAAAAGCCAACACAACATTCTCTGTTTACTGGATTCGAATACTCAGTGGCCAAACTAAATTGAATCCTCATTTCTTATGTTCTAATCAAAACTCTTCTTGGCGCCAACTGATACCAAACACAACCCTCCTGACCAACCATAGGTACACACTACAATCACAGCTATATTGGCTTAGAATGGTTTCAAATAATAGGATTTCCTTTCATCCCACAGAACCATTCATACCCCACATTTAACCCAACCTGCCATATCCAAATCAAAGATTGCAGACTGCAAGAACACCTATAAACCTAACAGAATTAAACCAAGAAAAATAAAATACAAAATTGAATACAAAATATAAGTACAACCAATCGAATAAAAGGGAATTCTCCATCCTACTCAGAAGAATCAAAATAAGAATTAATACAACTATATTGCAAGAATATCAAATACTGTTAAGCATTCTAGCTTCACTCAAAAATACATAGTTAAGAATTGACACTCCTATTGCAAAACGTACGCTAGAACCAAGCCCAGGTCTCCTCAATACAATACTGTACTAATCCAGCTCCTTCTACTGTACTTGAACGCAACCCGGACACGCACCCATACCTCGATACGAACATCATGAATATACCCAGGACACAGCTAACACTGAATTACGAGTCACACGACTCCCTACGATCGATCCTGCCCTGCCCAATACTGAACACAGTACACATATCCCTCTCTACAAGACCACAACAAAATAATAATAAACAAGAATCAAGAAAATATACCTGCAGCAGATATTTCGTCGACACAACGTCTTGTGTCAGGTTAATTGTTCAAGACACCAGTCCTCTACTGTGACAAGGAATCGAGCACATGGTGCTCATGAATTATAGAGAAAATATCAGAGTTCAATACTCTACATGGATCAAATTCTTAGGAATTACAACTCAAAATCAATTACCTATAGGTCAATCTTCACAATCAACTCCAGTAATCTGTTAACTAATCACTCCTCGATCTAGTCGATATTCATTTGGATCAACACAACTGAATCAAAATAGAAGTGAATGATTGATCAACCCACAAATTGTCAAGAACAGAGGTCCAATTAAATTAATGAAGAATCGGACGAGGACTTACGACTTAGAGTTAACGATCGGAAGCCACGTCGAGGAAATTCGTCGTCGATCGTCGGAGATAAATCAGTCACCGCTCAAAACAATCGCACAGTCAAGCGTCGTCGAGAAAACAGCGACGTGCCGCCAGGAAAGAAGGTCGTCGCCGTCGAATGTCACCGGTGAGTAGCGCCGCCGTGGACTGGGCTGCCAGAGGAGGAGATCACCGTCCTTGCATGGGGGCGTTCCCTGTGGCTCGGCCGAAGTGGCTCGATCGCCCGAGATTCGTCACTCCGATCAACCGCTCGCCGAAGGAGATCTGCTCGTTACTGATGGAGAAGTGGCTGGTCACCGGAGAAGGGTCGTCGCCGTCGCCATCAGAAGAACGATGCGCGTCGTGGAGATCATCGTAGAGAACTTTGACCATGAAGAGACGATCCCACCACCTAACTGCGGTGGAGGGCCGCATAGTCGTCGCGACCGAGGAGGGGGGCTGTACGCAGACGGAGCAGTCGCGCGCCGCTCGCCACGGAAGGGACCCCACCGCCATCGTCGCTGCCAGAGAAGTGAAGCCTCGCCATCGCCATCGCCGAAGTGAAACTAGGGTTAGGGTTTACTTTGGGGAAAAGGAAATTTAGGGGAGGAAGGAGCTCTCGAGCTCTGTTCCTTGAATCAACAGAGAGGAAATATAATAAGGGAGAGAGAGAAAAGAATTGGTATTAAATAAGTGAGAGTGTTCACTTTACTAAAAAGTCCCCTAAAGATTACTTATTACAAATTTGCAAGAAAATTAGTTAGAAAGGTTAGTGGGGTTGTAGGAAGTTTGTTAGAAACTTTGGAGGAACCACTCCAATTAGTTGCTAGAATTTTCCCTTCTAAAAATATCATTCACCATATTTATATTTTAAAATCAAAATTTATTATTTGAAACTTAATCATGAACTATCATTAATATAAAATAACATTAAAATCAAATTTATTTTCTCAAATCAGGTAGATGGAGTTACAGCAGTCATGGTACGTAAGGAGTCGCACGGGGCCGTACATGTACTGTCTTGTCGGGGTGTCACCATTATATGGGAGAATAGATGGCTACGACGACTGGCCTAGACACTGGTGGGAGCCACAGCAGTAGGGCTGCAGCACAGAGACGAGGTTGGAGGAGAAGAACTTGAGGAAAGAAGGTGGGGAATTTGGGAAGGAGGAGAAGAAGTAGAAGAAGAAGGAGGGGGGCTGGTGTGTTCGGCCAAAGGAGGAAGAAGGTACTATTGTTGGTGTAGGGTGTGTATGTGTTTGCATAAAGGAGAGAGAGGAAGATGTGTGGTATAAAGGAGGGGTTGGCTGTTGTTAGAAAAAGATAGAGAGGGAAAGAGTTGTCTAAGGAATCTCTTCAAAAGTAAAGAGAGAAAAGTTTAGGGATTAGGGCCAGCTTCTCCTAGGAGTGTGTGGGTTGTCATGAAGAGATGAATGGTTGAGAATAAGTAGGAGTTTGAATGAGTGGCTAGGATTGAGTGTGGGGATTAGGTCATATTTTAGGAATTTGATCACTAGAGTTGTCCTTTGAATATTTTTGAGTGGGTACACTAGGTGTTTGGTGTTTTGTAGGAATGGAATGGTATTGTGTGTGTAGATATTCATGTGGGGATGACATGAAGCTTGGATTTGGTTTAATTGAGTCGGGTTGGGTCAAACTCGGACTTGGTACAATAAATAGCTTAATTTAGTAATTTATGATCACAGGTAAATAAGTAGCACGTGGGGCTCAATTGAATGGAAACAAGTGTCAGATCTATAGTAGGCTTAATGTGGATCGTGTTTATATTTTGGTTTGACAAATTTGGGTCGAAATGATGTCTCCAATTCAAGTCGAAAATAAATATGACTCCGTGGGATGAATTAAGATCAGGTAATGTGTCAGAAAAGTTGTGCAATAAAAATAAAGCAGAAGGAGGTGTGTTTTAGTGGGAAAGAATGGTGTTGGGTGTTTGGGTGGGTTATGAGAGTGGTCACATAAAATTGGGTTGGGTGTTAGATCAAGTTGGGTTAAGTTTGGGCTAGGTGTGATCAATGGCTACAAATTTAAGTCATTTAGATCATTGATAAAATAATAGAATATGGGAGATCAATTGGGTGGTACACAAGTGGTATGTGTATAGTAGACTAAAAATGGATCGAAACCATATATTAGGTCGATTAGATTAGACCGATATCGAGCCCCAAAATTAAATTAGAAGTTAGGTCAGGTTTTACGGTAGAGGGTCAAATAGCCTAAATTGATTCGAAAGTTGTGCGATGCAAATAGAATACAAGAGGATAAGTTTGAGTGGGACATGATATATAAACTTGAAGATAAACTTGTCTGCTACAAAACTTATGAAGGAAGTTTTCAGAGATTGACATCCCTGACACTCCAAAAATCAAAGTCACGAAAAAGAATATTTAATAACAAAAATAATTATAATAAAATATTTATTGAAAATAATTCATTTAGACAATTTTCAAATAAACTCTAAATTCAAGGGGATCACACTATCACTGTGGTAAAAGTTGACACATTAAACAAAAATACTACATACTTTTTTCGGCATGTGAAGAAGACTATGTGAATATCACTTGTTAAGACTCAGAATGGGTGATTGATTCAGGTGCCTCCTTCCATGCAACTCCCTAAAAGGACTATGTTACTTCAATTTGCGAATGTAACCTTGGAACAGTAAAAATGGATAACAAATTTTTTTCTCCAATTCTTGGCATTAGAAATATTTATGTTATTACTAACATTCAAACCATGATGATGCTAAAAGATGTTAGATTTGTGCCCGATTTTTGTGTTAATCTTCTCTCCATCGGCAAGCTTGAGGAAGAAGGATATACAAGCAACTTTGGTATAGGATGTTAGAAGCTTTCTAAATGGGCACTTGTACCGACAAAAGAAAATTAGTATTTCACTCTCTATAAGACTCAGTTACACTTAGAAAATGATGAACTTGGTACAGTGAAAGGTAACTCTATGATTTGTGGCACAAGCAGCTTGACACCATTAACAAAAAATGATACAAACTCTTACAAGATGACAACAACTTCCATCCAGGCAAGGTATAACTTTATTCTATTGTGATCATTGCTTGATCTCGGGTAACTTGTGTTAAAAATTATAACAAAAATAAAACTGCATATTGGACTTAGTCTATTCGGATGTATGTGGACCCTTAAATGTAAAAACCTTTAGTGGTGCCTTTTACTTTGAGGCCTTCATAGATGGTGCATCTAGAAAGGTGTAGGTATATGTCATACAAGTCAAAAATCAAGTCTTTGAAGTTTTCAAAGACTTTCATACCAATGCTAAAGAGAAACTAGGAAGCGCGCTCTTAAAGTATTTTCATACGGTTAATGGTGGTGAGTATACTTCAAGGATGTTTGAAGATTATTGTTCTATTTATGATATTAGATGTAGTGCCCTGATTTTGTTGTGGAGCATGGTTCGAACTAGCGGCCATATGGCCAAGTCGGATGACATTAGGGAAACTTTATTTGGGAAAAACTTTACCAGAATCGCGGGATAATGAATTCAGATCCTTTTCTCGTGATGGATTGGACACTTTTTAAATGATGCCAAAGATGCAGTAGCGCACGTTTTGGAAAAAAAATTCTATATAAGAGTCGCTTGCCCCGAGACTGTAGCCCTACTATTTTTCGATGTCGCTTTCGCTGTTAGATTTGTGTACATTTTCGTTATTATTTTCGATAAATGTTTTCATGGATTTATATTCACTATCTGCGTATTCATATCGAATCACTGAGAGAGAGAGAGAAAGAAGTATGCTGACCAGACGTTGGTGCTAATGCAGGTACTATGCAGTGAACTGAGCTTGACGTTGCATGGAAGACCTTTTTCTCTCGGCAATTCACCAACAAGTGAATGGCTTTGATCCTTCGACGATCCTTGATCATCTCGTGTAACAAAGGATGACTTGTTGTTGCGTCTGGTGCTTAATAAAAGATGTTTAGTAAGAACCGTGAAAGATAATGAAAGATAAATTATCACATGGCTAGGTTATGTTGCAAATTAAAATGATGCCTTGTATGCTGCAATATGAATTATTGAATAGGTGATGGAAAGACCCAAGTATTGGACGGTAAGTATTTCGGACTTCGGTTCGAAAGAATGGTATCATAAAATGAATAGTCCCTTGGTTGGATAAATAAGTATACGAGCCTATGGCTCAAGGCAAGATGGTAAGATGGAAAAATGAATGAGAACTGTGGCTTATGTACTTGAATTCTGTTATCATGCATGTATGTTTCTTATTTAGTTAAGTTGCATACACATGCATGGTTATGGACAACTTGTACAGAAGAAATAGTTCCTCGAGCGATACCTTGAGGACACAAAACTGATTCGGCCTAGGAGGAACAATAGTGCTGAAGTAGTAGCACAGTGGTGAAGTAGTAGCACGGTCTTTCGGAAACCTTTCGGTTGGACTAGATACCCACCACTGAAGGGGAACTGTTTGACCACGATATCCAAGATGGCATGTAGCCAGTGGCCTTCATATAGATGCGTCATAGCTAACAATGTCTTATGCAGGCAGAGTAAGTATTACTCATAAATATATAACGATGTTTCTCGACCGTCGGTAAGATTAACCAAATTGGTGAACAATATGAATTGCTTATGTTTCTAACACCAACTTGTGCTTCTTATGTTTCCTATCAAATATGAATCGTTAATGGACCCTAAGGCAAGATAGAAATATCATAAATCAATAGTGTACATTCTTATAATTTACTACCGTTGATTTATGGTGAGATTGGTTGTGGCTGCTCACCAGTACATATGTGGTAATGTACTGTTCCTCTTCTCCACAGGTGCCGAAAACCTAGTAGATAATCTTAGACGCTAAAGGCTTGCTGTCTGACTCTTTAGAAGCTTTACAGTTCCTTCAAGTTTCCACTTGAAAAAGAAGGTATTTTGCTAAAGGTGGTTATTACCGCATTTTTAATAAAGGGATATGATGTATGGAACAAGTTGTATCTCATTTCAATATTTCTGCAAGTTGTAGCCAAGTTTGGCATTTCGTCTCGGTTGTTTGAGAGCCTTATGTTTTCTATACAAGTTATCAATAAAGAGCTTATTTCGGATTTTAATCTGTGTTATTCAATTTCTTTGAGAACTTGCTGCAAACTCTATTCAAAATATCTCTTTTATAAAACGTACACGAGCACGTCTTGTACAAGTGCAAATCTAGACTTGTACGACATCACGTCTTGGCGAGGACGAACGATTCGGCATGAATCAAAGCAAGGACGAACGATTCCACAAATCGGGACGTGACATTAGATAACAAATGTCTGTCCCACACACACCAAACACAATAGGGTTGTAGAAAGAATAAACCTCAATTGTCGAAAGAAAAAAAGTATGTTATCCTTAGCTATATTACCTAAAATATTTTTAAAAAAATAGTACAAACTGTCTGCTACTTGACAAAGTGTCTCCCTCAATTCCTTTGGATAAAGATATTCCTGAAAGGTTTTGGAGTGAAAATGATATTTTTTATTCCACTTGTGGGTTTTTTGGGTGCAAGACATTTGACCATGTACCTAAGAATGACAGAAAACATTTAATGATAAAGCCATTTTATGCATCTTCTTGGGTTATAAAAATGAAGAATTTGAATATAGGTTTTGGGATCTTAAAAATAAAAAAATTGTGAGGAGCATGGATGTTATATTTTGTAAAGATAAAATACTGCTAATTCTGAAAAAGTAAGAGCCACAAAATATTCACATCATCCCAGATCCAATCTCCATATTATTTTCCTTCTCTGATGCTCATAAAATAAAAAAATTTACGATGTGCGAGAAGAAAAAGAAATTTATACAGGTTCTCCAGGTTTTGAGTAGGGGAGCATGAACATGTAAAACCACTACATGTGGATCGGCCACAAACACCTCTGTTGAGACAGTCGAACAATGAACGACAACCCTCAACTAGACATCCTAATTTTAGTATACTATGGTGACAAATGTAGGTGAACCGAAAAGTTTCCTTAAAGCACAAGTTCATAAAAATCGTGTCAAGTGGAAGAAAGCCATGCAAGAGAAAATTCATTCTTTGCATGAGAACCACACTTATGATCTGAATAAGCTACCTAAGAACAGAAAAACCTTAAAAAATTAAACGGGTGCTCAAAATCAAGAAAGAAGAAAATAGCCAAGTCAAGTACAAAGCTTTCCTCGTGATAAAATGTTTCAGTCAGAAGCAGTGTATTTATTACGAAAAAATATTTTCTCCAGTTGTGAAGATGTCTTCCATTTGGATTACTTTTGGTCTTGTTGCTTCTCAAGATCTTGAAGTTGTGCAGTTAGATGTGAAGACAACATTCCTTCATGATAATTTTTCAGAGAAAATATATATGGAACAACCAGACGGTTTCAAGGTAAGAGACAAAGATCACTTTGTTTGCAAATTAAATAAAAGTTTGTATGGGCTGAAGCAGGCACCGTGATAGTGGTATAAAAGGTTTGATTCTTTTTTATGTTTGACCATAGGTACAAAGAACATTTTAAGTCTAGAAATTTTCTGATTATCATTTCATTATTCTCTCTCTCTCTGTTTGTTGATGATATGTTTGTTGTTGGAAAAAAAAATCTAAGGTTGATAGGTTGAAGAAAGAGTTGAGTAAGTCCTTTGACATAAAGGACTTAGGAGTAGCACAACATATACTGGAAATAAAGAATTCTTGAGACAGAAATGCAAGAAAGTTGTGAATATCATAAGAGAGATACATTGAACATGTTTTGGACAAGTATAATATCTTAAACTCCTATCCAGTCAGCACACCGCTAGTAGCTGTAACACCCAGTTTTCTAAAATGAGGGTAATTTTGAAATTTTGAAATTATAATTATTATTTATTGATATTTATTTCATATTATGATTTTTGGTAATTTTTAATTAATTTTAAACTATTTAAAATTATGACTTATGATTTTGGTGTCTAGCTAGTGTAACCATAGGGATAGCTTGACCTAGAGCCTAGCCATGAGATTAGGGTATTTCATTTATCATTTTAGCCTAGAGGGTATTTTTGTCACTTTTGAATTATTAGAATTTAATATATATTTTATTAGGAATTTTAATGATTTATTGTGAATTGTTTGATTTAAATATTATTTTAACTAATTTTTATGTGGTCTAGTTTAGCCTAACCTAGATTAGTCCTGGTTAGTCATGGTTAGACTAAGTTAGATTGAGATTGGTCATGGTTAGTCATGGCTAGTCATGATTTGTGATTGATTAGTTATTAGTCATATTGATTAGTTAAGACTAGTGATAGGCTACCTAGGTTTCATCTAGCCATTGAATTGTCTAGAATGATGGAGAACCCTTAGATCAACCCTAGCCCTAGATTTTAGGGCAGCCATCTTGGGACTTTCCCCTATTTAATCCCTCCCAAATCTTTGCCTCCTTGTTCATTCTCTCCCTCCTCAAGAACAAGGTAAGCTCAACTTCCTTTTTCTATAACTTCTCCATTCCTCATCCTTTTCCAACTAAACTTCTTGCATTGTGACCTAACCACCACCCTCTTGCTGTCCATGGAGGTAGAGTACTGATTTGGGGATCATATTGTGCTCGAGCTACAGTAACGTGGACTGTACTTTGGCAGTTTTTGGAGCTTGAGACACCCATTGGTAAATCCCTCTTCCCTATTTAAACTACTGATTTATCATCATGAATACATAGTCCTAGGTCCCCTCTAGCCTCGGGTAGGAGCTGACCCCAATTTGTGTCGGATACGTGTCCGTATCAGACACGTATCAATAGGAATACCTAGGTGTTCGACCTAATGCCCCAATAGGTTTTTCCTTATTATTTTCTGATTGTGTTTGAATAGGAATACTCATTTTAGTGTCGCTTATTGGTTTCTTCGTGTCTGAGCGTGTCTTGTGTCATTTTGGTGTCGTGTCACACTCGTG
Source organism: Iris pallida (assembly GCA_029216955.1). NCBI lineage: Eukaryota > Viridiplantae > Streptophyta > Magnoliopsida > Asparagales > Iridaceae > Iris > Iris pallida. The sequence goes on along the minus strand of JANAVB010020598.1, from coordinate 3,637,414 downwards.
CACATGCCCGTGCACGCGTTAACAGTGATGCCCTGCTGCTCGGGGTCTCGTGTTCAGCGCACAGGGCACGTGGACACGTGTGCTTGGACACGAAGTAAGGGGCAGTGTCTGTCATGACACCCCCGAAGTTTCGTGTCCAACGGATACGTGTCGGCTGCGGTTGGACACGCGCACTGGTCGCCCGACCTATGACTCTTCCGTGCTTGAGTGTGTGTGATGTTTTTGGACACGTTCGTGTCATGTTTTGGACACTATTTTAGATGTACATCACATGCACATATAGTAGGTTAAATACCAACTCTTATTTCAACATATTAATGTGTTTTAATATTCAATTTTGGTTTCCCCATTTATTCTGATACTATCATGTATCAGTGTTTGTTTCACTGTTTTAATCCTGTTTGAATTTCGTTTAATGAAATATATCATGTATTATGTTAGGATTTAATTACTACATATCAAATACCCTGTTTAGTACTAACCCAGAGATTTTGGTATGAGTTATGATTCCTTCAAGAATAACACTGTTAACATTCTCCTGAGATTCCTTTGTTGAACTGATTTTGGTTGGGTTTAGGATTTGTATATATAGAGGTAAATATATACATAAATGTTGTACAATGGTTACATGAATTGATTTCTATTCCTTTTCCTAACTGTTATCCCTATTTTTTGCCACATTATGTATGTTAATGTTTTCTCAAAAACACACACCCACAGATTGCTCACTGATTTCCTTTTTCCTTAGTGAACTGTAACTGAATTGGGTCCCTTTTCCCTTCCTTCCTGTAAACTGGATTTATTGGAAGTTCATTGCTTAACTGAGTTATTGAAGGTTCATTTAAGAAATTGTGTAACTGAGATTTCACTACACATGTTCTAACTTACTCACACAGAAATTCCTATGCATTCCCTTCATGAACACCCACATGAGAACACAGGTTTTTCCTACACTAATAACTTTCCTGTCACCACATTTACATACTGCTATAAGACCTGAGAACACAGGTTCCTCACATACCCTGTCACATTTGAACCCACACTGCCTTTTGAAAAATCTGAGAACACAATAAGCCTAGGCCATTAAACTGAAATTGTGAACTGATAATGTTGTATGGGTTTCTGGATATTGAAAACTGAGTTGATTTCCTTTCCTTTCTAAAACTGTGATCTAATTGTTGGTTCAGCTATTGTTGTTGAATGGTAGGATGGAATGTTGAATTCGAATTTAGGTTGAGATGTTTTGAACTGTTATTGAATTCCTTTCATTTCTGTTAAAACTGAAACCTGAAATTCATTAACAGACTATTGCATATGAACTTGAGGAGGGTTGTTTGGTTTATAGGTTGGAAACTGAAAATGGATGAACTGTGATTTTTCCTAAATAAAAACCTGAGAATTTCTTTCCTACATGTTCTTAACTGTACACTGAATTGGAGTTTTGTTTTGTAATACATGTTCTATGGGTTAAAACTGAAATTGATATGTAGAACTAAAATAGGATTTGAATTGATAATGTAAATTTTGATATGATATTTTGATATGTTAAACTGAAGTTCACTGATTTTGAGTATTGTATGTGACTGAAATAGGAATGTAGATAACTGAGAGCTATGGATACACACTGTTTAAGATTCCTGAGAACCCACATTCATTTCCTGGACTGAGACACACAAGTTTTTCACTTCACCAAGCTCACAGGCTCTGTGCACACACATTAATTCAGCACACACACACACAGCCTATAAATGGCTCCTGAGCACAGCCCTAACACTAGCCTATTACCTGTCCATACTAGCCCCTAAACTTGACACCCTAACCAGCCTAAACTTAGCCATGAACCCAGATATATGCTGTCCAAGATTCACCCCAATGTGCTGTCCCATTGACAGCCATTTGGCCCCCCAATTCCAGTCCATTTAGTCCCATTGTTAGCCTCCCCTTTCAGTCCATACTAATAGCCAAATGACAGCCATTTCAAGTCTCTTAAATCACCAAATACCAGTCCACATGTGGACAGCAGCTGTAGCCATAGCCTCCCTTTTTTCTGTCACTTAAATCAGTCCCTTAACCACCCATTGTTAGCCCCTTTGACAGCAAACAAGTCCCCACTTGCCTGACCACAATTGACCCCATGGTAAGCCATTGCATGCCCATAAAGCAAGCCTAATCAAGCCAAATATCTGTCCATACATACACCATGACAGTCCCCTACAAAACAGTCCACATTAGCCTTATTAACCCCATGATTGATAGCCTCAAAACCTGAGAATGAATAGGGATTGGTCATTGTACTATTTTAAATAATGCATGATGTGTATGAATGATGTATGTTGATGAGTAGGATATGTATGTATACATATATGAAGGCATATATGTATATATATTAATGTATGCATACATGTATGAATATATATAGGCATGTATCAATGTAAAGTAATATAATCTATGTAATGTACCCCATGTAATGTATGTAGGCATGTAATAATGAATGTATGGATGTATAGTAGGAATACATGAATGAATGAAGGTAAAATACAAGTTGAGTGAAGGTGATGCAATGTTCTATGTTAACAACCCTATACTCACCTCATGTACCCTTACACTATTTTTCTACACATTGCTATGACACTATGTTGACACTATCACAATGATACTAGTTCACATTGATGCATGTCGCACTTGGCTTTTCCTACACGTTCACTCACACCTTATCTCTCCATATATATGTTGTGTGTGATTAGCTTGGCTTGGCTTGTGCTTGTATTTGATTGCTAGCCTAGGCTTGGTTAGGCCTAGTGAGACTTGTTATACTTGTTTGGGCTAGGACTTGACCTAGTTGACATAGTTTGACTAGTCTAGTTGACTAGAGTTGACCGAGAGTTGACTTTGGTCTAGTTTGACCTAGACAACATGCAGATGCATTGTACATTCCATATATCACCCTCTGTATACGTCTTGACTTGTGTTGCTCTAACTAGGAGTCGGGTACCTCATCTCGGACAGTATATTTACTTCAGACATTCAGATACGAGGCGAGTACATTCTCTGATCATTTCATATCCTGCTTAGAATTATTTCCTGCAGTAGATTACTTTACTTGTACTGTCACGTTGGTCACACGGATTGGTACTATATGGATCCTTTCTTGAGATGTTATCCTTAGGGAGCATCGGGTACTCTATGTTCTGTGCGTTTCACTTTCATAGCGTATCATATGCTTCTTGGTTCTTTTATCACTTACGACATGTACCCTCATGATCGTAGAGTCTTCCTGGAATCTTACACTGTTGGGTTATCCCCAGAATCCCTATTTTTATGGGACTTACACTGTTGGGTTATTCCCAGAATCCCCATTTTTATGGGACTTACACTGTTGGGTTATCCTCAGAATCCCCATTTATATGGGACTTACACTGTTAGGTTATCCCCAGAATCCCTATTTTTATGGGACTTACACTGTTGGGTTACCTCCAGAATCCCCATTTTTATGGGACTACTATGTATCACCTTCGGGGTCTACCACCCTTCGGGGGCTTATCACCCTCGGGGTCTATCACCTTCGGGGTCTGCTACATAGCATCATATAACATAACCTGGCTGGATCCTTGTGTATTGATTGGGGTACGGGGGAGTATTACATATTCATATTGTACTCTGACTCACTAGTCACTGTTAGTTCTCTATGTATAGTAGATATTTCTATTACAGCTTTCTCTCTCTGTTTACATACTGCACTTCTTTCAGTACTTGTATCTTACTTTACTGCATGTTCATATTTTCTAACCTGCTATGAATTGTTGAGATGTACTGTGCTCGCTCCCGTCCTGACTGGACCTGTTGAAAATTTTACAGAGGATGATGAGGAACCCTGCACCCGTACTTGAAGCTTGCCTAGATGACACTCGCGACCTGGACCCCTGGGAAGGTTCAGGCAGCTGCTCAGGATGATACCTTGTATAGTGTAGATAGCTTAGACTATTTCTCTTCATGTTTAGTTGTTGTCTTGGTTTCAGAGTTGTATATTATAGAGATGTTGAGACTTGTATTTCATTTCTATTGTACCTCAGTTGAGGATTCCTTTATCTATTTCATCGTGCCATATTCTATCTATAGTTTGTGATTGAGTTTTACCTCTGTGTTGGCCTCCTTATGGAGAGTATACTATTATGTCAGTTATAGTTCATGACCTAGAACAGCGTTCTATAGCCGACACTGTGGCGTAGGTTGGACGTTGTTACGCTCTCGTACCCTCACAGTGGGTGCGGGTCATGACAGTAGCTAATTTTAAGCTAAGTACAAAACAATGTCCTTCAAGTGAGAATGAGGAGGAGATAATGAGCATTCCATTTGCCTCAACTGTCATAAGCTTGATGTACTACATGGTTTGTACAAGATCCGATATAGCACATGTAGTTGGAGTGGTGACTTGGACAAAAAAGTCCATATCGGAATACCTTTTTACCTTTACAAGGGGAGTCGTATCTTAGCAATCAAAACTGCAAAATTGTATCGCTCTGTCTACCACAAAAGATGAATATATTGCTGCTACAGAAGCTAGTAAGGAGCTCTTATGGATAACGAATTTCCTAAGAAAATTCTCTCAAGCTAGAGAAGTTCACTCTGTATTGTGACAATCAGAGCATCATCGACTTAAGTAAAAATGCTACCTATCACTCAAGGACAAAGCACAGCCACATGCGCCATAATTTGATTTGAAATGCTTTAAAAAATCGTCTTATGCATATTAACAAAACTAATACAAGCCAAAATTTGTCTAATATGATAACAAAATCTCTACCAAAAGACGTATGACTTCTGCCGAAGGATGACATGCATGCCTACTGTTTGAAAATTTTCTCCTCATGAGGATGGAGGGAGAGATTGATGGAAACGGTGTACATCCCCATGATGAATAATATGTATTTGATCCTTAGAGATCAGTCACCCACGGTTGGGTTCGGTCATGTACTTGGCCATTTTATTGGGTACAATTTTTGTGAGATTCAGTTTTGTGAGGCTGATTTGGATGTGTTGCAGTCATTATTTTACTCGATCTTCAATACGAAAGAAGTAGAAAAAAGTTTTATCTTTAATAAAGGATTTGAATCATGGCATTGAAGGACTATTGAAGAAGTTATGAATATATGAATTCGCCTATATGTTCATATTTTGCATGTATTCAGCATGCATGCAACATTAATGCTTTGGCTTTCTCCAAGCATTGGGAGATGAACGGACTGATCTTGGAAGATGGAAGGACTGCCTTTTGGACTTCTCCATGCATAGAAAGTGGTGTGCCCAAGAGGCACATTCTTCCTATAAACAGTGGGGAGATGATGAAGGTTGACAAAACAACACACAACAACAACAAAAGCTCTTGTAATTCTCACACTTGTAACCCAACTCAAGCGAGTTTGTGACAGAAAATGATTATCAAGTTAAGTTATATCAACTTGAGAGGAGAGCCCTTTGTAATCATTTATTTAATTATAGTGAAAATGGCGAAGAAGGGAGGATGAAGACGTAGATTCAAATTGAACTAAATCTCGGTAAATTTTGTGTGTGCAGTCTTTCTTTTTCTTCTCTTCCATTTTTATTTTATTCTCATCTCATCACAAAGATGAAAAAATGTCTCACTTTTTCTAACAATAACCTATTTGTCTTTTAGTACAGCCTCCAGCTTTTAAGTATATATATATTCCTTCTACATGTATGTATGATTGAAATCCATTGTTTGTGCTTAATATAAACTACATTTGATCAAATTATTCCTAAACATCACTTTCCAGATGTTGATTTGCAATTAATTCATTTTTTATAATAATAAGGGCTAATTAGTGTATGGACCCTGGATTTTATATCATATTAGCGTTTAGGCCTGTCCAAATAGAAAGTTTGGACCTTGGATTTCTTTTGTCTTTCTTCTGATTATGCCCTTTAAGGATGGCATCAGCTAGAGATTATAGTCACTTTTTCATTATTAGAGAAGCATCAAAGGAGTTGGCGTCCAGCTTCTAGGTGCCAAAGAAATTGGCACCCCACCAATCCCTTCGAGCGCCATCTCCTTTGGCTCCTAGTCCCATATGCCAACGACTCCAATGGTGTCTTATCCCCATTTTGGCAAATTCTCCAAACTTTCTTCTCTTCTCTGTAAATTTTCTATACTTCTTCCCACTGTACAAAAATTTCTGTTTATGGGATAATCACAATGCTTGTTCTTTCACTACTAAAATACAACGATTTAGCGACGGTCCTATCCGTCGCTAATTGAAATTATCGACGGATACGGGCTGAAAAAATCCGTCGGGAATAACCTCGTCGCTAAAACTAGTCCATCGCTAGTCCGCTGCTTAGCGACTACTTAGCGACGAATTACAGTTGGCTAAATCAAAACAGTTAACGACGACTTCCCGTCAACTCTGAAAGTTTAAAATTTTAATATAACAAAGAATAGCGACGGACAATGCGTCGCTAAATCATCACTAAACGCCTATCAGAGGGTTTCTGATACGCAACATCCATCGCTAATCCTTCGCTAACCTCGTCGGATTAGCGGCGGAGTAGCGACTGATATTCCGTCGATAGGCTCCTGGATATCTTTCATAATTCCAGGACCTTGGCGACGGATAACCCGTCGGATTTTAGTCGCCCATCCGTCGCTAACTGGGAATACACCAGTTAGCAACGGATAGTCCATCGAAAAGTGGTCGCCAGTCCGTCGGTAGCTGGAAATGTTTTGAAAAAAATAGCATAAAACTGGGCATTTCTAATATACACAATTTCAATATACAAAACACACAAATAATCCCAAGCAATTCCAATATACACAATTCCAATATACAAAACACAAATATTCAATATTCAATAAAACTAATATCCCAAGAACAAATATACAAAATACACAAATATTCTAATATACAAAACACACAAACAATTCCAACACACAAATATCCCAAGCATTCAAATTGTTCACACAAAACACACAAATATTCAATATTTAAACACAAATATTCAATATTCAATAAAAAGGAAAATCGACTTTGGCCTCAGCAAAGACCGTAATTCAGACGATGAATCCTCACAGCCAGGGATCATAGTTGCGTTGAGGCATGTACCATTCTCTCAGCCACTTTGCATACGAAGGCTCAATCTGGTTGAGGTCTTCTGTAGGGATAGGAGGGTCAGTCCCGTTGCTACTACTCTCTGACGGTGGCTCCTCCTTAACTTCAACCTTGGGAGTAATCTCTTCCCTGATGGTCATCGGTTCCTCCTTGACCTCGACCTTTGGTAACACCTCCTCCTTAATAGTCATCGGCTCTTATTTGACGATGGAAACTTCCTCCGTGTCGACCTCCAAGGGTTCCTTGTCTCAGCCCCTTCCTCGGCTAGCAGCACCACCTCGGGGAGTCTTGGAAGCCATCTCTCTGACAACAAAAATTTTCATATAGGGTAAAGAAATTTACTCAAATTATAAAAAAGTAAGAAGTTTATCGAAATTGTAATCGGAGTAATGAAACGACATTGGAGATGGCATGTCGTAGTGGTCGGATGGGAGGGGGGTGACGTGCCACCACCCATGGCACACTAGGGGGACGCCTACAAATAACAGGGACACTGACACACAAATATAGCTCGAGTGAGCCAAAGGCATGCAGCCACTTTCCTCCCTCCATTCTCCCTCTCCCTCTCTCATGCTATCAACGTCACAACTTTACCAGTGTTGCTCTGTCTAATGATGATGAACGCAAAAAATCAAAGATCCTCTCTCCTTTCTCACTCTTCACAGTTCTCACAACAGGAAGGATCACTGCTTTTTAGTTCCCTTCCATCCATCCATTCCTCCGTTCTGATCAAGCTTCTTCCTTCTCCTCTCCTCCACCATGGCTTTGGACCTATCTGATCCTTCCTACTTTCTTTCTTCTTATTTGACTCTCTCAGCCACATATGATATCCAGCTCAAGTGTAGAGTCGGGGGAGAAGAAGTGGGCAGGAAGAGGAGGAGGAAGCAGCACAGCCGACGGCATGACCTAGAGGAAGTATAGAGGTTTTGTTGGAGGTGCTGGCAATTTTCCCAGGATGGTGTTGAGGAGCAAGTGTAGAGTCGATCGAAGGAGCCATAGCTTCCTTCCGCTTCCTCCTCTCGAGGACTTCCAGTTCAAAGAACAAGACGAAGGCTGCTGGAAGACCATAGTCATGATAAGAAACATCCCAAATAAAATCAAGACAAAATTCATCTATGAAAGTGCCACCACCCATGGCGCGCGCTGGAGAGTGTGTGTGTGGCGGTTGGTGGGGCTCACAGAGAAGACAGCAGGAGGGGGGTCTTTGGCGCACGCCATGACTCATGGAGCATCCCGTAGGGACTCGGCCTGCGCGCACCACCACCCATGGCGTGTCCTAGCGTGCGCGTCAAAGCATACGGCTTAGAAAATTATGACATGTTAGTCTTCCGACATCGCGGTAACATGATATTCACATTAAGGGTCTTTGACAAGGTGACATTTTATGAAAAGATATATCCTTATAGTTCTCCTTCTGAGAACATGATAACATTGTGCTGTCAGGATCAAGTTCCTAGCCCAATCAGGATAACATTGTGTGTATAGACAAAGAGTGATATGGTAAGGGGTGTATGTGTGTGTGTTTCAGTCAAATGTGTGTGTGTTAAGGGTGTGACAGTAAGAGTGAAAGAGTGGGAGGGTGTGTGTGTGTCCTAGTCAAATGTGTGTGTGTGTTAAGGGTGGGTGTGTGTATAGGCGAGAGCCTCAATATACTAAATTTTACTAAATTTCCTTATTCGGTTCGGTTTCGGTTTTAAAAAATTTGTTTCGGTTTCGGTTTTGAATATACTAAATTCGGTTCGGTTTTGGTTTTCAATATACTAAATTTACTTGTTTGTTTTCGGTCCAAAGTCAATATATACTCCTAGAATATATATATATATATATATATATATATATATATATATATATATATGTGCGTGTGTTCCGAATATATATATATATATATATATATATATATATATATATATATATATATATATATATATATATATATATATATATGCGTGTCATCAATAGCGAAGACCAAAATAAAGTAGACCTCGCTATTGTAGGGCCAGACACAGCAAGGAGAGGCCTCCAGGTCCAAGCCGTAGGCTACCCTCTCCAACAAACTGCCATGCTGATAGAGGGCGCCATCGACTCCCTAGTCATCCCCACTGGGGACCTCTCACTGGACTCCGCAGGGGAGTTGATAGACCTTCCCCCGGTCCGTCTCGAGCAACCCTCCAGTGACCCTCCCATCTCGTCTCAGGCGGAAGCTTCCACCTCGCTCGGGATATATGCTAAGACAGGGAAAGCAGAAGCCACATCTATCCAAACAAGATCCGCGTCCAAGCGGAACAAAAAACCCTCACCTAATCTTATTAAAGCTTAACATCTATCTTGGAATGTCCGCGGTCTGGCAAACAAACCTACAATAAGGAGAATTTCCAGCCTTCGAAAAACCCACAAGATCGATATCCTTATCTTAATAGAACCCAAAATTCCCCCTACCAGATTAAAATCAATCCAGATACAACTATGCCTCCCTAGGGCCATTGCAGGAAGGCATGATATTTGGATCCTGTGTACGACTAACGTCCATATCGGTGTCATCCAGGACTCTTAGCAAGCCCTCTCCTGCTGGGTGGAACACCCCATGTTACCAGAAAGGGCTATTCTATCAGCGGTCCATGGCAGTTGTGAGATCGACGAGCGAAAACTCCTCTGGATCGACCTTCTGGACATCCATCAGCACAACATCGACTCCCCTTGGCTTTCTATTGGGGACTTCAATGCGATTACCTGTAGAGAAGAGAAAATTGATGGTAAGCCCCCTCCCGTCCCATCAATGCAAGACTTCAACAATTTTATCTTCAACGCTCATCTAGCCACTCTCCAATTCAAAGGCAACGCGTTCACCTGGTGCAACATGTAGGAAGGTGATAGGCGCCAATACTCCAGACTGGATAGGGCCCTCGCGAATGCTCGCTGGCACGGAATGGGGATTAAAACCAATCTGTCTCACCTAACCTCTACCGAATCTGACCACTCCCCCATCTTGGTTGAAATTTACAACAACACCAATCCAAGCAAGAAGAACTTCCAATTCCTCAATTTCTGGACCGCTCATCCATATTTCTTGGGCATCGTCGAAGTAGTCTGGAACAGTGACGACTTCTTCGACCCCCTCTTACGGGTGAGCAACAAACTCAAACTACTATGACTGCCCTATCAAAGTGGTGCAAAATCGCCTACGGGGATATATTTCAAGCTATTCGGGTCACGGAGGACGATGTCACCCGTGACGAAGCAGTCTTCACCGCGGACCAATCTCCTAGGGCCAGGAAGGCCCTGAATCTCACCAAGGCAATGCTCAAATTCAGACTCAAAGTGGAGACAGAATTCTGGAAGCAGAAAGTACGATTGAAATGGGACAGTGACGGGGATAAAAACTCGAAATACTTCCACGACTGCATCAACGGTCGCAGACACAAACTATCGATTTACCACATCGTTGACGACAATGGGAACTTCATAACTGACTATAAGAGCATCTAAGCTGCGACGGCAGACTTTTTCTCCAAATTATTCTCCAAAGAGACGGTTCACAAAGACAGATCATTTCTGGACCAAATCCTGGCCCTCATTAATGATGACGACAACGCCCAGCTCAACCGTCCCCTGACCGAGCAGGAAGTAAAAGAGGCAGTTTGGGCACTGAACGAGCGCAGCGCCCCCGACCCCGACAGATTCTCGGAAGGTTTCTTTCGCACCTGCTGGGATATTATCAAACAAGACATCACCGAAGCGGCCACCGCCTTTCTCGATGGGGCCACATACCCCAGAGCCATATCTAGCGCCAAGCTGATCCTTATTCCGAAAAAAGAAAACCCAAAATCCTTTCGCAATTTTCGACCCATCAGTCTATGCACCTTCACTAATAAAATTATATCCAAGATCATCGCCACCAGAATGGCAGACTTGCTCCCCAAAATCATATCCGATGAACATAGCGGCTTTGTTCGAGGGAGAAACATACATGACAATATCATGCTGGCACAAGAGTTGATCACCTGCATGAAGTTTCCAGCTAGAGGGGCGAACACCGTGTGGAGATCCGTCAATAACACATGGTTCTCCACAGTCATCAACGGTCAAACTGAGGGATTCTTCAAATCTACTCAGGGCGTTAGATAGGGCGATCCTCTATCTTCCATGGTCTTCATCATTACAGCAGATGCTCTGAGTAGAAACCTTAACAAAATGGTCAGTACTCCTAACTTCCAGTATTATCACACAGCGAGTGGCTGCCCTATCATCATCCCCCGGGCATTTACTGACGACTTACTCATCTTTGCTTCCGGGGACATTAGAACGATGGAGGTGGTCCATAACATCCTATCCAGGTACTCTAGGTGCTCCGGTCAGAAGATCAATCACTCTAAGAACATTATCTACGCCCCCCACAGCATTAAAAGAGAGCAAGCTATCAGCCTCACCAACTCAACATCCTTCTCAGTTGCCCACCCCCTTCAACTATCTTAGCTGCCCCCTTGTTTACGGGAAATCCAACGCCGACATCTTTGAGAACTTGACCAACATAATCAGGAAGAAACTCGAAGGGTGGCATAATGCCACTTTATCTGCAAGCGACAAAATGATCCTCATCAGACATGTGCTTACTTCCATCTCCATCCATACTTTGGCCGCGTGCTCACCGTCTTTGAAGGTTCTCTCATCGATCGAGCGGATATTTAGCAACTTCTTCTGAGGGCACAACAATGGTCAAGACAAACACCACTGGGCTAGCTGGGATACCATGGCTCACCCGACAGATAGCGGGGGTCTAGGATTCACCAAACTCACTCACATCGTCGACGCCTTTTCGATGAAATTATGGTGGAAACCAAGATCGAGTAAGAACTTATGGACCAGGTTTATGAAGGCCAGGTACTTCAAATACATCCACCCATCAAAAGCCATTTCCAACAGCAGATCGTCAGCGGCATGGCATCGAATCCTTATCGGGTGTGACCTCGTAGAACCGGCCATTAGACTTCAATTGGGCAACGGAGAGTCGGATCCCTTCCTAGAAAGATAGACCGGGGAAAGCTTGGTTCCGTGTCAGGCGAACCACCCCAGTAACAGCAGAATCAGAGATCTGTGGAACACCAACAACAACGATCGGGACTGGGATAAGATTCGCCATTGGGCTGGTAACGACAGGCGGCTAGAATCCACCTGAACGGGCTTAGCATCAGCCCTGACGCTGACGAGCTTATGTGGTCGCTTGAGACATCCGGAACCTTCTCGGTGAAATCGACGAGACTCGCAGTCCTAGGGAACGAGCAGTCGTACTTCACTGCACGCTTCTGGCATTCTTGTATCCCAAAAAAGTGGTCCTTCCTCATGTGGAGAGTCATTAGGAAGAAACTGCCTACGGACGACATCCTTAACTCTATTGGGATCAGCTTAGCTTCTGCTTGCAATTGCTGCTCCGATCGTCACACGGAGACTATTGATCACATTTTTCGTGAGGGAGATCTACCAGGCAAGATTTGGAGAACACTTAATCGGGTATACAATATTGACCCAGGCGGCGGACGCTTCCACGATCTGCTGGACTTATGGGGATCGGCATCCCATGGCCACCAGATCATTGCAGCGGCCGCTACATGGGCGATTTAGAAAAACCGTAACAAGGCGAGATATGAGGGGCGCCAATACTCAGTCGACCAACTCACCAAGGAAATCTTTCGACAAGTTCGTAAGCGGAGCACCCTTTGCTCCCACACCTTGTTAGCTTTCTAGCACTTGACTCCTCCATAGCTTAGGGGGCCTAGCTTTCCCGCGCCCTCTTCAGTCTTTTTGGTGGTATACTTGTATAGGCTTTTGCTTCTTCTGCCTTGTATACGTTTCTGGCTTTGGCTGTTCAGCCTTGATTTATAAGATGAGGGGTTTCTTTATATATATATATATATATATATATATATATATATATATGTGAGAAAAAATATATATATATGTGCGTGTGTGCCGAATATATATATATATATATATATATATATATATATATATATATATATATATATATATATATATTATATAAAATATATATATATGTGTGTGTGTGTGTGTGTTTGTGTGTGTGTGTGTGTGTGTGTGTTTGTGTATGTGTGTGTGTGTATGTGTGTATGTTCCGACCCCCCGCGGCTAGCCACCCCCGATACTCATAGGGATAGTCTGATATCAATACTCATAGGAATAGCCCGATACCGATACTCATAGGAATAGTCCGATATCGATACCGATTTCGATACTCATAAGAATAGTCCGATACCAATACCGGGACATGCCAAACTATATCGGTATCGGACAGTGTCGGACCGGTATCGGTCAGTATTGGGTATCGGTCAGTATTGGGTATCGGTCAGTATCGGAGTTGGACATACCAAACTATACACTACTTATACGTTGCATCTACACTATGTTCTATATCATCTTGATTAATTGTACATTAATCTTGGTTATCAACTCTTGACCTTGATTGATGATCTTGATCAAGAATTAATAATCCCGAATTAATTATAATTATTCTTAACTAATTCCTAGCTAGATTGTTACTAAACTCTACACTACTTATACGTTGCTGCACTCGTGTTGTCATTTGTACATCCATGTACGATCAAAGAAGTAACGATCTATCGCAGATTGGAGGTAAAAATCTGTATCACAAGACTAACAGAATTACTATGTAATCTTGTACTCACTAATAACCGGATGTAACTGGAGCCGTTGGGCCTATCATGCAGTAATTGATGGATCCGCTGGTATAGGCCGGATGTACTTAGTATCTACTGTATCAGATTAGTATCGGTCTATCGGTTTGGTATAGGATGTATCAGATTGGTATTGGCCCTAACAAATTGGTATCGTCCTATCCGATATGTACAAGTATCGACCGTATAGCTAGTATTCATATTGGCCTTATCGATTTGGTATTGGTCATATCCGATAGGTATCGGCCGTGTTGGTTTAGTATCAACCATTTTGGATTAGTATCGTGAAAGGTTTAGTAACAACTGTACTTGAATTTCTCTCTTCTCGAGCTAGAATACCATTACAAGAGAGTCACCATATCGTGATTGGCCTGTTACAGTAACATACATGCTTCCTTTTCCATTAGAAAAAGCGAGATTGAAAAGGAAGCATGTATGTTCTGTAAATGGCCAGCTACGCTCTCGTGACTCTCTTGCAATGGTAATCTAGCACTAGAAGGGAGAAATCCAAGTACAGTTGTTACTAAACCTTTCACGATACTAATCCAAAATGGTCTATACTAATCCAACATGGCCGATACCTATCGGATATGACCAATACCAAATTGATAAGGCCAATACGAATCCTAGCTATACGGCCGATACAAATCGGATAGGACGATACCAATTCGCTAAGACCAATACCAACCGATACGGCCTATACCAAACCGATAGATCGATACTAATCTGATACGGTCAATACTTATAAGTACCTACGTTCGAGGAGGTTGATCCGCTAGTACATCCATGTACGATCAACGAAGTAACGATCCATTTCAATTTGGATGTGAAAATCTGTATCGTAAGACAAACTAAACATAATTAGTTCGATACCGATACCGATACCGATTCCGATACTCAATGAAATAGTCCAATACCGATACCGATACTCAACAAAATAGTCTGATACCAATACCGATACTCATAGGAATAGCCCGATACCAATACTGATTTGGTTTTGGTTTTAATTTCAGTTTCGGTTTCGAACGTTGTGAATCTCGCAATTTTGGTTTATTAGAATTACTGGATTATTGGATTGCTAGTTTAGATTAGGATCAATATTAATATTATTACTATTAATATTGTTATTATTATTTTAGTTCGATCAATTATTTCAAAATAAATTAATTGCATTTTTTGTGGTCCAGTCCCAATTTCGTGTCCAGAGTCCGACCCCGAGTTCGAACCCGATTTCCTGAAGCCTGACTCCGTTCCGAACCCGTCCTTACTTCTTCCTATTAATTTCTGGTTATTAATATATATATATATATATATATATATATATATATATATATATATATATATATATATATACAAATCCTAAGACTAATTCCTGACTAACTCAACCCCTCACTCTCACTCACCCGATCCCCAAGACTTGTTCCCAGCCTCCACTTTGTTATCCCCCATGTTGCCCATCTCTTCACATAAATCTCTCCACCACACAACCAAAAAAAAACACACAGCACCCCATCACCATAAAATAAAACCTCTCTTCCTCACCTCTCTCTTCCTCTTATTCGAAACCCCTTTTTCTACTCTTCTCTCCATTCTTCCATCACCGCCACCTCCCCCAATATGAGGCCACCGGCCCCTTACCCGAGCCGGACCCCCGCGCCTCCTGCCAGCCACCTCCCGTCGACCGTGACCACCGGCGTCCAACTCCTCGCCGCCTCCACCCGAGCGCCGCCCCCAGCGGCCTCCCGTCGTTTCCTCCGGCCAGATTCTGCCGTACGTCCGCCCCGTTCGACCGCCCCCGACACCCTGCGGCCGCCAGGCCGACCGCCCGCAGGCTGCCCCTGTTCCCCCCCGTGCCAGCTCGCTGTCTAGCGACCCCGTGTGGCGGACCATCTCCTACGGATCATCCTCGCCACTGCTAACCCGCGATCGTCCGCCGCCACCTTCCGTTCCCTCGGTCGTACCTAGCCGGATCTGCCGACCCCGAGCCCGCTGGTCATCCGGATCTGACCACCCCCGACCGGCGTGGTCTTCCCGAGGTCAGACCCTCCCGACCGACCAGGCCGCTGCCCCGCAGATCTTCCGACGGCCGGCGTCTTCCGCCGGCCCGTGCTGGCTAACCGCTGTCCGTCTTTGGCGGCCCCTCCGCACATTTTTGGGCGCAGAACCAACGCTGGTCGCACTTCCCCGTGCACCGATCGCGTTGTTCGCTATTCGTACGCTGTTCGGCACATTTTCTGCCGCCAGAGCTGTTGTCCGCGCCTTCTGTGCGTTGTTCCGAGCCGCTTCCCACTGTCCGCGGAATTCTTTCTTCTAATATTTGCATCTGAGAGCTTTTGTCGAGCAATTGAGGTATAACTTCGTTTCCTCGTGTCCCTCCCGTAGATAGTCTGTGATGACGCGGTCCCAATCCCGTTTCGGGATTCGGTATTTTGAATATGGTTGCTTTTGGGTGATACGTAGAGTAGTGGTTACGTCGCGGCATATTTTTCTATGTTTGGATTTAATTGTGTTGTGGTTCACGTTTGGGTTATATATTCATTTTTGGGTTGGCGATCCCTGGTTTGGGATATTTAATTGTGTTGTGGTTGGCATCCTCCCAGGATTGGGTTGTCCCAATTACAGAGGAGATACTACCCAAATTTTCAGAAAATATTTTAAAAAAAGGGATTTCCTTATAAAATTAGTAATTTGAATAAAACCTATTTTTCCAAAGAAAATCGATCTTTGCAAAATGATTTATAGATTGGATTTGTTGGTTTTTTATATTTTATGGATTTTGTATCACCAATTAGGCGACGACCATATCGGTCGAATGAGCCTCGCAAAATACAAACGATACAGGGTCACATGTACGTTGAGGCGTTAGCCAGCAACATGAGATTGCAAGACCAAGTCTAAGACTCTTTAGTTTTTATTTCAATTATAATTTATTTTAGAACTGGTACTGCTTTTAGTATTTATGGTGCAGGGCCTCGGCCTACTGTTTGGACTGTTCGCGGCACTCAGAGCTCGCCTTAGGAATTAATTAATTTATGTAAATAATTTGTAAAGGGCATAAGCCCAGTTTTTCCTTTATTTCTCTATGACCATGTATTGTGTAGCGTAGTTTTTGTTGTTTTTCTGGAATATTATTTTCGCCGTTAAATGCATAGAATATAAAATGGATATATATTTTTTATAAAAAAATTAATAAAGTTTTCTCATAATAAATAATCTAGTAATTTAGCAATTCACCTGTTTCTCATTTAAAAGAAAAAGCCTAGTTTTATATATATATATAAAATACAAAGTTTTGCCAAATTAACCGGTAATTGCTATTTTCTCAATTAATCAGTAACCGACTTATTCAATTAAAATGATAATGAACGTAGTTTGCGACATTAGACAATTTTTGGTAGATTAATTAATAACTTAAAACCTGACTAGGGTCTGCATCTAGATATTGTAACTAGCACACCTAGAATGGTTTTATTGTGGTTCTAAGTCAAGGCTCTCAACTGTAGGATCTTGGAGACATACTTGACTTCCTCCTCGGTACCGACATTCCCGAACCAGTAAATTAACAGAGGCAAGGTACGGTTATATTTTCTTACATTTTATTTAGTAATTGTCAAATTGTATGTTTAAACCACATTGCTACACGGAACTCTCTCCTAGGGTTCAAATATTGATTGATATTGATTGTGGAGATTGGAGGAATAGTGTAACGTTTATGACCAATATCCCCCATATTGCATGATTGTGCGAGCTTACCCCTCTTACACACGGGAATAAGCCGTATCGCGTCGCTAGGACACTATTGTACAACCCAAGCCGGTCATAGACGATTACACATTCAAATCATGTTGTTTTAAATTGTTAAATTGCTGGAAAATATTGTTTCAACTGTTTAGCCTGCACTTTTCCATTATTATTTGAAATATGAGATACATATTCGTACTTGCTCCCTCCTAACTGGAGACCCACGTTTTAGGTGACATTGAGGATGCTGAGCTATTGTACAATAGCTACTATGACCCGGTATTGTATCATGTGGTGTTGCCAGAGTCCCCCTTGGAGGACGCAGAACCTGAGGCCGATTAGCCGACCGCCTAGCTAGTCGTTTTCCAGTTTTCTAGTTTTAGAGTTTTGTTAATTTGAATTTAGTACTTTGTTTCAGCTCTTCCATTTCTAGTTGTACTTTTCAATTGTTGAATAAAAGTTTTAAAATTTTTGTATATACAAGTTGTGACAAATGTATAGATGTGATTGTGAATACCTGCATATAGAACAGCTTACTGCCGCCGTCTCACAGCGGTGCAGGCTGGGCATGATCCGGTTCGTCCTAAATAATTTTGGGATTGGATCGTGACAAGCCTACTAAAATTTATATAAACTCCTCTATATATACTCCTATATATTTATATATATATATATGTATATATATATATATATATATATATATATATATATATATGAGTGTGTGTGTGTGTGTGTATATGTATGTATGTATGTGTGTGTGCCGACAGCATCACCTCCCCGACCCCCCTACCCCCTTCTCGACCCCCCTCTCCGACATCATCCCCTATCTAACCACCTCCCCCACCCCCTCCCTCGATCCGATACCGCACTACCAGAATAAGTTATTTTAGCGACGTCTAAAGATGTCGCTAAACGCCTAAAGACGTCGCTAAACCAGTTTAGCGACGTATTTTACGACATCTTCCTCTTGTCGCGGAAACTTTAGTCGCTGTTTGGAAAGACGTTGCTGATCGTCGCCAACACCGACGTTTACCGACGCAAAGATACGTCGGTAATATACAGACGTTTACCATCGTTTCGTCGATGAAA
Source organism: Iris pallida (assembly GCA_029216955.1). Classification (NCBI taxonomy): domain Eukaryota; kingdom Viridiplantae; phylum Streptophyta; class Magnoliopsida; order Asparagales; family Iridaceae; genus Iris; species Iris pallida. The sequence continues at coordinate 3,618,756 of JANAVB010020598.1, read as the reverse complement.
TAGCGACGTTTATGATGTCGCTATACGTCGGTATTACCTTGGAAAATTACCGACGTTTTTGATGTCGCTATGCGTCAGTATATATTACCGACGTTTTGTGATGTCACTATACGTCGGTATATCCTGGGAAAATGAGGTAAAATTCTAGGAAATTTACCGACGCATACCGACGAAACTGACGTCGCTATACGTCAGTAGCCTGGAAATATATGCCAGTTTAGCGATGTCTACTGACGCAATGTGCCGTCGAAAAGTATCGGTAAACGTCGGTAGACGTCGCTAAATTTGAAAAAAATAAAAATAAATAAATTACTGTATGTAGTTTTCTCTACAGAATCATTTTCTCCCTGAAGTTTAATCTGAAACACAATACACAAGCACATTTTATCCCTGGGTTCGCCGACCCCTTCGGTGGAACAACAACCCCGGTAAATTAACATCCAAATGAAACGAATAACAACATAAAATAACCAAAGTCCACACAACATATATAAACCAATATCCAAATTGTCATGGGCCTACACAACCAATTACCAATGTATCTATGCAACCAACAAACAAGTGTCACAAACAATTAAGTGTCACAAACAAATACAAAGAAAAACAAATACTCAAACACTCAATACAAACATTCCTAACTCGGACTGCTGGGGATCTGGAGCAGGAGGGGGCACGTCACGACGAAGGGCTATAAAAAGCTCATAGTCCTCCTGTGAAATCGACACCGATGAAGGAGGTAGTGACGTCAGTGGAGTCGGTATCGATGAAGAAGGCAGTGGCGCCGGCGGAGTCGACGACGATGAAGGCGCACCCGAAGGACGATAACGCTCGAACGTTGTAAGTCGCTGGTGGTATGAATCCATGGTAGATAACATTCTATCACTGCTATCAGCCACCAAATCCTGCACCAATCTCAGCCTCTCGCCCATGGTCATCTGCGATACCTGCAGATCCAATACGTTGCACTCCGTCGATGCTCTAAGATCGGTGACGCTCTGCTCTGCCCGCTTAGTCACAGGCCGAAGCTCCATAATGCTGCGGTCGAGCGCATCCAATCGTGCTGTAAGCGCAGGCTCATCCGACTGGTGCTAAGACTGGTCCTGAATCCGTCAGAGTAGCTCGTCCCGAAGAGACTCCAGCATCTGGTGGACTCGGGCAGACTCCTGGGACGGTTGTGGACCATGCACACTAGCGGGGGATACCCTAGAGGACTGGCTCACAACTAGGGCGCCATAGGATCCTGTACCATAGTATATACCCCTACGGAGGCCACCAGCGGCGGTCATCCACAGCTCGTCCGCCGACGGAGCTTGAGTGGGCTGCAAGGAAGTACCGGCCTCTCCCGCAGTAGGTGCACTAGCAGTCGTCTGGACCCGAAGCCTCTAATACTCGGTCTAGAAAGTATGGATAGTACTCTATGATTTCTAATTTCTAATTAATTACTTATTATTACTAACTACATGAATATTTATTTGCATGCATATTTACTAAGTTATATTAAATTTAACATGAAGTATTATAATTAACAAATAGTATTTTAATACTTACATAGGCAAGCTCGGCCCTCTCGTCAATAAGGCCTTTGCCCTTCCGATGGGTGGCCAGGAAGACGGTCACCATGTCGGCATTACCGACCTTCCTTACCTGTAATTAAATATATTATCTTAGTAATAATTTATCGAATTTGCATTAAAATAATATTTCTGAAAGAAAAATACATACCAGACGACGGAAATGTTCCGTCATTGGAATCGACCCACCGCACCACTTCGAGGCATGCTGCCTAGCCGCCTTGGCCTTCTTGGACATTTCCTTGTACCTTGGCACGTTGAATCGAGCCATTATCGTATCCCACTGATCAAGGGTGATCCAACCTTGGATCGGCTTTCCGGCACGATCACGAGCCTTCTGATCATTGATAGCATCGCGGATCAGCTTAGCAGCGACAGCAGAAAACATCCCTTCGATCAGCTCGGTCCGGTGCGGTGGATAGAAAAACACATCCTAGAAGAGTACGCAAACCAAATATTTTTCAGTAATATATAATATGCATAAATCAAATAATTCATGTTAAAAGCAAATCTATTTTAACGTTGAAGCACGCAAACCAGTAGGCCTTCCTATCATCCAGAGCATCCGAGTAGTTTATCCAAGGACCCCCATAATTTTGCCTCAGGAGCTGGCCTAGACGTCTCTGTACCAACGGGGGACGATATCTATACAGACATATTATATTCATGAGAAAAGTTAATTTATGATAAACACAGAAAAAAATAATAAACCAAAATACTTACTTTGTACTGTCGGCCCAGATCTCCGTCCTCGTTTCCTCCGGAGGTGCGCAGGTATCATCTGCCTGATATTGGTCTGCCGTCGGCGCACCCTCCTCCATCTGCTCATCTGCCTCTATCGTCGAATCAGCAGGAGGAACGCTACTCTCGGGAGCAATCTCAGGCCTGGAACTACTCGTCTCAGGAGATATGCCACGTAGCATTGTAGCGGACGGAGCTACTGTCCGATACACAGGAGTACTGGACGACGAAGATCCAGAGCCGGTACCAGTAGGAGGTAGCGAAGAAGAACCCGGTCCTCTAGCAGTACCACCAGTAGGTACCGAAGGAGTACCCTATCCTCTGCCAGTATCAGTACCCCATGCCCCATGTCGGGAAATGCGGAGCGATCTGCGACGACCTGTCATGCCTGATAACAACAAAGACAACAAATAATAGAGACTAGAAATATGAAAGTTAAACAAAGACAAGATAATAACCAAGACAACATATGATAATACATTTTACAAGAAACATATAAGTCCAGAGAGTATATTTTACAAGAAACATCTAAGTTCATATAGTACATTCTACAAGAAACATCTAAGTCCAGATAGTACATTCAGATAATAACCAAGACTAGATAATAACCAACTCTACGTAATTATCAAAATGAAAGTTCATCTATCTCAATCATCTTTAGAATACTCATCTTGTTCGTCTTCCTCGACCTCATCTTCCTCCTCATCTTCGCCTTCGTCGACTTCGTCTTCCTCTTCGAATAATTCTACATCTTCTACATTATGTGTCGTGTAATGCGTAACTTCGATGGAGTCCACATCAACAATATTGGTTACAAGAGGTAGCTCGTCCTCCTGATAAGCTTTTTCGTCAACATCAAAAGTATCTCTAGCTTTAGTCTTGCATACTGTCCACCAGTCAGACTTCGTTGCTCCCCGTCTCGGATAAACTGTGAAGTACACGAGCTGAGCTTGAGTTGCTAGGACAAATGGTTCGTAGCCTTGATATCTACGCTTGTAGTTTATATTCACAAGACCATGCTTGTCAATTTTCCAATCTTGATTTTCAGTCGGATCGAACCATTCACACTTGAACAACACGATCTTTGTAGGTTCTCTGCCATAATTATACGTTAACTCCACAATCTCTCGCAAGATGCCAAAGAAATCATTTCCTGGATTGACGCCTTTGTAGTTCGAAGATTTGATACACAAATAACTGTTTTTCGTGGAATCAAGATCCAGGAAGCTGTCTCTGATCGGAGCATTTGTCGACTTAAACCGAAAGCCATTGACACAGTAACTTGGTCATATTTTAACAAAAATAGTTGGTCCCTTGGCAAGAGTTATAATTAATTCAATCTCGAGTGAAATTATACGATCGACCTGAATACCAAAGAAGCGATAGTCAGTTATTTATTGTGCAGTTACATTAAAAAAGGCCAGTAATTACCGGGCTACTTACATATTTGCTAAACCAATAAAGAAAATGACGTCTCATTTCTTGTTCTAATGCTTCGTCTATTAGGTAGGGTCTGACCAACCTTAACTCATCATTATATGTGCTGAAAAATAATGAAACAACCGCCGATTAGTACAATAATATTAGCTTATACTATTACATTGAGATGACATAAACTCATCATTAATTACTTACCCCTCTAGCTTCTCCACTTCATCCTCGTCGCAATTGAGTAATACATACAACTGAGCAGCCCTTAGCTCTTCGTCATTCAAATATCTCTTCTTCATTTTCCCCGAAGACTTTTCGGACGCATTGAATACTTTCAGTATTCCATCATTAGACTCTTGATAACCGTCGTCATTTCTCGGATCCCTCATTCTATTCGTAGCAACATGAGGTTTAAAATACGTCGAGCAAAAGTTTGTAATCTTTTCGAGAATATAGGCTTCACAAATAGAACCCTCGACTCGAGCCTTGTTTTTTACCTTCCTCTTAAGGTGGTTCAAATGTCGCTCAAACGGGTACATCCACCGATAACCGACGAGCCTGCCAATATGTGCCTCGTAGGAAAGATAAATTAGCAAATACTCCATGGAGTCAAAGAATCCAAGAGAAAATACCTTCTCGAGCTTGCACAGTGTTACCGCAATATCGTTCTCCTGCTTTTCTAGATGATCGACGAGTAACTTACTAGAACAAAGATCTCTGAAGAATATGCTAAGCTCGGTCAATGGATCCCAAACAACCGGGGGTAAGAATTCTCGAAATGCAATCGGAATTAACCTCTCCATGAATACGTGACAATTATGGCTCTTCATACCTGTCAGTTTGTTCTTCTTGAGGTCAACACATCTTCTTAAGTTCGAAACATACCCGTCTAGAAATTTTAGACCTTGAATCCACATACAAAGTTTCACTTTATTCTCCTTCTCTAGTGAGAAAATTGCCTTAGGCTGCTTCAACTTCCCATTCCCGTCCTCTATCAAATACAATACAGGACGTCTACATATTTCTTCCAAGTCCAATCTAGCCTTTGGATTGTCTTTCATCTTCCCCTTTACGTCCATTACAGTTTTAATTATGTTGTCAAACACATTCTTCTCGATATGCATGACATCAAGGTTATGTCTAATCAGATTAGAGCACCAATATGGCAGATCCCAGAATATACTCCTCTTCGTTCAGTTATGAGTGCGACCAAATCCGTCATACTTGTAGCCCATAGCAGGCTCTTCAATAGCTCTTGGTAAATCTTTTACCTCTTCCTATATCGTGTATCCGGGCCACCTTGGCGGGGGATAGGCCTTCTCCACAACGCCAGCACGAAAAGCATTCATGTTCCTCCGGTACGGATTGTAGCTTCCCTTCCCAAAAATTCTTAAAAATATTTTTTTATTATTTATTTGATTTAAATGGTGATTTTATGATTTTTTATAAATAATTATTTAGTTAATTATTACGGTAGATGATTTTAGCCATGGTTGAGATTTGGAGTACAATGTGACTAGGAATCATGGTACGGATAGCTCAGTGGCGTGCTTTGACTAGTGTTTAGTCATGGTAGGGGAAGGCCAAGCCATAGTGATGTCCTAACTAAGAAAACCAGGCCAAGTTGTGACATGACCATTATAAATAGTTTAATTATTCATTATTATTATTATTTGACGTTTAAGAGACCCGATTGTACCAAACTAGTCAAACTGGACCCGAACTGAGCCCAAGCCCATGTAGTCATGCGGGACGTCCTATGACATTCGTGTTGATATATCTTAGTATGATGGTGTCGAATTCCGTTTTAATTATCTAATAAATATTTTCTAAGTATTCTTAATTAAATATTATAAATACCATTATTAGTTGATATTCAATGGTAATTATATAAATGGGTCCTTGTACGTTTTGGGACTACTACAAGACTGTACAATTGATATATATACCATTATTGGTTTATTAAATTTCGTTATTATTATTATTATTATTTTATTGGGATTGTTATTTAATATTATTATTTTTATATTAGTTTATTGTCAAATAAATATTATATATGTGTGAACGTGAATGTATGTATATATAAAAATTATATATGTGTTTATTTGTATGTATATAAATGTATATATGTATATATATATATATATACATATATATATATATATATATATTACAAACTATCGATCCATCAAATAGCAGACGACCACGGCATAATCAGAACTGACCAAAAGGGTATCCAAGAGGCAGCTGCCGATTACTACGCCAATTTATTCTCCAAGGAAACGGTCCACAAAGACCATTCATTCCTCAACCAAATTCCCTCCATCATCAACGACTCTGACAATGCTTTGTTGGAACGCCCCCTATCCGAACAGGAAGTGAAAGACGCGGCGTGGGCATTGAACGAGCATAGCGCCCCCGGACCAGACGGATTTACTGGGTTATTCTTTCGTTCCTGTTAGGAGATCATCAAGCGGGACATCACCGACGCGGCGATTGCTTTCCTAGAAGGAGCTCATTACCCCAAAGCCATCTCCAGAGCCAACCTCATCCTCATCCCGTAAAAAGATAACCCCAACTCCTTTCGCGATTTTCGACCGATCAGTCTTTGCACCTTCACCAACAAAATAATATCCAAGATCATTGCTACCAGAATGATAGACATTCTTCCCAAAATCATCTCGGAGGAGCAAAGCGGTTTCTTTCGAGGTAGGAACATCCAGGACAACATCATGCTGGCCCAAGAACTCATCACCTGCATGAAGTTTCCCGCTCAAGGGGGCAACATCGCCATAAAAATTGACATAGAGAAAGCCTACGACAGACTCGATTGGCAGTTCATGATCTGGGTCTACAGAGCTTTCGTATTCTCGGAGATTTGGACCAACACCGTGTGGAGATCCATCAGCAACTCATGGTTCTCTACAGTCATCAACGGCCAATCCGAGGGCTTTTTCAAATCTAGCCGCGGGGTCAGACAAGGCGATCCTCTATCATCCATAATCTTCATCATCGCACCGACGCCCTGAGCAGAAACCTCAACAACATGGCCAACACCCCGAATTTCCAGCAATATCACACCGCCAGTGGATGCCACATCATCACCCACCTGGCTTTTGCTGACGATTTACTTATCTTCTCTTCAGGGGATGTCGGATCGATGGAGGTGGTTCACAACACCCTGAAGCGGTACTCCAGATGCTCTGGCCAGAAAATCAACCAATCCAAGAGCGTTATCTATGCCCACCACAGTATCAAATTCGAGAATGCAACCAGTCTGACCAACCTCACCTCCTTCTCGGTGGCTCACCCTCCCATCAACTACCTTGGCTGCCCCCTGGTGTACGGGAGATCCAACGCCAGCATCTTCGAGAACCTCATCACCAAAATCAGGAACAAAATCGAAGGTTGGCATAACGCCACCCTATCCCCAGGCGGTAAAATAATCCTCATCAAACATGTGCTCAACTCCGTCCCTATCCATACCTTAGCGGCTTGTTCCCCAACCAAGAAGGTCCTCGTATCGATCGAGCAGATCTTCTGTAAGTTCTTCTGGGGTCACAATGAGGGCTATGACAAACACCACTGGACCAGCTGGGATACCATGGCCACCCCGATTGCGACCGGCGGGCTAGGATTCACCAAACTCAACCACATCGTCAAAGCCTTCTCTATGAAACTGTGGTGGAAATTACGCACAAGCGAAAACCTATGGACCAGGTTCATGAAGGCCAGATACTTCAAGCACATCCACCCAGCGATGGCCAGGGCTAATAGCAGATCCTCTACGGCTTGGCGCCGCATTTTACGGGGCCGCGATTTGGCTGAGCCGGCGATTAGGCTCCATCTGGGCGACGGCAAGGCCAACCTTTTTCTGGAAAGATGGACCGGGGACAGCCTTATCCCGAATATTTCTGGATCTCCAAGCAACAGTAGGATCAAAGACCTGTGGAACCACACTAATAACGAATGGAACTGGAACCAGATTTGCGACTAGTCCGACAACGAAACAGTCGACAGCATTCGTCAGCAAGGACTTATCATTGGTCCCGACGCGGACGAGCTGAGATGGTCGCTGGAAGCTTCCGAAGTTTTCTCAGTACGATCGACAAGGGCTGCGATCCACGAGAACAGCCAAGAGCTCTTCATTGCGCGATACTGGCAATCGTGCATCCCCAAAAAATGGTCCTTCCTCCTGTGGAGAGTCATGACAAAGAGATTGCCAACCGATGAGATCCTCACCTCCATCGGCTTTAGCCTGGCGTCAGCCTGTTGTTGTTACGATGATAGGCAGACGGAGACAATTGACCACATCTTCCGGGAGGGAAGCCTACCCGACCAAATATGGCGTATCCTCAACCGTATCTACAACATCACTACAGGAGACGGGCGCTTTAACGATCTCCTGGCCATCTGGGGAGTTGCGTCCCACGGCCACCAGATCGTAGCAGCGGCCGCCACCTGGGTAATTTGGAAGAACCGCAACAAAGCGAGATATGTGGGTCACCAATATTCCGTCGAACAGCTAATTCGGGAAATCCACCGGCAATATCGCAAAAGGAGTTCCCTGAGCTCCCACAACCCACCAGCATTCTGGCAACCTCTCTTCAGTTAGTTCTGGCAGGCGAGGTTGCTCCCTTCCTTTTTAGTGGTTTTTGCTTTTTGCCTTGTAATCTCTTCAGGCTTCGGCATTTTGAGCCTTGATTAATAAAAACAGGAGGTTCTTACCAAATTATATATATATATATATATATATATATATATATATATATATATATATATATATATATATATACACACACATACACTATTATACATTTATATATATATATATATATATATATATATATATATATATATATATATATATATATATATATATATATATATATATATACAAAAAAGTTTATTACGACAACCTTACCCTCCCAAAAATTCTTGAAAATATTTTTTTATTTATTACGATCATTCTTCGATCTTCCTTTGCAGGTTTATCGACAAAAAAGTTTATATATACAAAAAAGTTTATATACAAAAAAGTTACTTACGTTTAAGGTGGGTAGATTTGTAGCTTTCCTTCCCAAAAATTCTTGAAAATATTTTTTTATTTATTTGATTTAAATGGTGATTTTATGATTTTTTTTATAAATAATTATTTAGTTAATTATTACGGTAGATGATTTTAGCCATGGTTGAGATTTGGCGTACAAGATGACTAGGAATCATGGCACGGATAGCTCAGTGGCATGCTTTGGCTAGTGTTTAGTTATGGCAGGAGAAGGCCGAGCCATAGTGATGTCCTAACTAAGAAAAACAGGCCAAGTTGTGACATGACCATTATAAATAGTTTAATTATTCATTATTATTATTATTTGACGTTTAGGAGACCCGGTTGTACCAAACTAGTCAAACTGGATCCGAACTAAGCCCAAGCCCATGTAGTCATGCGGGACGTCCTATGACATTCATGTTGATTTATCTTGGTGTGATGGTGTCGAATTCCGTTTTAATTATCTAATGAATATTTTCTAAGTATTCTTAATTAAATATTATAAATACCATTATTAGTTGATATTCAATGATAATTATATAAATGGGTCCTTGTACGTTTTGGGACTACTAGAAGACTGTACAAATGATATATATACCATTATTGGTTTATTAAATTTCATTATTATTATTATTATTATTATTATTATTATTATTATTATTATTATTATTATTATTATTTTATTGGGATTGTTATTTAATATTATTATTTTTATATTAGTTTATTGTCAAATAAATATTATATATGTGTGAACTTGAATGTATGTATATATAAATATTATATATGTGTTTATTTGTATGTATATATAATATATATAATAGTGTATGTGTGTGTATATATATATATAAATATATGTAAAAAAACGTATATATATATATGTATATAAATATATATATATATTTTTTTTATATGTATATATATATATATATATATAAATATATATATATATATATATATATATATATTATAAATATATAAAAAATATATATAAATATATAAAAATATATATAAATATATACGTATATATATGTATATAAATATATATATTTATTTATATAAATATATAAATAAAAAAATATGTATATATATATATATATATATATATAAATATTATATATATATATATATATATATATATATATATATATATATAAAATATATATATATATATATATATATATATATATATATATATATATATATATATGTAAAATGTATGTATGTATGTGAATATATGGATATATATAAGGTGGTGTGTATATACATACATATATGTATACATGTACTTAGATATTTATATATATATAAAAAAATAGATATATATGTAAATATGAAAAAGAAAAAGAATAAAAAGAAAAACATTAAAACCTACACTTCCCCAACAGCAGCCCAGCTAAAAGCCCAGCCCGGCCCAGCCGTTTCCAAACTCATGCACTCCCAGCCCAAACAGAAACTCCTTTCCCCCGACTCTGTTTAAGAACAGAGCGATGCTTATAAAATCGAGAGATGGAAAGGGAGTCGGCTAAACCCTAAAATACTGTATCCCCAACAACCTGCGCGCCCTTCCCCCACGCGCGCACGCCGCTGCAGGCCACCGTCGGTCGGCTAGAGCCGTCAAAGCAACGCGCAAAACAGAGAAAATGACAGCAGCAACACAGCCACAGTCTGAGTTCAGGACAGGATTTCTCACCGCACAGTGGATCATGTTTCGATCTACCTCCGCAGGTGAGATCACAACCCTACCCACTCCATATCCTATCAATTAGTTTTAATTAATTCGAAATATACACCAGTAAAAGATTGAGTAAAAATCGAGAAAAAGCTGTTCATATTGAACAGTACAACTGAACCCAACACGATGTTTTGGAAGGCAGCTATCTGCTAATCCATGGCAAATTTTCAAATTCTATTTGAACAGACCTATAGACAACCGATAGGATATGGAAACCCCATTATTGGTTTAATTACTAGTGGTATATCTAGTAAAGGAAATCCTAGGAAAGATCGAGAAAAACCTATAAAAATAGTTTTCAAAAACTTGAAAAACCATCTGATACGACGTGCTTTCCGCCAAATCGGGAGACGTGGTCGTGCACCGTAAGCATCGAAAGGCGCGTACGGATATTACGGACGTGTGGGCTTTGACGGAATTCAAATTGGTCGCGTGTGCGCGACGAATTTGATACATATCCGTCGAAATTCACCGTATCGGCCTCTGTACAAATTTCTCAATTACTTTGTGCACGTTCATCAGATCGAGACGAAACTTATGCCAACAGCACCATATCATCTTTCTGGTCCTGTATGCCAAGTTTGGTCCTATTCTGAGACAGTTGATTGGATCACCGTTTCGCGGGCCCCACGGTCCGACTCAACAGGTAGTTTTGTGCACGGCCTGCCAGAATCCAACTTCGGACATACGGTTGGATTTATATCGAGAAACTGGACCTGTTGACATGTAGTTTAATAAATTTAGAGACCATTGAATTTGGCACATTTTTCGGTACAAAGCGGGTCCAACGGCGGACACCGTTTTTGTCCGAAATTACCGTTTTGCCCTTGTGTCCAGAATTGGACTTAAGGTCTTAGCTAAATTGACTATTCTGAGAATATTAGCAATATCTGTTTCAGCTTTCGGAGACATTTGTTGATTTTGGACTTTATGGCGTACCAGTTGACGGTATCTTATTGGATCTGCGTGCAACCTCCAGGCAAGTATACCTTGCCTCCCTCTACAGTTTATTTTCATGCATATAGTACACATGTTGTAGTATGTTATCTTTAGTTACATTAGTTGATATAGATTTATATGATACCGTATTTACCAGTTTATTTTCTTGCTTGTATATCAGTATTTCATGATTTGATAGTATAGTTATACCAGGCTTGTTTACGTCATGGATCATGCTAGAGTTGTCCTTACCTGTGTCATGACTGAGTTGTACCATGTCTTCACCTGTATCTTGACTGAGTCGTGTCTGCAAATATGTGTGAGTGAATTGCTGTTCCTTTGTCTTTTCCACAACCTGCGAGTCCACACACGGGGCGAGGGTTGTCCTTTGCACCTGCGAGTCCACATACGGAACGAGGGTGACTTGTCTTGAAATTGACCTGCGAGTCCACATTCGGAGCGAGGGTATTCCATTGATCTTCCAGCAGTTCATTTATGCATACTTGATCCCGTATCCGTGTTCATAGTTACCTGTCAGTAACCACATGTCAGTTTCCTGTCTAGTTTCTGTTTATACCCTGTATATATTATTGCATGATTAAACTGTTAGATAGGCATGTTTTATGTATCTTGCTAGTCCTCTGAGGACCTGATGATCTCTTCAGGTTTAACGATTGTATGGAGTTAGTTAGCAGAGCAGGATGGTAGAGGATTGCGATGCATGATACAGGTATTTGCTTGTGATATTTCTTTATTATCCTCTCGTGCTTTATATTCAGTACCATGATATACTCTGCTTATTTGTAGACTCATATCATTCTTGGAATCTAATCGAACAATATGCTAATGTGCTGCAGACCATGATCCATACTTGTTCATTCTTGTTTATATAATTCATATGGATTGAGATATAGTTTAGATTATATATGATACCATGACCTTGACATCTTATACGTACTCGTGTCGGGCTGGAGTCCGCTCGATACGTAGCTGGCTGTCTCATGAGCTCGCGTCCGAAAATTGGGTGCTGGTCGTGACACGGATGATCCTTCGGCATGAATTGTCGATGATAATCGAAGAAGCACGGTTTGCCTCCGTGTTTCAAATAAAAAGCCTTAGTACGGTCCATGCAATACGGACATGAAAGACGACGATGCGTGCTCCATCCAGATAACATACCATAGGCCGAAAAGTCATTGATGGTCCACATAAGTACTGTCCGCATCTGAAAATTTTATTTTCTAGATACATCGTACGTGTTGGAACCTACTTCCCACAGCTGATTCAACTCATCAATCAATGGCTGTAAATGCACATCGATGTTCCTTTTCAGATTGTTCGAACCTGGAATAATAACGGTGAGGAACATGTACGGAGTCTTCATGCACATCCAAGGCGGTAGATTGTACGGAGTGACGACCATAGGCCAACACGAATACTGGGATCCTGAAAGTCTGAATGGGGTAATATCGTCTGAGCAGAGACCCAATTTGACATTACGTGGATCAGAAGCAAAATTTGGATACTCTCGATCAAAATGCTTCCATGCTTCTCCATCAAATGGGTGATCCAACACTCCTTCGGTCTGTTTCTGCTTATGCCAACTCATGTTTTCTGCACTTTTCTTTACCATAAACAACCGCTGCAACCGCGACGTCAACGGCAAGTAGTGCATCGAATCGGTAGGCTTTCTGGCACCGACAGACTTTTCTCTACCACTGCCTTTGTAGTGATCGGTACCACAAAATCTGCAGGCGTCTTCATCCTTGTCGTCTTTGTAGTACAATATGCACCCGTTGTGACATGTATCGATTTTCTCGTATCCCTTCCAGAGCGATCTCACCATCCTCTTAGACCGGCAGAACTCTTTAGGCAACTTAGCACCCTCAGGCAATATTTCTATAAGCAACTCCATAAGACGGTTGTAGCAATCTTGCGACATATTATAATCAGACTTGATGCTCAACAATCTTGTAACCACCTCCAACGGTGAATGATCCTCACAACCAGGATATAATGGAGTCCTTGCATTCCCCAGCAACTCTATGAACTGTGTAGCATCGGCGTTCGGTGCCTCCTCAGGTGCATCATGATCGTCCGGATCGAAACTAGGCCCCGCCGCGTCAAAAATCATGTTCACCAACCCATCGTCGTAAGCAGTATTGTTGTACACATCCACATAAGGCTTATACTCCGATGCTAAAGACACGAGTTCTTTGTGCACGTTCCACTGATAGTAATTCGACGTGAAATCCTTCGAGTATAAATGATATGTGACTTCTACTTCAGAATGATATTTCAAGTTGCGACATCTCACACACGGACACTTAATTTTGGTACCGTCCATGTACTGAGGGAACGCCTTGGCAAACTGCAGGAAATGTTGTACACCCTCTATGAATTCGTCTCACACACCGCACATGTCAACAGGATGACGGTTGTACATCCACGAACGATTCCGTAAGTAGAAATTCATATCCATATCCAATTAAGGATAATTTTGTAAGATATATACATACATATTGCAGTGTGAATGAATGTTAAGGCAGTTTAGATATGGGTGCGTAATTTAGATAGAGGTCAGTAGAGAGTGACAGTTTAGAGAAAACTGAGATTATTGGTGAGGTATAATTGTACTTGTAGGAGTACACGACACCAACTGTCCAATATCGACCCTTTGGGTCTACAAGAGTTACTTCACTCAGTTTGTCACGACAAGTAAAACTTTTTAAATTAATATCCAATATCGACCCTTTGGCATGTGCTTGAGCAGTATCCTAACTCAAACTATCTATCCTAACGAATAAATTATTATCCTACTTTAACATCTACTAACTCTCATATTCCTTCTAACATAAACTAATATCCTAATCTTAACTAACCCTTTAACTAAAACTAATATTTAAACAATGCTAATCATGAACTAACACCCTAACCTGGAAGTCCACACTGCTCAAGCACAGGCCATAGGCCAAGTTATAAGGCAAAGTGCAGGCAACTGCCTATAGCTACAAGGCAAAACCAAATGTTGACGGTATATATGCCGTCAACATTGAAAAAGTTTACTTGTCTTGACAAACTGAGTGAAGTAACTCTTATAGGCCCAAAAGGTACTCTATACACTCTTACTTATACAACCCTTTTGAGGCAATCAGCGTTATACTAGATTTCCGAAAAAATCTATTATATACCGTCAACATTTAAAAGTTTACTTGTCTTGACAAACTGAGTGAAGTAACTCTTATAGGCACAAAAGGTACTCTATACACTCTTACTTATGCAAGCCTTTTAAGGCAATCAGCATTATACTAGATTTTCAAAAAAATCTATAACTCTGATAGGCCCAAATGGCTTGTCATAAGTAAATTTAATTTCTAGAGAATGGCTCAAAACTCTGTACCAATCATACCTATATTTCTAAGATACTCTATACACTCTAGGTACTAGGACTGAACTAACTCTCTAACACTCTAATGACACTCACTCACATATACCCACTCTTACTTAGGAATACTAAGATCTGACACATACTAAGATCTGACACATACAGAAAAGAGAATAGCAGGGAGTTTCTCTCCTCTAGACCCTCAATTTATAGGTACAGGCTAGAGCACTGTCAGCCATAGATGATGCTCTGATTTTCAAAAAATTATGCGTCGATGACACTTCAATTGAAAGCGATGAATCATGCACCTTGATTCATTTGACATGCGACTGTTAAGTATAAAATAGATGCCTCAATTTTTGTGTCAATGCGCCAACATCGCTCAAACTTTCAAAAAGATTGTCTGTTCATAATCACATTGGTTTACCCCTTTTTGGTACTTCAACAACCTTATTTTGCGCTTAAAAACTTATACTGTATATATGAGGATGGAAAAAAGGAGAGGGAGAGTAGGCCCCTTATAGAGAGCCTAGTCATATTTTAAGGGGGTGGCTTATCGCACAAGCGTCCATGACATAAAGGTGCATGGGTGCTCACGCGGGTAAATGTGTTTGTTCTCGCCCGCGGTAATAGAACAAGCACGCACGTGCGAGCAGTTATAGATCTGGTGCGCCCCTAGTAGTTGTGTTTCTCAAGAACATAAACGCGTATGCGGGTGAATTTAGTACGGGTGTGCGACTAGCGGTACATAGGTATATGTGCTCACCCATGACTAAGAACACGAGCAAACATGTGTATGCCCAAACAAAGATAACATTTATGATCGATCATAAAATGACCTTGGATGCGCAAAAATCAATCGAGAATCGAATTAAAACCGATTTAGATTTTTTTTCCTATTGAGTTAAAAACCAGAACTTACAAGTTTTAGTCTTGGGTTCTTAGCGGCCATCTTGCTAGAGTTGTTACTTGGTCAAGAGGATCTTATTTTAATTATCCTATTTTTTGATGAGCTAATCTTTGGACTAATAGGATATGTTCCCAAATATTGATCCTCAAAATCATGCTAGGTATCGTGAAGTATACCAATTCTTAACGTTGTTGTTATTATTATTATTATCATTATTATTATTATTATTATTATTATTATTCACACACCCACCGACACTCTAAACAGTTAATAACACTCTGACTTGAAAACTACCCTAGTGGTGATTACCAAGTATGTTTTATTTTCTTGTAGTGGGGTGTGTGTGTGTCGTATGTGTCGTGTCTGTGTGTGTGCATGTCGTGTATGTTGTATCGTGTCTGTGTCAGCATGTTAGGAGGAGGGAGTTAGGGTTAGGGTTTACCTGCCTTGGTCGGAGTCGGGTCGGGGTCGTCGGGGCTGGAGCAGCGGTGGAGACGGGTTGGCGTTGGAGTCGGGTCGACGTCGACGAGAGGAATCAACGATGGAGGGGGGACGCTGTAGTGCCCCGTCCCGCAAAGTCAATCGGAGGAATCAAAACGCCGACGGCGTTCGAACTTGGCCTTACAACGGCGACTCGAAGACATCGCTCAGGTGGGGTAGTTTCGGTGAACTTGCCCCATCTCAGCCTTCACTTAATAATTCGTGTGTTTTCAACTTGCACAAGTAGGCTTAATAATAAAAGAGACGAATCCACATAGCTAAAGGAAATTATCCCGACGGATCGAATCGAGTTTAGAACATGGAAAACGTCCTACGGTCAGATTAGAGTTGGTGCACGGTGTGCTTTGAAAACGACACTCGATCCTTCGTCCCGCGGCTTGGGAGAGAAAAAAGTTGGTATTCGACACAAGCAATGTGTTAGCCTAAGTCATAGGCGTCGCCCGCATAAATGCTCGATAAAGCATGCACGTTTCCACTGCGCAAGGATTGGCATAGCCTTGGCTCGTCCCTCGGGTTAAGTTGTAGGCTTGTGTAAGTTAGGCAAAGTTATGCCGGTCGACCTAAGTCATTCCAAGTTTCGTCTCGCTCTTTCTGCGGTTGTCAAGTTAAATAGTCCCACGATCTCAAGGGCCATCGTATAACATATGACTAGGGTGATAGCGTCGCGTAGGACGTAAGTCAGTTAAAGGCACGAGCCACGGCTGGCACGATATAAAGTTAGCCACGGACTATGGCACTTCGGGAACACTTTTATTCAAGTTAAGTTGGAAGGCTATGTAGTAGTCTTTCCCTCGAGTTCAATGAAGTTCGAGGCGGTCCCTCGGTTGGGAGTCTCGCATTCCTATCCACGTAAGATGTTTCGAGGCGGTCCCTCGGTTGGGAGCCTCGTGTTCCTATCCACGTTAAGATGTTTCGAGGCGGTCCCTCGGTTGGGAGTCTCGCGTTCCTATCCACGTTAAGATGTTTCGAGGCGGTCCCTCGGTTGAGAGTCTCGCGTTCCTATCCACGTTAAGATGTTCGAGGCGGTCCCTCGGTTGGGAGTCGCATTCCTATCCACGTTAGGATGTTCGAGGCGGTCCCTCAGTTGGGAGTCTCGCGGCCCCGATGCACGTAATGCAAAGGGTGGTTCAGAGCACGAGTTGCTAAGTATAGTTCCATTCGTACCAACAAATTAGGCCATACATTTACGTGAGTCTAGATGTCTCGTAGGTGCGTGGTCATTGGATACCTTGTCGACAAGGATTTCTGCCTAGACTGGCTATACGCCGGGGCACCGGAGCCAGTCATCATAGGGGGTAGACGTTATAGCAGCGCATACTTTTATTGCGTGGGTAGTCGGGGGCTTTCCATAGGGCTAGCTACCTTGCATCGAAGGACCCGTCGCCTACCCGAGCTATTTCCGCGATGGCTTGTCATGCCAGTGGCCTTTCATATAGATAATTGGCGTGCTAAGCGGAGAATCCGCATGTATGGTGTCGGTCGTAACAAAGAAAGTGTAAGCACGGTATGCATTGAATGATGAAATGTATGCTCGATTGCACCCAAATTATAAAGCCTACGATTCGGCTATACGTAAAGACACATGCTTCGGCACGAGATATGGCGTCGTACTTGTGTTCTCAACACCGGTTCCACAAGTTTGGTTATACGTTGCGAGTTAAGTTGAGAAGGGCCGTAGGGCAAGTTTGGTTAAGTTACGTTGAGTTGCTGGGCACGACCTCGAAATAAGAGGCACGGCCGTGTCCTCACAACACAAGTATAGGCAAGACTAAGCGAGGAGGCGCTGCCTCAGAGATATTGAAGCACGAATCGAGTTCATGACACGACCGAGTCGTTACGTCCCAAAGTATGGAACGAAAGGCAAGCACGAGGCGATAAGTTGATGTTATTGGAACGAGAAGGTCTAGCGGTAAAGTATGAGTACACTATTAGTGCAAGTCACGGTAACGGTCTAAAAGACATAAAATAGACCACGGCGTCGGTCCTAAAATCGATCGTAAGGCAAGACTAGAAAGATAATCGTAAAGGGGCTTATATTGCACAAAGTAAAATAAAATGTGTCGGTTTTGTATGGGTGGGCGAGGAGCTTACTCCACCAGTACAGTTGAGTATTAACACCCACATATTTTTCATGTGCAGGTATAGGTAGAAGCTCGTGGCGCGGAGCTCGCTTGGATGCGTTGAGGCACGGAGTTCCTTGGCGATTCGAAGCGTGCGGCCGCATGGATCAAAGACTTATACGGGACATAATGTATGGACATCGCCTATCCAAAGCATCCGCTGGCTCGAGACACGTATTGAGAGATGAGAGAGAGCAGAGTGATTTGTAAATGCGAGACGAGTGAATTTAAGTGATTGTAATTTCGGCCTTGCGCCCCCAATGTAACCGTTGTTTCGATATCAATAAAGAGCTTCTTTTGAATGACTTATGTTTTGTTCTTAACTTCCGCTGCTAGTATTCAATGTCTCTGTTTGGGACTTCTGTGCGACAACCCCGTCGCAGCCATTGAAATCGGCCGTTATGGAACCCGCCTTGCATGAGCGCAATCTAGGCTCGTACGGCATCACGTCTTAGCGAGGACGATCGCTTCTACGGGAGCCGTGACATAATGGTATCAGAGCACGGCTTTACATCCTTGGACTATCGATTGAATTCTTTAACTTTAATGTTTTCGCGAACTCTGAATGTTGCTTCCGTAAAGTTGATATTGTTGGTGCGCTCTCTCTCGATTGTCCCACGGGATGTCCATACAATAAGTCTAATATTTTCAAAAGCTCGTACAAGCGTTCCATCGAACGCATCGGTAGGCCATCGCCGGATACGTTGGTAGGCCTTTGGGCCGAACGGTGCCGACCTTGAGTTGATAGAAGACACGTGCTAAAAGTTAGCAAACGCGTTGCATGCTTGAACGACCTTATGCTAACAATAGCGAATGAGCACACGAGATCGGAGTATAGTTCGAACGGGGTGGTTATGTACACAGCCTTTGGCTAAGTTGTGCCGATTATCGTGCACCTCGACCTTTTGGTGCAATCGAGTCGCGAGCAATATTAAGTATCGCTCGGCCGGGAATGGGAATAAACTTAGAGTGTATATCGATAGAAGCGCTATTGGACTAACGCTTAGGCGTACACGGAAAATTGTTTTGGATTTTGAGGAATAGTGCGAACGACTTAGTGCGTCGATGCGACGTGAACGATTATGCTAGGGATTCGTCGAACGAATCCGAAACATGTCTTAGCGAATAAGTGAACGTAATTTGGCCTAGATTGGATGAATCGAATCCCGAGTGGTGTATGGTCCGTCTTGGAAATCATTCGAGCGAAAGATTGAGGATTGTACGAGTATGAAACGCAAAAATGATTGAGTAGGTAAAATCGAATCGAGGAAATTGATACGGATCATATACAAAAAATTAGCACGACAGGTAGATAGCGTGCATGAAATGTTCGATTTTAAAGTTACGTGAATGACTCTGAGGATTAGAATGGATATCGTTCGATGATTGAGTTAGCAAGGAATATTACGAATTGAGAAAATACGTTGGTCGATGACTTAAGAAAGCGGATGAACGATACGTGAATTTGGGTTTATCGAAATTGATGTTGTGAACGATTCGAGGGGTAATGATCGAAATTGAATTTGAATGTCGAGGAGATTATCCAGTCGGACGATAGCATCATTTGTATGACTCAAAATTCGTTGCAAACGAAGATCGTCAGGTTACGTATATCGTCGATGATATTGAGGTGTATCAAAGACGATATGCAATAACTCGAGGGTAATCTGACACGGTGAATGACGATCGCACAAGTGTTATCGTTCCAAATGGATGCAATACTTAGGACTTTGGTTGGGACGAATGTTGGATGAAAGTGATCGTATCTTGATGATTACGCGGATAACCACAGCATCGACATTCTTGTCTTGTGCGAGCGCGACTCCAGCCTCACACATGCGTTGCGTCGGATTTGGGGCGATCATTCCGCGTGAGCGCTGACATGGTGATTCATGTCGCGGGAATAATCGAACTTGGAAAATTAGGATACGGCAACTTTGATTGTCTCGACTTGTTGGCTTGATGCGAAGGAGAACGCGAGAATGTTAGGACTTATGATTGATGACTGAATAAAACTTGAGGATTGAGTAGGTCCAATCCGCGCATCGAGAATGATTTAGACACAAAACAATAGTTACGTTCCGATGAGAATGATTATCTCGCGTAAGCGTGCATGGTGATTCATGCCCACCGTGGATAATCTATCTCGCGTGAGATCGGAGCACAACATATCGTTAAGTCGGACGACCTTGTGATCGATTACATGAATTGGAATAGATAATTTCGGAAACATGAATTGTGAATTACGGTTTAGAGATGAATTGTGTCAGAGCATGCTTGATTTGAGAATGAATGATAGGCGAACTAATGTTGAACGTGTTCGAAAAGATAAACTATGTGAAATGGCTTGATGAACGAACGATATTGATATGACGTAAAATTAGTTAGAACGTGAGTTATCGTCGGAGGGATTTACCAAATGACTCGTACCCCGTGCGACGGATATTGGAATGTGCGTAGGAAATCGATGCTCGATGTTTAGAAATCAGAGTGATGCGAGCTTGGGTAGAAAACCCCGTACCATCGATTTGGTTTGACCTTAGGATGGGGTCAGTGTTGATATTGTTGTTTGGGAACTATGATTCCAGTACTGACGAAAGACATAGCCTAGCGGTTAGGCAGACGTTCCGGCACGAAGCGATAGGAATTGTGGAGACACCACTCGCGAGTCTCGGCTGACATGCACGTATATCAGGGACGCCCGAATATGTGCACGATCCGACTCGAGTGGTGATGGCGGATTCTCTATCACGAGACTTGGCTGAAATACATGTATTTTGGGGACGCCTAGAATATGTACACGATCCAACTAAGTGATACGTTGAATCAAGTGAGACTTGAGGAACGGGAAAGTGTTGTGGATTTTGAAATTGTAAGTTTTAAAGAAACGTTGACGGTAACGCGATCATTGAATTGAGACGAGTTCGAATGTTGGTTGATCGATTGGTGTGCCTTACGACTAAGTTAGCGATAGCACGAGCGTGGCTCAAAATTGAAGAAACGCGTAGGCGAATGTGTACAATTAAGTCTTGGCCATAGAAATGGTAGGATGGTTTGCCTTCGGAAAAGTCCCGTGGACGAGACTTGTTCTGAGTGGTGTATGTTGTAGTGCCCCGTCCCGTAAAGTCAATCGGAGGAATCGAAACGCCGACGGCGTTCGGACTTGGCCTTACAACGGCGACTCGAAGACATCGCTCAAGTGGGGTAGTTTCGGTGAACTTGCCTCATCTCAGCCTTCACTTAATAATTCGTGTGTTTTCAACTTGCACAAGTAGGCTTAATAATAAAAGAGACGAATCCACATAGCTAAAGGAAATTATCCCGACGGATCGAATCGAGTTTAGAACATGGAAAACGTCCCACGGTCGGATTAGAGTTGGTGCACGGTGTGCTTTGAAAATGACACTCGATCCTTCGTCCCGCGGCTTGGGAGAGGAAAAAGTTGGTATTCGACACAAGCAATGAGTTAGCCTAAGTCATAGGCATCGCCCGCGTAAATGCTGGATAAAGCATGCATGTTTCCACTGCGCAAGGATTGGCATAGCCTTGGCCCGTCCCTCGGGTTAAGTTGTAGGCTTGTATAAGTTAGGCAAAGTTATGCCGGTCGACCTAAGTCATTCCAAGTGCCGTCCCGCTCTTTCTGCGGTTGTCAAGTTAAATAGTCCCACGATCTCAAGGACCGTCGTATAACGTATGACTTGAGTGATAGCGTCGCATAGGACGTAAGTCAGTTAAAGGCACGAGCCACGGTTGGCACGATATAAAGTTAGCCACGGACTATGGCACTTCGGGAACACTTTTGTTCAAGTTAAGTTGGAAGGCTATGTAGTAGTCTTTCCCTCGAGTTCAATGAAGTTCGAGGCGGTCCCTCGGTTGGGAGTCTCGCGTTCCTATCCACGTAAGATGTTTCGAGGCGGTCCCTCGGTTGGGAGTCTCGCGTTCCTATCCATGTTAAGATGTTTCGAGGCGGTCCCTCGGTTGGGAGTCTCGCGTTCCTATCCACGTTAAGATGTTTCGAGGCGGTCCCTCCGTTGGGAGTCTCGCGTTCCTATCCACGTTAAGATGTTTCGAGACAGTCCCTCGGTTGGGAGTCTCGCGTTCCTATCCACGTTAAGATGTTCGAGGCGGGTCCCTCGGTTGGGAGTCTCGCGTTCCTATCCACGTTAAGATGTTCGAGGCGGTCCCTCAGTTGGGAGTCTCGCGGCCCCGATGCACGTAATGCAAAGGGTGGTTCAGAGCATGAGTTGCTAAGTATAGTTCCATTCGTACCAACAAATTAGGCCATGCATTTACGTGAGTCTAGATGTCTCGTAGGTGCGTGGTCATTGGATACCTTGTCGACAAGGATTTCTGCCTAGACTGGTTATACGTCGGGGCACCGGGCCCAGTCATCCTAGGGGGTAGACGTTATAGCAGCGTATGCTTTTATTGTGTGGGTAGTCGGGGGCTTTCCATGGGGCTAGCTACCTTGCATCGAAGGACCCGCCGCCTACCCGAGCTACGTCCGCGAGGGCTTGTCATGCTAGTGGCCTTTCATATAGATAATTGGTGTGCTAAACGGCGAATCCGCATGCATGGTGTCGGTCATAACAAAGAAAGTGTAAGCACGGTATGCGTTGAATGGTGAAATGTGTGCTCGGTTGCACCCAAATTATAAAGCCTACGATTCGGCTATACGTAAAGACACATGCTTCGGTACGAGATATGGCATCGTACTTGAGTTTTCAACACCGGTTCCACAAGTTTGATTATACGTTGTGAGTTAATTCGAGAAGGACCGTAGGGCAAGTTTGGTTAAGTTACGATGAGTTGCTGGGCACGACTTCAAAATAAGAGGCACGGCCATGTCGTCACAACACAAGTATAGGCAAGACTAAGCGAGGAGGCGCTGCCTTAGAGATTTTGAAGCACGAATCGAGTTCATCACACGACCAAGTCGTTACGTCCCAAAGTATGGCACAAAAGTCAAGCACGAGATGATAAGTTGACTTTATTGGAACGAGAAGGTCTAGCGGTAAAGTATGAGTACACTATTAGTGCAAGGCACGATAACGGTCTAAAAGACACAAAATAGACCAAGGCATCGGTCCTAAAATCGATCCTAAGGCAAGACTAGAAAGACAATCGTAAAGGGGCTTGTATTGCACAAAGTAAAATAAAACGTGTCGGTTTTGTATAGGTGGGCGAGGAGCTCACTCCACCAGTACAGTTGAGTACTGACACCCACACAGTTTTCATGTACAGGTACAGGTGGAAGCTCGTGGCGTGGAGTTCGCTTGGATGCGTCGAGGCACGGAGTTCCTTGGCGATTCGAAGCGTGCGGCCGCATGGATCAAAGACTTATACGGGACATAATGTGTGGATATCGCCTATACGAAGCATCCGCTAGCTCGAGACAAGTATTGAGAGATGAGAGAGAGCAGAGTGATATGTAAATGCGAGACGAGTGAATTTGAGTGATTGTAATTTCGGCCTTGCGCCCCCAAATGTAACCGTTGTTTCGATATCAATAAGGAGCTCCTTTTGAATGACTTGTATTTTGTTCTTAACTTCCGCTGCTAGTATTCAATGTCTCTGTTTGGGACTTCTGTGCGACGACCCCGTCGCAGCCGTTGAAATCGGCCGTTATGGAACCCGCCTTGTACGAGCACAATCTAGGCTCGTGCGGCATCACGTCTTAGCGAGGACGATCGCTCCTACGGGAGTGGGGCGTGACAGACGTCGGAGGAACGAGGGTCGCCGCAGGGAAGGTGGTCACCGCGGGGAGGGGGTAGCCGGAGGGAGGGGTCGCCGGAGGGAGGGGATCCCCGTAGAGGAGAGAGAAAGGGGAAGAGAAATTTGGGAGCGCACTACCAAAATACAAGGTTTTAGCGACGGCACTATCCGTCAAAAATCCGTCGGTAATTCCCTTTACCGACAGATTTTTGACGGATACGGGCTGAAAAAATCCGTCGGGAATAACCTTGTCGCTAAAACTAGCTCGTCGCTAGTCCGCCGCTCTGCGACTAATTAGCGACGAATTTTCGTTGGCAAAATAAAAACTTTTAGCGACGACGTACCGATGGCTTCCCGTCAAATACAACAGTTTAAATTTTAAATACATTCATAAAATTAGTGACAAAAAAGTTGTCGCTAAATCGTCGCTAACCGTGTATCTGAGGGTTTCTGATACGCAATATCCGTAGCTCAAAGCGTCGCCATTCTCGACGGATTAGCGGCAGAATAGCGACAAATAATACGTCGTCACCCTTCTGGAAATTGTCCATATATTCCAGAATATGAGCGACGAAACGTCCGTCGCTCTTCCGTCGCAAATTTTCCAAAAATAGGCCGACGGACAATCCGTCAGGAAACCGTCGCTAACTGCAAATGTCAGTCGGTAACCCGTTGGTAATCCGTTGCTACCTGCAAAAGTCCGTCGGCAAGCCGTCAATAATCCATCGCTAACTGAAATATTTTTGAAAAAAATTACAGGAAAGAGACTATTCCCTGTAATATAACATATTCAGCATCCACCATACACAAATATAACATATCCGACATCCAATATATCCAACAAATATCCATATTGCCAACACAATATCTCCAAACATCCAATATATCAAACATACAAAAAATATCCAACACAATGACCAACAAAATATCCAACAAATATCCACACTATGTGATAGGTTGTCGTATCATCATTGCCGAGGGATGAGGGTCGAGGACAGTCAACTTTATCTACGGCTACATAGTTTCTGCCTCGCTAGTCAAATGGCTGCAGGAACTATGTCCTGATCACCATATCGTACCATAGTTTCTGCTTCGCCAGTCGAATGGCTGCAGGAACTATATGTCTCGATCACCATGTTACCAATTAACCAACCAACAAAACTACTTGTTACAAATATCGGCATTATATGCGTGAAACGTCGCTATGATGTCGCTAATAGCGACTAATTTAGCGACGTTATGAACGTCGCTAAATTCTAATTATATTTCCCCTCAAATTCATTTCCCCCATTTACTCTCTCACACTCTCTTCTCCCCCCCCTCCGGCGCTCTCACAGTACTTAAGTGTGAGAACGGATGGCTCAGAACACAACCCAAAATTCATTCTAGCATACATTAGTGTGGATCATTATATTCTGCACATATGGTGTAGTATATGTTCTTATCGTATCTAGTATCTGAAGAATGTAACAGAATCAAGATGAACTCACATAATGTAATACTAAGACATCATCTACTACTATATAAGATATAGTGATAGGTTGTCGTATCATTATTGCCGAGGGATGATGGTCGGAGGACAGTCAACACCGGCACGCACAATAATGTATACTAAGACATCATCTACTATATATGTCGCAAATATCCATAGATTAATGCAAATGGAGCTGGAGTCTAAGCCAAAATACAGAATACAAAATACAAAATCCAATCCTGGGTTTGCCGACCCCCTCGGTGGAACACTCAACACCGGCACGCACAATACATTCCTGAATATACAAAAATATAAAGAAAAAAATACTATCCACAACGAACAATGTCAATATATAATATCCGTAAATACGTACAAACTCAGTATCCTCAACGAAAAAACTAAATATCCCCAAATACGTACAAAGTCAAAATATAGTACAGTCCAAAAATGCAAAAACGAAACTACTGATCGCCTGGAGCTGGAGCTGGACACGGTGCTGGAGCCGGAGGAGCGCCACCAGATGACGCACAAATACCGCTCGAGTGAGCCAAAGGCATGGAGCCACTTCCCTCCCTTCATTCCCCCTCTCCCTCTCTCATGTTATCAACATCACAACTTTTCTAGTGTTGCTCCCTCTAATGATGAACGCAAAAATCAAAGACCCCCTCTCCTTTCTCACTCTTCACAGTTATCACAACAGGAAGGATCAGTGTTTTCTAGTTCTCTTCCATCCATCCATTCCTCCATTCTGATCAAGCCTCCACATATGATATCCAGCTCAAGTGTAGAGGCGGGAGAGAAGAAGTGGGCAGAAGAGGAGGGGGAAGCAGCACAGCCGGCGGCATGACCTGGAGGATGTACAGAGGCTTTCTTCAACATCCGTAGGAGAACTATAAGGATATATTTTTTACAACATGTCACCTTGTCAAAGACCCTTAATGTGACAACCATGCTATCACGGTGTCGGAAGACTAACATGTCATAATTTTCTAAGCCGTGTGTTTTGACATAATCCTCAACTCTTTCCTCCTATTTAGTAATCTTGCATTTCTTTATGAAGTGCAAGATTACTACTAGGAGAAAAGAGTTGGAAGGATTATGTCAAAGCATACGGCTTAGAAAATTATGATATGTTAGTCTTCCGACACCGCGGTAACATGATATTCACATTAAGGGTCTTTAACAAGGTGACATATTGTGAAAATATATCCTTATAGTTCTCCTACGGATGTTGAAAAAAATCTACTAAAATTTCTCCAGTTATGCCGCCGGCTGTGCTGCTTCTCCCTCCTCTTCATGTCCACTTCTTCTCCCCCACCTCTACACTTGAGCTGGATATCATATGTGGAAGCTTGATCAAACGAGGAATGGATAGATGGAAGAGAACTAGAAACGCTGATCCTTCCTGTTGTGATAACTGTGAAGAGTGAGAAAGGAGAGGGGGGTCTTTGATTTTTGCATTCATCATCATTAGAGGGAGCAACACTGGAAAAGTTGTGACATTGATAGCATGAGAGAGGGAGAGGGAGAATGGAGGGAGGGAAGTGGCTGCATGCCTTTGGCTCACTCGAGCGGTATTTGTGCGTCAGATAAAACAAAAATTCAATTTTTCTCCAAGTGTGAGAACGGATGGCTTAGAACACAACCCAAAATTCATTCTAGCATACATTAGTGTGAATCATCTATGTTCTGTACATATGGTATAGTATATGTTCTTATCGTATCTAGTATCTGAAGAATGAAACAGAATCAAGATGAACTCACATAATGTAATACTAAAATTATCTACTACTATATAAGATATAGTGATAGGTTGTCGTATCATTATTGCCGAGGGATGAGGGTCGGAGGACAGTCAATTTTATCTACGGCTACATAGTTTCTGCCCTCGCCAGTCGAATGGCTGCAGGGACTATGTCCTGATCACCATGTCGTACCGTAGATTTATGCAAATGGAGCTGGTGCTGGAGCAAAAATACAGAATCCAAATATAAACTACAGAATCCAATCCCTGGGTTCGTCGAAAATACAAAACCAAAGATTGACACACAGTTCTAATTCATATGTGTTTTAAGTGTGAGAACGGATGGCTCAGAACATAACCAAAAATTTAATCTAGCATACATTAGTGTGAATCATCTATGTTCTGTACATATGGTGTAGTATACGTTCTTATCGAATCTAGTATCTAGTATCTGAAGAATGTAACAGAATCAAGATGAACTCACATAATGTAATACTAAAACATCATCTACTACTATATAAGATATAGTATAGGTTGTCGTATCATCATTGCCGAGGGATGAGGGTCGAAGGACGGTCAACTTTATCTACGGCTACATAGTTTCTGCCTCGCCAGTCGAATGGCTGCAGGACTATGTCCTGATCACCATGTCATACTGTAGATTAATACAAATGCTGGAGCTGGATCCAAAATACAGAATAAATAGAGAACATCAGAGAATCAATAGCAATTAGGATACATGAGTTAGAGAGGTCAGTAATCCAAGGATCAGAGTTAGTGATCAGTTGTATGAGATTAGATGGAGCACTTGGAGCTTGGGGATTTTTAGATCTTGGAGCCATTTTTATTAGAAATCCATCTCCCAGTAGGTATATGCATTGTAAACCCTCAAAATTGTATTAAATAGTGTAGAGCATCAAATAAGAACCCCATGCAATAGGGTTGCCAATGGTGAGGAGTTTTGACTCTTTTCCTTCCATTTGAGGACTTTCTTCTTTGTATTTCGACCTACTTTGCCAAACTGTACCGGTATCGGTCAGTATCGATCCGATACCGATTTTGATTTCGATACCGATTTCGATTTCGATACCGATTTCGATACCCCCTCCCCCAATCCGATACTCATAGGATTGGTCCGATCCGAAACCATCTATACCCCCTCCCCCGTCCGATACACCGATTCGAAACCACCGATACTCATAGGAATGGTTCGATCCGAAACCACCGATACCCCCACCCCCTCTCCTACCTCGCCGGACAGCAAACCCCCATCCCCCTCCCCCTTCCACACCCCCACCGCCTCCCCCCCCCGACAGCAAACACCCACCCCCTCCCCCTCACCCCCCGACAGCAAACCCCCACCCTAGCCCCTCCCCCCCGACAGCAAACCCCTACCCCCCTTCCCCACCTCCCCGACAGCAAACACCTACCCCCCTCCCTCACCCCCTCTCCCTCACCCCGTCCCCCCCAATACCATCCACCCCCCGCCCCCTCCATTCCCCCATCACCGCGGCCCCCGCGACAGCCGACCCACCCCTCCCCTACCCGAAACCCTATCCCTGTTCCGAAACCCTAAACCCTACCCTGTCCCCCGCCCTCAACAACCTCCCTCCCTCCCCGCCGGCCCCAGCGACAGCCGACCTCCCCCACCAACCCGAAACCCTAAACAGAGAGAGGGGGGAGAGAGCATACCTGAGAGAGAGATATCCCGTCGGAGAGAGCTTCGCGGAGAATGTGACCCGTTGGAGAGAGCTCGCCGGAGAGAGAGAGAGAGAAGAGAGAGAGTTTTTTGGAGGAAATGAAAAATTCCTCCCCCCCCCCCGGTCGATCAATTTAAGTTAGGTTATAGTATTTAGCGACGGATTACCGACGGATATATCTGTCGATAGGTAGCCACTAAATACCAACTAGATTACCGACGGAAAGTCCGTCGCCACATAGACTCTAATTTAGCGCGCCATTTATTTCATATTTTGCTGCCACAATATGCGACATATTAGCGTTGGACATGAATCGTCGCTAATGTTTCGTCAAATTAGCGACGGATGTGCGACTGATTTTGACGCAAAAAATTAAAAAATATACATTGCTTTCTGACGGTAGCCAGTCACAAAGTAGTCGCGAGACCGTCGCTATGGCCGATGGATTCGATTTTTCGCTAATCCTCCGTCGCCAATTTGCTGTATTTTAGTAGTGGCGGGAGATTGAAAATTTTTGGTAAAAAATAAAAGATCGATCGGGTGGAACCCTATATGAAACATTTTAGCGACATCCACAAAGGATGTCGTTAAACGTCGTTATTCAATAAAAACTGGCGACGTCCCTAATGTGGAGTCGTAAAACGTCGCTGAGTTAAACAAAACAGCGACGTTCTGCGACTAGACCGCGACATCAGCTTTCCAAAGCAAAATGTGTGGCGCTAACGGTCGCTAAACGTCGCTGATAGTGACGTTCAGCGACGTTTTTATACAACGTCGCTAAATTCACAAATATTACCGATATGACTTGCGTCGCTAAATTTCGCCAATATGACTTATTTTTGTAGTGCAATTTCGATTCCGATACCGATTCTGATACCCCCTCCCCCGATCCGATATACTCATAGGATTGGTTCGACCGGAAACCACCTATACCCTCTCCTCCGATCGGATACTCCGATCCGAAGCCACCGATACTCATAGGAATAGTCCGATCCGAAACCACCGATACCCTCCACCCCCTCCCCTACCCCGTCGGACAGCAAACCCCCCTCCCCCCCCCCCCCCACCCCCGACAGCCCACCCCCGACAGCAAACCCCTAACCCACCCCCTCCCTTCCGCCCCTCCTCCCCCCGACAGCAAATCCCCACCCCCCCGACAGCAAACACCCACCAACCCCTGCCCCAGGCCCCACACCCAACCATCTACCCCCCGCCCCTCCCTCCTCCCCTCACTGCCGGCCCCCGACAGCCGACCCCCCACCCGAAATCCTACCCCTGCACCGAAACCCTAAACCCTAGCCTGCCTCTCGCCCTCAACACCCTCCCCCCCTCCGACCCACTCCCTCCCCCCACCCCGTCGGCCCCAACGACAGCCGACCCCCCCAAACCCGAAACTCGAAACCCTATATGTTAAACAGAGAGAAGAGAGAGAGAGAGAGAGAGCATACCTGAGAGAGAGAGAGAGACCCGTCGGAGAGAGCTTCGTCCGTCGGAGAGAGCTCACCGCCGGAGAGAGAGAGAGAGAGAGAGAGGGGAAGTGAGAGCGTCTTTTCGGGGGGAATGAAAAATTCTCCCCCGTCGGTTCAATTTAAGTTAGGTTACAGTATTTAGCGACAGACTACCGACGGATATATCCGTCGCTAGGTAGTCGCTAAGTACCCACTAGATTACCGACGGAACATCCGCCGCTAGTTAGACGCTAATTTATCACGCCAGTTTTTCAGATTTTGCCGCCACAATGTGCGACATATTAGCGACGGAGATCAATCCGTCGCTAAATTTTCGTCAAATTAGCGACAGATGTGCGACTGATTTTGACACAAAAAAAAAAAATTATCCATTGCTTTCTGACGGTAGTCCGTCACAAGGTAGTCGCTAGTCCGTCGCTATTACCGACGGACAAGATCCGTCGCTAATGGTCTGTCGCCAAATTGCTGTATTTTAGTAGTGTTTTAGCTTTTCTTTCTTTCTATCTACTAATCCTACTATGTTCAGTAAATACTTTATAGAAAAAAATATACAAGGTTTGACTGCATAGTGATTTTAACAAAGTTATATTGCTTTCTTGAATTACATATAGGAAATAGCTTCTAATAATTTGAAATGTCATGACCTTAACGTTATAGGGTTATGGATACATGTGGCTCAGTTCCAGGTAAGTCTCAGATTTTGGTAATAGCAACTTAATATTGAATATGTAATATTCTAGATGTGTTGAGAGTTCAGTAGTGTGGAAGAGGGATTCAAGAATCTAAGTGTGCTGATAGTAACTAGTCATCCTAGAAAAGCAAGTTCGATATGTAGAAGGTTCAAATATTAGTTTCTTCTTTTTTGCCACTTCAAAATGATTATCATGTCTGTGTCGGACACGTCTAAACACTAGACACACTCCGAAATATTAGGACATTCTAGAATGGTGGTACCATATCTGTGTCACGTGTCAGTTTTGTGTCATATTGTATTTGTATCCGTGCAACATAGCTGCATTGGCTTCTGAAGGAATTTATTTATGTCTTATTTCCAAAAAGACATATTATAAAACATTAAAAAAAGATAGAAGTGCAAAATTATGAAAGGCATATAAGCTATTTTACAAGTAGAAGAAAACAACTATTACTACAACAATTGCTGATGCCATCCTCAAAATTCTAAAGATGTCATAAACACTAATCTGGGAAGGGCATAATCGGAAGAAAGAAAGAAAAGAAAAAAATTCAGGGTCCAAACTTTCCAAATAGACAAGTCGAGACCTAAACATTAATCTAGTATAAAATCCAGGGTCCAAACGCTAATTAGCCCTAATAATAATGGCAAAAGCCAGACATACTACAACACTTGGTGAGAGCAGGATGCATTAAATTTGTTGTTGTATTGTCATATTGACGTCTCTTTTGTAGACTGCTTCTTTAAGCTACCATGAAAAGGAGAGGTTTCTCTTCTTCTTTTTTCATCCAATACCAAAAGGAATTATTATTTTGAGATGAACAGGGAAAGGACCCAGTTCAAAATGTTTTTCAGATATCTTGATTAACCAAATCGAATACTTGAGGACCTATTAGTACCAAACAAGTGGATTAAAAGAATCTTCAAATGGGTGGAATAGGATGCCAGTCTCGGCGTATGACAGTTCATCCAAATAATTCTCAGAAAGGGTTCATGTTCAAAAGAAAAAGAAAAAAGAATTAACATATACACTGAGAAAGTGAATCTCGTATGTATTTTTGGATAATAATATCTTATGACAAGTTGAGTACTGCTTTTCCGAGGGAGCAGCGAGCATCTCAATTGTAACCAGCAGAACTGTTGCCTTATTATTGTATCTCGCACGAATATGGACACGGATAAGGATACGGGATGTGGATGTTTCTAAATTAATAGGTAAAGTTTAGTCTCCTATGTTGCATGAATAGGAATAAGGATACGAAAATAGACACGATACTGAAATGGGCACCATTTTCTGTGTCCATCCAACATAGGTTTCCTGTGTCGGATCCCCACAACACTCAGAGATAAGAACAATGATTACAAGGCTACGAAGAGCGAGAACGACGAGTAGAGATTACCCGAACACGATCTCCTTCGAACAGCGACCTTCAATCCTCCGTCTTCTTCTTCGAAGTTGTAATGGCACTCTTGCCTCCTTCCTCTCTCAAACTTGTGTTGTCCAATGCGTTGCGATCATACGATTATGAATTAGGGTTGAGAAAACTCAACTAACTCCCTAATCCCGCAACCAACCTGAACCGTTGGATTAGATCCAATGATGAAAACTCATCCAGAATCCCGCTTCAGCCCCCGACGACACAGAGTTCGGCCAGAACTCTGTGTGGGGCAACCAGCACCTACTGGCCAAACCTGGAACGGCCAGACCGAGTTCGGCCAGAACTCGGCCTGGGACCGAGTTCGGGCCGAACTCGGATCCCCTGCTTCCAGCAGCTCTAGCAGCAACAGCAGCAACTTCGTCGCCTACTTCCCGAGCTTCTTCGACATCGGACGGCGCTCGTCGCACTCCGGGGTCTTCTCCACATAGGTTGGGAACCCCACCCACTCCAACAAATCTCCCCCTTCACAACTATGGGGAGGATGTCGTCATCCCGACGACCTGCCTGCAGTACTCAAACTTTCCCTTGGTAGAATCTTCGTGAACATATCAGCTCCGTTGTCATCTGTATGCACCTTCTCAAGCTCCGCGTCCTTCTTCTCAACCACATCCCGTATCCAATGATACCGGGTCTCGATGTACTTGGACCGGCTATGAAACGTCTGATTCTTTACAAGGTGGATCGCACTCTGACTGTCGCAAAGCAAAGTATACTGCTCTTGCTTCAGTCCCATTTCCTGCAGCAGCTTCTTCATCCACAACAGCTCCTTGCAAGCCTCCGTCGCCGCAATGTACTCTACCTCTGTCGTCGACAAGGCAACACACTTCTGCAACCGCGACTGCCACGATACTGCTCCTCCCGCAAACATCATCACGTAGCCCGAAGTCGATCGCCTCGTGTTACATCTCCAGCCATATCAGCGTCGTATACCCAACCAGCTTCGGCTCGTCACCACCAAAGGAAAGTCTCCAACCAGCAGTGCTCTGAAGATAACGTAGAATCCACTTAACCGCACTCCAATGTACCCTTCCAGGATTTGAAAGATACCTGCTAACCGTACCAACTGCATGAGCAATATCTGGCCTCGTACACACCATAGCATACATAAGGCTTCCCACAGCTGAGGCATATGGAACCCGCTCCATATCTTCCTTTTCGTCCTCGGTAGATGGACACTGTTCCTCAGTGAGCTTAAAGTGAGCCGCGAGGGGGAACTCACTTTCTTCGACCCGTCCATCCCGAAACGCTGAAGTACCCGATGAATGTACTTCTTTTGGGACAAGTGTAGCAGCTTGGACTCTCTCTCTCGGCTGATCTCCATCCCAAGAATAGTCTTCGCTGCGCCCAAATCCTTCATAGAGAAGGCCGCGCCCAGTTGGCGCTTCAACTCCGCTATCCTAGTGGTATTCCGACCCACTAATAGCATATCATCAACATAGAGCAACAAAATGATGAAATCATCATCGACAAAATACCTCACAAATGCACAATGATCCGACGTCGTCCGTGCATAACCATGCTCCCCCATAAACGACTCGAACTTCCTGTACCACTGCCTCGGAGCCTGTTCAGACCATACAAGCTCTTCCTCAACCGGCAGACCAAATGTGACTGGCCCTTCTCACAGAATCCCTCTGGCTGCTCCATGTACAACTCCTCCTCAAGATCATCGTGGAGGAATGCCGTCTTCACGTCCATCTGCTCGACCTCCAAGTCGAAACTGGCTGCTAATGCTAGCACCACCCGGATAGACGAATGCTTGACGACAGGCGAAAAGATCTCATCATAATCCACGCCTTTTCGCTGACCGTAGCCTTTGACTACCAGCCTCGCTTTGTATCGAAGGCCAGTAGCATCATCCGTCTGCTTCACTCTGAACACCCATCGATTCTTCAAAGCCTTCTTGCCCTTTGGCAACCGTACCAGATCATAAGTGGAATTGGTGTGCAAGGAACTCATCTCCTGCATAGCCACCATCCACTCCTGCCTGTGTTCGTCTTCCATAGCCTCTGCGAAACTTTCGGGCTCCCCCCCGTCAGTCAATAGCACATACTCATCCGGTGAGTATCTCGTAGATGGTCGACGATCCCTGTCACTCCTTCTCAGTGAGCCACTGGTGCTGGCTGTATACCGACAGCCTCCGCCCCTTCAGGAACTACCTCTCGGCATGCTCATCCTCCTGAGGGACACCCTGACCACCATCAGCAGGCTGATGATCAAGGTTGGGAGCAACTCCATGTACCGGCTCCCCCATAACTGGATCCTCTGCGATGTCCTCTGGAAACTGCTCGAAGCGAAATAACTCTAACTCAGGCAATTCCTCAGCCTCAGAAGGCGTCTCGGAATTCTGAGTGTTGGTCATGGTCTGATCCTCGACGAACACCACGTCCCTGCTTCTGTAGAGCTTTCCTTCCACTGGGTCGTAGAGTCTATAGCCAAACTCATCCCGACCATAGCCGACAAAGACGCATCGCCTCGTCTTCGGCTCAAGTTTGGTCCTCTCGTCCTTCGGTAGATGCACGAAGGCTTTACAACCAAACGTCCGCAGATGATTGTATGATGGCTCTTTACCGTACCATACTTTGTCAGGCACATCACCCTGCAAAGGAGCACTAGGAGACAAATTAATAATATAAGCAGCTGTGAGAAGAGGCTCACCCCAATAACTGCCCGGCAAGTTTGCTTCTGACAGCAAACACCGCACCCTCTCCATCAGGGTCCTGTTCATGCGCTCCGCTACACCATTGAGCTGAGGTGTCTTTGGCGGAGTCTTCTGGTGTCGTATCCATTGCTCTCTGCAATACGCATCAAAGGGACCGATGTATTCGCCGCCATTGTCGGACCGAACACACAACAACTTCTTGCCCGTCTCCCTTTCAACAGAGGCCTGAAACTCCTTGAAAGTAGGCAGCACCTGATCCTTGGTCTTTAAGGCATAGACCCAAACCTTCCTGGAACAATCATCAATAAAAGTCACAAAGTAAGAAGCACCACCAAGAGATTTTACCTTCATAGGACCGCAGACATCCGAGTGAATCAACTCGAGCAACGCCGGCTTCCTCGAACTTGGGTGACTTTGGAAAGACACCCTATTTTGCTTTCCAGCTAAACAGTGCGTGCAGTTCTCCAACTTTGTAGACTTGAGCTCCGGAATCACTTTCCTGTTCACCAAGTAGCTCATCCCCTTCTCGCTGATATGGCCGAGCCGCCTGTGCCACAACTCGGTAGACGCATCACTGACTGCATTCACCTCCTGTGCCCCCTCTGCGCTCCCCTCCATATAGTAGAGACCGGACTTCTTGCTTCCTCTGGCAATCACCATCGAACCTCTGGAAAGCTTCCACTGACTGTTCCCGAAGAGACTAAAGAATCCCTCGTCATCCAACCTTCCAACCGACACCAGGTTGAAACGGATATCAGGGACATGACGAACATCCTTGAGAACAAGAACCGCACCCGTCTTCGTTCTCAAATGCACATCTCCAACGGCAAACCGCCTTCGACACATCTCCGTTGCCCATCTTCAACACGCCGCAGTCGCCTGTCGTGTAAGTGGCAAACAGTGCCCTATTGTGAGATACATGTGCTGAAGCCCCTGAGTCCACCAGCCAAGAATTGTCATCGCAGGCGAGGTTAGTAATGACCTCATCACCTACGACGATCACATCGCCTCCATGCACCGAGGCCGCCGCTGTAGTGTTCTCTTCTTGCTTCCCCTTGTCGCCCTTCTTCTCTCTCTTCCAAGCGAAATAATTCCGCTTGATATGGCCCTTCTTACCGCAATGGTAACACTCTGAGTCCTCGTAACGACTTTTGGACTTCCTCCTGCTCTTGTCTCTGCCACCACCTGGACCCCTGCTTTTGCCCCTTCCGCTCTCTGAAACAAGTGCCTCTGAGTGGTGGGATGTGAATGAAGTGCCCTGAGAACGTCTCCGCATCTCTTCATTCATCACCCCGCTCTTGGCAAACTCCAGACTGACCACGCCCTCTAGAGCAGAAGCGATCATAGATACTCGTACGGTCTCCCACGAGTCTGGCAATGTACACAGCAGCCACAGTCCCTGAACTTCGTCGTCGAACTTGACTCCCATAGAAGATAGCTGGTCAACCACGCCCTTGAAATCACTCAAGTGATCCGTAATAGACGCCCCATCTTTGTACCGCAGACCCATCATCGTCCGGATCAGGAACAACTTGTTTACCCTGGTCTTCTTTGCGTACAAAGATTCCAGCTTATCCCATAACGTCTTCGCGTGCTCAATATTGGCAACGTGGTTGTACACGTTCTCGTCAACGAACTGCCTGATGTATCCGCACACCTGTATATGCTCGAATTTTCAGTCCTCCTCGAATTTATCACTGGGCTTCTCGGATGCAAATACGGGCAGATGCAGCTTCTTGATGAACAGCAAATCCTTCATCTTGCTCCGCCAATAATGATAGTTTGTGCCGTTCAGATTCACCATGCGCACCGGCTTCGCGTCCATCTCTCCTCTCTGGTTCCTCTGTCAACTCCTGACACCCTTTGAACCCAAAGCTCTGATACCACTCTGTTGGAAAGAAACGCGGAAACCTTTCCCCAAACCGGAAAGTACCTGCGAGAGGACCGAGCAATACAACGCACGAACCCAAAAACAATCACACAAAAATAATCCACGCAGATACAGAGAATTTTTGACGTGGAAAACCCTTGCGAAAAAAACCACGGGACGATCGGAGTCCAACCCTGAGAAGCCTCCACTAATGGAATAGAAGAATTACACCCTCTACAAACTCCTCCCGATCCAAATCGGATCCCCACAACACTCAGAGATAAGAACAATGATTACAAGGCTACGAAGAGCGAGAACGACGAGTAGAGATTACCCGAACACGATCTCCTTCGAACAGCGACCTTCAATCCTCCGTCTTCTTCTCCGAAGTTGTAATGGCACTTTTGCCTCCTTCCTCTCTCAAACTTGTGTTGTCCAATGCGTTGCGATCATACGATTATGAATTAGGGTTGAGAAAACTCAACTTAACTCCCTAATCCCGCAACCAACCTGAACCGTTGGATTAGATCCAATGATGAAAACTCATCCAGAATTCCGCTTCAGCCCCCGACGACACAGAGTTCGGCCAGAACTCTGTGTGGGGCAACCAGCACCTACTGGCCAAACCCTGGAACGGCCAGACCGAGTTCGGCCAGAACTCGGCCTGGGACCGAGTTCGGGCCGAACTCGGATCCCCTGCTTCCAGCAGCTCCAGCAGCAACAGCAGCAACTTCGTCGCCTACTTCCCGAGCTTCTCCGACATCGGACGGCGCTCGTCGCATTTCGGGGTCTTCTCCACATAGGTTGGGAACCCCACCCACTCCAACACAGCTCCCTTTAGGTAGTTGACGCACGGGGATATGGCGGACGCGACTGTGCCGCATGAGACTGCGCTCTACGCACGGCGAGAGGCTATCAGGAGGAAGGCGAGCGCCAAGAGGGAGAACAGAGCTACTCTGCTGGCCATTGGTTTTAGTATAAGACTAGAGTGTTGGTTTTGCTAATGAATGGAATCTTGCGTTGTGGCAAATGTTGCTTGGGATTTGTGGGGTTTTAGGAGGAATGTTGGTGGAGGGTTGGGAGATTGAATGATTAATTAATGCGTGGGAGTGGA
The DNA here is from genome assembly GCA_029216955.1 of Iris pallida. Taxonomy (NCBI): domain Eukaryota; kingdom Viridiplantae; phylum Streptophyta; class Magnoliopsida; order Asparagales; family Iridaceae; genus Iris; species Iris pallida. Next base: position 3,580,495 of record JANAVB010020598.1, on the reverse strand, counting down.
TTGGTAGTTGGGCGCTGAGGGTTAACATAGCAAGATTAAACCATGCAAGAACGTCAGTATGCACCTCTAGCTATTTCTTTTCCTTCAAAAGGTTATAATTCTCATCTTTAACCAACTAATGTATTAACATGTTCAATCATCACCAAATTTTATTATTTTTATTTATGATTTTTAAGACTTTGTTTGGTAAGAAGGATGGAAAAAAGCAATAAAAAGTGTTGGATGTATTTTTCTTCCATATGGAAAGAAAAGATCGTTTTCTTCATTTGTGTTTGGTTGAGGAATGAAAACTTTGTTTAGTATGAAAAAAAAGTGATAGGAAAGAAATTAAAATTATATGTTTTATCATTTTATCCTCAACTAAAATACTCATTTACCATTTTAGTTTATTAATAGTTTTAAATAATGCAGTTCATATGGTGGTTTAATTGTTAATTACTATAAATCTATACTTTTACTTTCATTTTTTTTTCTATTTTTGGAGGGATTGAATTCTTTGGTTACGAAGGAAAAGCAATTCCTCTTCTTTTCCTTCCTTTCACTTTTCTTCATCCAAACAATAGAAAAAATGAATTATTTCCTCTACTTTTTCTTCCTTTCCATTTTTTCCTCCCACTTTTCTCTTCTACCAACACACCATAAGGCTCCATTTGAAAGGAAGGATGGAAAATGGAAGCAAGGAGGGAAAAAAGTACGATATATTTTTCTTCCATATGGAAAGGAAGGATCATTTACTTCCTTTGTGTTTGATAAGAGACATGAAAAAGAAGAGAGGTGTACTTTCCATCGTTTGGTATTGAAGAAAATTTGAAAGAAAAAAGTAAGAGAAAATATAAGTTCTACCAATTCGATCCACAACTAAAAATATTTATTTATCATTTGACTTCATAAATAATTTTTGAATAATATAATCCATAGAGAGTATAGTTGTTAATTAACATAAGCCTCCACTTTTACTTTCACTTTTTCACTTTCGGAGGGATTGAGTTTCTTAGCTTAGGAGGTAAAAATAATCCCTCCATTTTCTTCCCACTACTTTTCCTTCAACACCAAACAAGGAAAATGAATGATTCTCTTCTTTTTTTTCTCTCTTCATTTTTCTACCTCATACTTTTCCTCATACAAAGGAAAGCAGAGGAAAAAAGGGCAAAGCAAGCTTGAGCGAACGTTATTATGGTCTCAACTCTGGTTGCAAGCTTGGTGCCTATGTTGACATATAAGCATGGCCAAATGAAAAAAAAATATATTATATATATATATATATATGCAAATGATCTCTAGCCTAGTGGTTAAGAGAGATGCATGCGGCCCAAGTGGTCGGGAGTTCGAGCCTCAGTGGAGGCAAGTTCGCCACAAGTACCCATTGCTTCAAAATATATATATATATATATATATATATATATATATATATATAGGGTCGTTCTACCATACATCTCCTGGAAAAGGATGTATCGATACATCCGAAATTTGGACCGTTGTGTTGATCCAATGGTTCGGATTGAATAATAGTGTAGAAACATCATTTAATGCTAATTTAGACTTTTGACCTGTTGGTAACTTGCTTTAGCAGGTCATTCTTCACTTTAATTTTTTCAATGAACACCCTAAATTAACTCATATTTACTCTCTTTCGTCCATCCAATTTAATATTTCGTATTTTTTTTTTTGTTACAGGCCGTGGTGGTGGTGGTGGAAAGAGAAACGGAGATGAAGAAGAAAATAGAATCGGTTCGGATCGCGTTGAACGTCGTCGAGCCCTCCTAGAACAACGAGGAGTACCAGCTCGCCGAGAAGAATCGGTCCGGTTCGCGTCGGACGTCGTCG
>JANAVB010020598.1:3487850-3541745 GCA_029216955.1 Iris pallida | reverse complement strand
CACAGTGTCAGGACGACGTGGCAAGAAGCTCATGCGGCCAAACAGCCTATGCGATTCAGAGTTATGCGCTGAGGTAATCATGCGGCTCTCGCATACTATGCTCTTATTCAAAGTATTTTAATTTTGCAAATTGAAAACTTGAAGGGGGTCTTGTAGAAGCATGAAAAGAAGAGAAAAAATGATCCATGCGGCCAAGGAGCCTCGCGGCTCGAGGGCCATGCGGCTCAGGAGTCCCATGCGGCTCAAACACATAGGCAACTCGAGTAACTCTATGCGGCCCACAGAGGGAGGCACGGGCCTTCAAAGCAGCTGTGCCCAACGTCGGACGCATTTAATGCTCTGACAGCTGACAGACCTGACGATGACAACCTGACATAAAGTAATTATGATGACTGACACGAGAATACTATCTTCCTAGGAACTGGAGAAAATCTTCGTAGACGTGGCACTGTCCACAAGCTTCGAGGCAAGACTATGCAGCCAGACTAGACGAGTTCATGCGGCCAGTGCAGAGAAACCTATGCGGTTCAACCATGAAGGTCCCCCATGCGGCTCGGCCATGAAGACTCTCATACAGCTCGGCCATGAAGACCCCCATGCGGCTCGGTCATGAACATATTCATGCGGCTCGTCATGACAACCTTCATGCGGTTCGAATATAGAGACTATTCATGCGGCGTCGGTCATAAAATCTTTCATACGGCTCGGTCATGACGACCTTCATGTCCCAAATATGAACACTCCTCATGCGGCTCAACACATGATGACATGGCACGTGTCCTAAAGATAACCAAATTTTGGGTCAGATCCCATATTTGGGACACGTGGCAAGAGAATAAATTAAATTGATTCATTTAGATTTGCGGATATCAGCAAATCATCATGATAGGGATTTATTGCAATCAACATTAATTACTGACATGATTTGGCATAATCCTCATTAAGGGCCCGGATCCTCACGCTCCAGATTAATGGCCCAGATTGATCATTTACCAGGCCGCCGCCTCTTTGAGAATGGGCAATCATTGCAACCCTAATGATGCCTCCACTATTATAAATAGCAAGGTGCCATTCCCTTGCAAAAGAGAGGCTTCCCCCTAATAATCAGAGAGAAATACACAGAGATCAATCCAGAGAGAGAAGCCAGAAGAGGAATACGAGAAGAGCAGAAGAGCATTTCTTCGTCAACGCCAAGCATCTTGTCACAGGAGCCAAGGCTACGTCTGATCGTCCAAGGAGTAAGGCCGAGCTGCTGTCGCTTTCCCGAGCCTCTCCGTCACCCCACCCGAATCAAAAAAAACAATTGTACTTAGATTGCTGTACCTAGATTTTCGTTCCTAGGCTTTCTTTGTACAAGCGAGTTTATAACGTGAAGTAAAAGTCCAGTCCTCCCATAAAACTGTTTGCTCTTTTATATTTCATGGCAAAAACAGGGATCCGATAGCGCCCTAGTTACGACACAGTCCTAGGACCTTCCCTGCTAGTGTGCATGGCCCATAGCCCTTCCTCGAGTCTGCCCGAGTCCAGCAGATGGTGGAGTCTTTCCGTGATGAGCTGCTATGACGGATCTAGGAGCACCAGACGAACGATGCTGCGCTCATAGCACGATTGGATACGCTCGACGTAGCATTATAGAGCAAAGATATGACTGAGACGACAGAGCGGGGCATTACTGATCTTAAAGCATCGAAAAGCACAGCGTGACGGATCTGCAGGCATCACAGCTGTCCATGGATGAGAGGCTCACGTGATGCAGGATTCGATGGTTGATAGCGTACGAGACTGTTATCTACCATGGATTCCTACCACTAGCGACTAGCAGTATTGGAACATTATTATCTCCGGGTGTGCCTTCATCGTCGTCGTCACTACCTTCTTCATCGGTGATGATTTACGGGAGGAGTACGAGATGTTCCTAACCTTCAGGCGCGACGGTGCCCCTCCTCCCCTCCAGATCCACAGTAGTTCGAGCTAGGACTGTTTTATGAGATTGTAGTATTTTTTTAGTGTTTGTTTATGTTGATTCAGTTTAGTTGTGGATTATTTGTTTGTGTAGACTTTCAGTATTGGTTGTGGATTCATGTGGATATTGGTTGTATCCTTTGGATATTCGTTTACTGACTTTGGATATTTTTGTGTTCGTTGTGTTGTATCTCATCATATTTGGTTGTAGACTTTTACTCTTGTTTGCGTGATTGTTATAATATTGTGATGTACCGGTGTTGAGTGTTCCACGGAATCGGCGAACCAGAAAGAAAATGTACTTGTGGTTTTTTGTTATTTATTGAACTGCAGGTAGAAAAGTGATTATATGAACATTCTGTAATTTATAATTATTATTTTTTTGTAATTTAGCGATGTTTACCGATGTTTATCGACATTTAGCGATGCAGCTAAACGTCGGTAAGTCACCAGGTATACCGACGTTTACCGACGTAAGGTGGCGTCGGTAAATGTCGCAGGATTTTCCTCGCCTACAGAGTCGATGAATGTCGGTTAAAAACTAGACATACGTCGGTAACTGTTGCAGGATTCACCGACATGGCCGACGTTTGAGACGCGCCATTTTTCGACGGGGCGTCGGTGAACGTCAGTAAATGTTCCAGGATTACCGACGTTTAATTACGTCTGTAAGCGTCGGTAAGACCGACGATTACGATGTTTTCCTGTTAGCGACATGACTTTCCGCGACCCAGGAAAATGTCGTTAATACGTCGGTAAACAGTTTAACGAATTTTTTGTCATTTTAGCGACATTTTCTGGCGTCGCTAACATGACTTATTCTGGTTGTGTAAGGGCTACCTTGTTGGGATAGAAGTACGTTTTATCATAGGTGAGTGGACAAGACTTCACTTTTTTGTTCTTTCATGATTAATAATGAACACATAGAAAATTGAACGTATGTTTGCTTCTGAGAATATAGTTCGTAATCACTAAAAACATAAGTACATAGAATTGGTATGCTTGTTCAAGAAAGATAATGCTTGCATTCATAAGTTAGACTGTGAATACAATTGAAAGAACCATTGTTATGCATGATAACGAAAGTATGATTGCATGTTCCTTTAACGTAAGTTCAAAATGAGAAGATTTGCATGCTTGAGTTGTAAAATAGAATTGATATTTTGTTGCACAGAAAGATTGATTACTTGTTCCTTTATCATATGTTGTAAAGATAGAAGTGAATAAAAAGTATTTTACTATTATAAGAAACGATATGATAGAAAAGGAACAAGGTTTGGCCGTCAGAATGAAAGGAGAACAGAACTACGACTCTATGGTTTGAAAGAAAGATAGAAAAAAATATAGTGTTATTTAATTCTACATCGTATCGTTTTATATAACAAAAGTGCATATCATGCATTGGTTTTGGAAACATGTGCACAAGGTATAGTCTCTCGACTAATTCTACAACACTGGAGACCGAGTTGGCCTCCTGAGACTTGTATACCGTTGCGATCAAGGGGTTTCATGTCTGCGAGAGATGGGCCACATCCCAACTTCTAACTATGGAAAATACTCATGGACTATCATGTAGCTAGGTCGCATGCATATGATAACATTATTACAAGCCTAACATTTGATGCAGAGAAGATCATATATATATATATATATATATATATTATATATATATATATATTGCAAATGACCTCTAGCTAGTGGTTAAGAGGATGCATGCGGCCCGAGTGGTCAGGAGATCGATTCCCGGTGGGAGCGTTCGCCACATTTACCTTCTTTCAATATATATATATATATATAATATATATATTATATATATATAATATAAATATAATAATATATATAATATATATATATATATATATATATATATATATATATATATTTTATTGCAAGGATTGATAATAGGTAAGGATTGATAGTAGGTGGGAGATTTTGTTTTTTAAAATTTATAAAGAAACATAAAACAATAAAAACATCACATATGCAGTGATTCTTACCTACTATCAATCCTTGCAAATATTATATATATATTTATTTATATATATATATATATATATATATATAATATATATATGTATATATATATATATATATATATATATATATATATATGTATATATATATATATATATATATATATATATATAATATATATATATATATATATATATATATATTAAAAATATTATTATATATAATATATATTAATATATATTTATATATATATATATATATATATATATATATATATATATATTATATATATATATAATATATATTGCAAGGATTGATAGTAGGTAAGAATCACTGCATATGTGATGTTTTTATTGTTTTATGTTTCTTATTATAAATTTTAAAAAACAAAATCTCCAACAACTAGAAAGATCACTTAATAAAATAGCTAGCTCACAAGATTACTATATGATTTGTATGTACTGAACCGCGTTTTTACATGTATTTGAGAGGTAAGAAAATATTTAGAATGTTAGATGCTTGTCCATTCCTCTTGAAGCTTCTAGTTCAAGTTCTTAAGAGTTTTCTTTTGATTTTGTTTCTTTTCTTTAGTAAACATATATATGTATGGACATTCGCTACCAGAATAAGTCATATTAGCGACGCCCAAAAACGTCGCTAAAATAGAAAAAAAACGTCGCTAAAACTGTTTATGACATATTTAGCGATGTTTTCCTGTGGTCGTAAAAAGCCATGTCGCTAATAGGCAAAATGTCGGTAATTGTCGCTCTTACCGACGCTTACCGGCATAAGAAAATGTCGATAATTCTTGAACATTTACCGACGTTCACCGAGGCACCGTCAGAAATATGGCGACGTTTGAAACATCGGCCAACGTCGGTAACTCCAACATTTAGCGACGTATATCTAGTACGTACAGACGTTCATCGACTCTGTAGACGAGGGAAATCCTGGGACATTTATCGACGTTTACCGACGCTTACCGACGCGACTATACGTCGATAAGCGTCGGTATACCTTGTGACTTACCGACATTCAGCTGCGTCGCTAAACGTCGACAAACGTCGCTAAATTTTAAAAAATAAAAAATAAATAAATTATAGAATGTCCACAGGATCACATTTTCTACCTGCAGTTCAATAAATAAGAAAAAAACCACAAGCACATTTTCTCTCTGGTCCGTCGACCCCTTCGGTGGAACACTTAACACGGTACATCACAATAGTATAACAATCAACGCGAACAAGTGTAAAAGTCTACAACCAACATATGATAGGAACAAACACTAAAAAATAATCACAGTAAACAAACAACAGTAAAAGTCTACATCCAAAGTCTACACAAACTATACCATATCCACATGAATCCACATGAATCCACACAACACATACATTAAAAGTCACCCCAGTACATCACAATAGTATATCCACATGAATCCACAACCAATACTGAAAGTCTACACAAACAAATAATTAACATAAACAAACACTAAAAAAATACTACAATCTCACAAAACCATCCTCCTAGACCGGTAAAAGTCTTTAGGCAACTTAGCACCCTCAGGCAATATTTCTATAATCAACTCCATAAGTCGGTTGTAGCAATCTTGCGACAAATTAAAATCGGACTTGATGCTCAACAATCTTGTAACTACCTCCAACGGTGAATGATCCTCACAACCAGGATATAATAGAGTCCTTGCATTCCCCAGCAACTCCATGAACTTTGCAACATCGGCGTTCGGTGCCTCTTCAGGTGCTTCATGATTGTCCGATCGAAACTAGGCCCTGCCACGTCAAAAACCATGTTCACCAACCTATCGTCATAAGCAGCATGGTTGTGGACATCCCATAAGGCTCATACTCCGATGCTAAAGACACAAGTTTACTGTGCGCGCTCCACTGATTGTAATTCTGCGTAAAACCCTTCGAGTATAAATGATACGTGACTTCTACTTCCGGATGATATTTCAAGTTACGACATCTCATACACGGACACTTAATTTTGGTACCGTCCATGTACTGAGGGAACGCCTTGGCAAACTGCAGGAACTGCTGTACACCCTCTATGAATTCATCTCACACACCACACATGTCATCAAGATGACGGTTGTACATCCAAGAACGATTTCGCAGATAGTAATTCAGCCCACATCCATTTAAGGATAATTCTGTAAGATAGATACATGCTCATCGTTGAAAGACTTGTAAAAGTAATAGGCACATTAATAATGACATATCCTAAACATTGAAATAGAATTCCAAGTATCATGATACAACAAGTGGTAATAGTGTATCACATGACATAACCATATGACCAATGTTTTGAGGGGTACTATAGTGTATCAGAATTGATACTCAAAAGCACTGTAACTCTCTTCCCGTGTTTTCAAATTTTATTGCTTTTTTATGTGTTTTGAAACAAATTCTTTGAAAACATGTACACGTTATTTTCCTACTATTTTTGTATTTCTAAAAGAAAATCCATATGATTAGTTTAGGATAAAATATTTTCTCTTAAAATTCATTATTGGCGTTATTGAGTTATGTCACGACTCGCACCCTAGAGTAAGGGCACGAGAACGTAACAACGCCCAGCCTACGCCGCAGTGTCGACGGTAGAACGCTGTCCTAGGTCACAACATCTAACAATATAATGCTAAACAGTTTATACTCCCCGAATGGGGGTGACATAGCAGAAAGTAAACTCAATCACAACTAAGGCAGGAAGATAGGATAGAAGATAGATAAATAAATACTGCTGAAATGAAAGGAAATCTACAAGTACAAACAGAGAGTCTAAGTGTCTAAGATAAATACATATCCCAAGTATCAAATATATACAATCATCCAGAGAGTAATGTAAATGAAAACATCCTAGTCTAGAGGTGTGTCATCCACTGCTAGTGGGACCTGCTGCTGGTCCAGGTCCAACATCTCGTCTAAGGTAGCACCGTAAAAGGTATCCACACCGGCCTCTTTTCGTACTCTGTAATATTTTTAACAGGTCCAGTCAGGACAGGAGCGAGTACAATACATCTCAACAGATCATAACAGGTTAGAAAATATAATCATGTAGTAAAGTAAGATACAAGAACTGAAAGAAGTACAGGATGTACACAGAGAAAGCATTAATGGAAATATATACTGTAAATAGAGAACTATCAGTGGCTAGTGAGTCAGATTAGAATATAAACATGTGAATGGCATAGGAGATTCTGGGAACTATACTATGGAGTGATCTGGGAACTACACTACTTGGATATATTCACATGTCTACTTCTACTCTCCGTACCCCAATCATTACACAAGGATCCAACCAGGTTATGTTATGATTCCATGTAATGGCCCACAAGGGATAATACATGATAAGCCCACAAATGGGTGATCTGGGAATGCCCATAAATGAGTGATTCAAAGAAGACTCTGTGATCATGAGAATACATGTCACAAGTGATCAATGAACCTGAAGCATAGTGATACACCATGTAAGTGAAACGTACATAACATGTAGTATCCGATGCTGCATGAGGGGATAACATCTCAAGAAGGGATCCATATAGTGCTAATCCGTGTGACCAATGTGACAGTATCAAGTAAAGTAATTTAAAGCAGAAAAATAATTCTAAACAGGATAAAATGATCAGAGAATGTACTCGCCTGGTATCTGAGTGTCCAAGATGAAAGTACTAAACGATGAGTGGTGTCTGGCTCCTATTTAGAACAGCACAAGTCACAACAAGTCCAAAATGGTAAAATAAAGTTCTACTATGCACTCTACATGAGTCTAGGCCAATCTAAGCCAAAGTCAACTCTTGGTCAACTCTGGTCAACCCTAGAAGTCAAACTAGGTCAACTATGGTCAAACTAGGTCTAACAAGTCTAAACTAGGTCAAACAAGTCTAAACTAGTCTGAACAAGGCTAAACTAGCCTATGCTAGTATACCAAGTCCATACAACCTATACAACACAAAGTCAAACCCATCACACACACACCTATATTGCATCTAGGCCTACACATGGAAATCACATAACACATACATATATATATATATATATATATATATATATATATATATATATATATATATATACATATAGGCTACCTATATGTATACCACATATATTTGTTTTTAATATATAATATATATATAATATATTATATATATATATATATATAATATATATATATATATATATAATAATAATAATACACACACATGTTATGATGTATATGATACTTACATATACATAATATAATCTATACATCCATTTACAAGTATCTATACTAGATACATATATATATATTTCACTTATTACATATATAGATATACATTACATATACATTACATATATAGAATGTAAAGGGGAATAAAAGAGGAGTGATGTGTGTGGCTAGAGTGAACTGTGTGTGTACAGAAAAGAAAACAGTGAAGTGAGAGTGACTGAAACCTCTGTGTGTGTGTACATGAGTGTGAGCTATATGTGAGGGAAAATAGTGACATGGGCTGATGTGAGCTTATGTGTGTGTCAACAGTGACTGTGTGGGTGAGAGATGTGTGTGTGTTTAGCTAAGGTTGTGACAGGAAAATAGAGGTGTGTGTGTCAATGAAGAGTGTGAGGTGAATGGCCTGTGCTCAGTCCAGTGGACAGTGAGGAGTGTGAGAGAATGAAACCTGTGTAGAGTGAACAGGGAGCCAAAAGTCTCAGGAACAATGTGTAAAACCAGTCCAACCCACAACAATCTCAGGAATCATATGAACTCAGATTTGAGTTCAAATCATGACAGTGTCAATGAGAACTCATGACAGTTCTCAGGAAAAATATAGGACGGAAATCGCATCTAATTCTCAGATTTATACAAGCATTCATATGGATATGAAATCAGTCAACCAATAATGATTCAGTTAAACATAGAGTTTAACTCAGATTTTAACATTTTTCAGGTTCTTTGAAAACAGTCCAAACATTTCATTCCATTTCAGTTTTCAAATCACCACTAAAATTACCCAAAATTAGCATACAGCTAGATTACTTATAGGAGAACAGTATTAGGGACTTAAACATGTAACTAATAACAATTAAACTAGCTAAAAGGAATGCCAAAATCTAAATTGAAAATTGGAAAAATGCTGAGAATATAACATGTATCAGATTTTAGGAAAAATGCAAATAATAATTAAAAACATGTTAGAATGTACAATAAATGGTTGGTAATGCAAATAATTTGTGCACGTGTCTTAGGGAGTGTCTCGCGTCCACCATAGCAGTATACGGTGTCCACATAACTGGAAACAGAAACAAACAGACTGACACTGCACAGCAGTGCAGTCTCGTGCACAAGTGAACGTGTGTCGTGCACTCGACACAGACCAAACCAAGACACGTGTTCACAAACCTAGGTTTGCCACACATGGTGTAGAGGCATGGAAAATACCAAAGAAAATACTCATGCGGCCAGGAAAGACCCATGCCGCTCCGAAAGCCATGCGGCTCGAGGCATCATGCGGCACAAGGAGCTATGCGGCCCGAAGCATTCCATGCGGCTCAGAAGACACGTCGCCTGATAGTGCTCCCTCTACCCACGCTGCATTAATTACTATGACGGCTGACCCCTCTGAAAAGTTGACAGCCCTGACACCAAAGGCAGGTAATTATGGCTCTGCCATAATGATGAATCTCTAGGGAAGAGGAAAGAAATCTCTGACACAAATCTCCCGAGAGCCATAAAAAATGCTACGTGGCCTTGCCACGTGGGCATTCGTATGCGGCTCGTTTCTCATGCGGCTCAGAATAAATCCTATGCGGCTCAGGCCATAGGAGCCTCATGCGGCTCGAGCAAAGGACTTCCCATACGGCTCCAAAGTGAATCCATCCTGTACGGCTCAGGCCATGAAAGCCTCATGCGGCTCGAACGAGGACTTCTCATACGGTTCAAAGAAGATCATATCCATGCGGCCCAGACGGATATATACCTATGCGGCCCACAAGGATTACTCTTCTGTGGTTAGAGGACTCAAGTGAGGGCCACTGCCCACGCAGCCCTGACACGTGGGCTCACATTCATATGCGGCTCACATTCATATGCGGCTCACTAGTCATGCGGTCCAGATTCTCCCCAGCAGCTCCTAGGACACGTGTCCTAAACCAATTAATTCCTCAGATTTGCTGCCATTAAAGATTGGGTCAGATCCCAATAAATCTGGGACACGTGGCAGAAGAATAGATCTATTTATTCGCAGATATCAGAAATCAGTATAAGGAAGATTTATTCCAATCAGCATTAATTGCTCATAGGATTTGGTGTAATCTACACCTAATGGCCCAGATCCATCATAATCAAAACGAATGGCCAAGATGGACCAATCTTCAAGTCGCCGCCATCTAATAGATCATCATGGCAACCCTAATGATCACATCCCACTATTATAAATAGCAGGATGCCATTCCCTTGCGAAAAAAGAGGAAGATATACGATATCAGAGAGAAAAAAAATACATATATACAGAGAGACTTCCCCCCATAGTCAGGGAGAGAATATATACAGAGAGAGAGAAGCCAGAGGAGCAATAGAGGAGCAAGAAGGGCATTTCTTCGTCAATGCCTACCATCTTTTCACAAGGAGCCAAGGCTGCATACCGATCATCCAAGGAGTAAGGCAGGGCTGCCGTCGCCTTCCCGAGCCTCTATCGTCACCCCCCAGAATCTAAAATAAACAATTATACTTAGACTGCTGTACCTAGGTTTTTGCCCCTAGGCTTTCTTTGTACAAGCGAGTTTGTAACGTGAAGTAAAAGTCCGGTCCTCCGATAATTGTTCTGTCTTTTATATTTCATGGCAAACACGATGGCGACTCTGCGGGGATAAACTTCTCCATGGCTGAGGAGTTGATGATGCAGTCGGATGCAGCCAAGCTTGGCTCTCTTAACAAAAGATGGTCGTCCGGTTCGACCAACAGGCGTTCGAAGACATGCTCTCCGACAAGAGCACTGGCCCGGTCCAGAAACGAACCCGCACGAAGAAGGCCCGTAAGGAGTGGAGACCCGATCCTTCGTTCCTACTGAAGCTCTTATGGAGAAACCCTCCGTTATTCAAAACGGCGAGCAAGATTCCCCTGCGGCCCCACGTCAGATTATAGACAACTCTGCTGTCCCCAAGTCTGGCAGAAGAAAATATTATGATACTAGACTTACAGGGGCAAAGTGGAACTCTATGAGATCCGAGCCGCATAAGGGTATCAGCCGCAGGGAGAAAGCTCATGCGGCTACATCCTCCAGCCGTATGAAGAAAACTCATGCGGCCATATCTGTCAGCCGTATAGCTTATGCGGCTACAGTTGCCAACCACACGGATGAAACTCATGCGGCTATGGGAGTCAACCGCTTGCAGAAAACCCATGCGGCCACAATCGCCAACCGCATGTGACCAGTCTGTACGTCGTGACTCCTAGCCACACAAAAACAATTCATCCGACGGCAGAAGACAACCGCATGCAGATAGCCTGCACGGTACCCAAACCTAGCCGCATAGCATCCGTTTCACGCTTCTCTCGATCAGTCTTCGACCGTCTCTCATGCGGTCCTGACCCTGATACTTTCTGGATGAGAAGCCAGACTCTCTGTTATTCAACTTGGACTCCTCTATTACGTACCCGCAGGTGCTAAAAGGAGGAAATCTAGGACAGCACGGACTCATCGGGTCCAGTCAGCTGTCCCAACCTCTGACTATCGGGGCATCCCGTTGACTATAACACGGGCCTCGGATGGGAAGTTGTACGCAACGCTCGAGTCCAGCCCCCGCGGCAAATGGACAGAGTGGTTCCTCTGACCCGCGGGAGACGATCCTCCCAAATGCAAGGAAAGAGAAGGAGTATCGGCGTACAAAGAGTCCTCGCTTGGACATCGCTGCACCAAAATATCGTCAATTGCTGCGGCAACAACGCGGCAGACGGAAGATCGGCCGTCCGTCTTCCAAAGGCTACAGCACCCGAGCTCAGAAGATGAGGCACCTCCTGTTGTTGTCTCCTGCAAGTCCTCTCAAAAGGTCCCCACCGAAAGGAGGAAGAAAAAGACAAGCATCTCCAGTCCCAAGATATCAACCACTACAGCTACGAAACTATCGTCTAAACGGTTGTCTTCCACCGGAGTATTCCAACACACCCGTTCAACGACAAAATCGGCTGCAGTGGGAAATTCATCATCCGCATCGCTGGGGCTGGAGGTAGCACTCCTCCGAATATTTGCAACAATCTAATATTTCAAGGAGCCGAGCCCGGGGAAACGACTCTCCTTCAGGTACGACAGACACCGATGTCCCCGAGGACATCCATGTTTCTCAAGACGAAGCAAGCTCTGAAGCTGGGGGTACCATTCCCTCCGAGTCCGAGCCCGAAGAGAACATTCCCACCTATCCCGATGACTTCTCGGTACATGGGTACGACTCGGAGGGCACATCCTCCACCGTTCCTTCCATCCCTCCTCATATAAGGACGGTTTTACGACGGACAGCAATCAAGGAGGTTCCAATGATCGCCAGCGCATCGACAATCTCGAAGCAATATTACTTGCTTTGGTCAAATCTGTAGACGAGATTAAGGCGGCTCTGCCCACTCTACAGGAAGGAACGTTGGAAAACAAGCACGGGCCCCGCGGTCAATATAGATTCGAACTCAGCGGCACCAAACCCGGCAATAATCCTTCCGAAATAACAGCCCCTACCGCGACAGATGAGACCCGAGAAGTAAGAAGAGAGGTCAGGAGCTCCGAGCCATGTTCCATGCCCGAGAAAACGCTCAAGATCTCAGAATACGGCAACCATACCCTGCTGAATGGAGGGATGTTCCATTCCCACCAAGATATAAGTCGTTCAATATCAACCCGTATGATGGCAAAACCTCAGCAAGTCGGTACATCACTTACTTCGAGGTTACCATCGACCATCTGCCCCACGATGATGCTATCCTCACACGGTTGTTCATTGGGGCGTTAGAAGGGGTCGCCTTCGATTGGTACCGCAATCTACCAGACAACTGCATCCACTCCTTCGCCGGCTTCAAGCGCCTATTCTTGGAGCGGTTCTACGAAGTAGGACAGGACGTCACTATGTCCACTCTCATGGACGTCGTCCAAGGGGAGAAGGAGTTAACAAGGAACTACATCGAGCGGTTCCGCCAGACCGCCATGAAGTTGCCCTCCGGAAATCTAGATTCCTCTTTGATTGAGATCTGCCAAAAGAGACTGCTTCCTACGATCAGTCTCTGGATGGGCGAAAGTCAATTCAAAGATTGGAAGGCATTCATCATCAGCACCACAAGCGTCGAAGAACGACTAAAGAAGGCTCGCCAACTGGGGTTGCACATCTCGGAAGGAGAAAACAAGGGCAAGCGTCCCAACAGCGATAATGGGGATAACCCCTCCAACAATCGAGACAGCAAAGAAAAGCAGGCTATGGTGGCTGATACGGCGCAAAAGCCTGAGCCACAATCGGCAGACAAACAATGGCCGCAAATCGATTACTCCTTCGAAGACGGCCACGTCAAGCCTATCTTGGACATGCTCATACAA
Organism: Iris pallida; assembly: GCA_029216955.1. Classification (NCBI taxonomy): domain Eukaryota; kingdom Viridiplantae; phylum Streptophyta; class Magnoliopsida; order Asparagales; family Iridaceae; genus Iris; species Iris pallida. The sequence goes on along the minus strand of JANAVB010020598.1, from coordinate 3,528,247 downwards.
GGAGGTAGAATTCATTCCTCCACCAAGACGAGAGCCTCGACCAGCTGATCTGGAGAACCCAAAGTTCTGCCATTATCACCGTTATTACACCATGTTACATACGACTGCTACCAACTAAAACGGTACATCCAAAGCCTCATCGATTCGAACTCTCTGGCCATCGACTTCGAAGAGGTAACCGTAGCAGCCAATATGGTGTCCGTACAATTCGGCAGCTTCCCTCCGACGGAAACTCAAGACGGGGTGATCCCCGTCCTCTGGCAACAATGAAAATTACCAATCTTCCCCCTCCCTGGGAACAGGCTGCTGGTCTAGTACCTCTCACCACCTCACGTGGGGAGGTCATGTGGGTCTATCCAGACTTAGTATCAGAGGTAACTCGGCCCACACCATTCCACCAACAAAAAGAAGAGTAGAAAAATTAGGACCTGCCACACAATCTCAGCAGACAACGAGGAAGCTACAGCCGTCGTCACGCGGTCCGGAGCGCAATCCCAACCTGTGGTTGACAACCCAGCCGAAAATCATTAACCCACTACAACTGATGCTCTGGGACCGGCTCAGCCTTCGACGACCGACAAGCCTAGGCCAAAGTAGACTCGCTTCGACAAATCTCTCCGAAAGGACGCAGCCCAAGGACTAGAGAGGCCCTACAACTTTGACATCTTAGCACAATCGGCTAACACTCCGGCCAAATTGTCACTATACGAACTCCTAAGGCTCTCCAAGGACGTTCGTATTACATTGAGTGAAGCACTCCAAAATGCCGATGCCTATCTGGCTCAATCCAACCTCACCGGGGAAGATTCACCTGTGGATCTCCAGGATAGTGCCTGTACGGGAGCAATACCCAATATCGTCTTCACTCCGCAGGACATGCTCATCAAAACCAACCTACATGATCGCCCACTATACTACACGGATACATCGCGACGTGAAGGTGGATCGGATGCACATTGATCATGTCTCTTCCATAAGCATCATCCCGAAGGGTCTGCTACATCATCTCCGCATCCCAATGCATCGTCTGACACCTACAAGCACCGCCATCGACGGTTTCAATTCGGGCAGGAGCTACCCTATCGGGAAGATTCGTCTGAAGTATCAGATTGGCGATCTCCAATCCGAAGTCACCTGCTACGTCATAGATACAGATACTTCTTATAATATCCTCTTGGGGTGCCCATGGATACACGATTACATGATCGTGCCTTCCACGCTACACCAGTGCTTCAAATATGTCGACAAATACGGCTTCGTGAAGACAGAATTTGCTGATATCGATCCCTTCAAAGGGGTCGAATCCTACTACTCAGACTCCTGCCTATACGAAAAGTCGAAGAGGCACCTTGATGAAGGAAATGAACAAGCTAGTACCGAAACGGCTACGGGATCCGAAGGACCCCTGACGATCCACCTCCAAGCTCGCAAACCGGGCAAGTTCGCACCCATTACCGCTATTCTGCGGAAGGACGCGATCAGCCTCTCGGCACAAGAGGAGCAGATGATAATCCGGCTGCCAAGGTCCGGCCAAGTGCCGAGACCCACAACGGGGCCACTGACAATCAGACTGCCAAGAGTAAGTCAACCCCAAACAGGGTAGCTCAATCCCTCCGACAAGCCGTTGACGATACGCCTTCCCAAGAAGGGTCGTCACCCCGACGCAAGGTCTGACACTTCTAGCGAACCGGCCACTCCTCGCTCCACCTCGAGTACCAAATTGGGGGTCGCTAGTCTGCCAACAACTCCACGCTTTGCTCCGTCAACTGAACCACTGACGATCAAGCTCCCCAGGTCGTTCTTCATCTTCATTTACACAGGGGTAGCCGAAAAGGAACCGGAGTTAGCCAAGTATGTGGCTGCCCATACGAATGTTCCCTCCGCTGATGATGTAATCCCCATAGAAAAGATACCTTACTTCATCAATAAAGGGTTATCTTTGAACTACCGAGCTCAATAAGCTATGTACAATGTATGCTATGGAACACGGTATAGGCACTCACCTACACACACAGGAACAAATATGTACACCGCGATCAGCTTACTCCAGTAGAAGACGCTTACCGAATATTCGAGGAGGAGATCATCCGATCATCTTCGGCCGAACGAACAACCCGCATCCCCTCACCATAGAAGAAGTCAACCTCGGGTCAGATGCCGGAAGACTGCCTCTGTATCTCTATAGCCCTCAATCCAAATATCTTATGCAGAAACAGGGGTATGATTTAGAGACGACGCCAGGATTGAACTACGGCACTGGTCAACGATTACCTTTGAAGCCGCCAGTCCCGGCGGGCAAACCACGAAACTACTGTAACAAAACTCGATGTGGGTTAGGGTATGTAACGCCTACTACGACCCCTGAAAGTTCAGATGAAGAATGCGACTGGCAGTCATATTCAACGGATCACCAACTTTCGACTCAGATACCAGCATCGGAGATGTGTTCAGACAAGTCATGTCAGTCAACATGGCATTCGCCGACGCTTACGAGGAAGACGAAGACATCCCGAAATCCTCGAGCTAGAGCCATGGGCCCATCAATTAGATGCACAATAGGAAAAGCGGTTCGAACTGAGAGAACCTCCTACTGAAGATGAGGTCATACAAGTGGATCTCGGCAGCAAATCTTCTCCAAAACCAATTTTCGTCAGTAAAAACCTAACAGACGAAGACCGGGAGTCACTGCTAGAACTTGTCAGAGAATACATTGATGTGTTCGCCTGGAGCTATGAAGACATGCCAGGGTTAAATCCTGACATCGCTCTTCACAAACTCAATATTCGACCAGATGCGAAGCCAGTCAAGCAACAACAGCGACGCTTCCGCCCGGGCATCATGGACGCGATCGAAGCTGAAGTCAACAAACTGATAGCCAGCGGTTTCATTTGTGAGGAGCAACATCCCGATTGGGTCGCCAATATAGTACCCGTCCTCAAGAAGAATGGAAAGATTCGAATCTGTATCGACTTCCACAACCTGAACGAGGCATGCCCCAAAGATGAATTCCCCCTTCCTATCACAGACATCATGATCGACAATACCTGCGGCTTCGAACGCATGTCATTCATGGATGGCTTCTCGGGGTACAACGAAATCAAAATGTCTCCGACGATAAAAAGCATACATCATTTGAACACCGATTGGCACGTACTGCTACATAGTCATGCCTTTCGGTTTAAAGAACGCTGGCGCCACATATCAGAGAGCCATAAGCATCATTTTCAGAGAACACTTATGCAAGACGGTGGAGTGCTACGTCGACGTATAGCCGTTAAGAGCCGTAGCGAGGGAGACCATCTGTAGGATCTAAGGACGGTATTCGACCTAATGCGAATGCATAATTTGAAAATGAACCCTACGAAGTCCTTCCTGGGCGTATCCAGCGGGAAGTTCTTAGGCTTCATCATCACTGCAAAGGGTATCCATGTAGACCTTGAGAGAAAAAACAATCATGGAGATGGGTCCCCCGAAAAATTTCCGCGAACTCAGAGGCCTTCAAGGAGGTTAGCTTACATCAGAAGGTTCATTTCCAACCTCTCCGGACGATGCCGACCATTCACACACCTCATGAAGAAAGGAGTCTCATTCGTATGGGACGAGGAATGCCAACGTGCTTTCGACAGCATCAAAGAATATTTATCAAATCCTCCGGTCTTGGTGGCCCAGTCCCTGGAAAACGTTCCTTCTCTATGTACGAGCAATGGAACACTCTCTCGGTGCCTTGTTGGCATAAAACAACGATGCAGGGCACGAACAAGCCATATACTACCTCAGCCGAATGATGGTGGGACCCGAGCACCGATACACCGCTGTAGAGAAGGAATGCCTCGCCCTGGTATTCGTCATTCAGAAAATACGACACTATGTTACCGGACAAACGATACATGTGATCTCACGAGTCAACCCTCTCAGAGTCCTCATGACTAAACCAGGGGTACTTAGCTCTCGCCTCGCTACATGGGCAATATTGCAGTCCCCTTATCATATGATCTTTGTCCCCCAAAAGGCAGTCAAAGGTCAAGCCCTGGCGGACTTTTTAGCAGCCCACCCAGGTTCGGAGTCTCCAGGATATATGAAGAGATCCCAGACGAGGTTGCCGACTCGCATGCAACCTCTCACGAGAATATATGGCGGATGTCTTCGACGGTGCTTCGAGGACCGGACCTAAAGCAATATAGTCGTCGGAGTCGGGGTAGTGCTGGTCACCCCTTCCGGATTTGTGATCAATCGCGCCTATTCCCTCACAGAACCCTGCTCTAACAATGTGGCCGAGTACAACGCTCTGGTCATTGGCCTCCAACTTGCAAGAGAGCTGGGGGTAGAATACCTTGAAGCATACGGCGATTCCCAACTAATCGTCAATCAGATCCGGGGTTCGTACGAAGTCCGTCATGAAGATATGATCCCCTATCACCAAATAGCGATCGATATCATCTCGTCGTTTGAGGGGTTCTTTATCGAGCACGTTCCCAGACTCTGAAATATTGAAGCCGATGCCCTAGCTGGTCTTGCCGCTTCCCTAGCAGTTCCGAATTATGGTCGCCGATCAGTGGATGTGATAGGCCACGAACTGGTCTGTCCCAAAAATAATGTGCAATTCGTGGCAAGTTATTCCGCACAGACGGTCGACGAAGCACCAGACTGGAGACAACCGTTCATCGACTTCGTCGTCTACGACATCCTGCCCGAGAATCCGAAGGAAGCCACTTCCATCAGAAGGCGATCTCTCAGATTCTTCTACGACTCAGAGACGAAGATGCTGTATCGCCGCTCCTACGAAGGATTACTGCTTCGGTGTCTGCCAAACGCGGAAGCCAAAGAAGCAGTACGAGAAGCTCATAACGGTGTCTGCGGGGCCCACCAGCCCGGCCCACGATGATAGCAGATGCGATATATTATGCAAGAAAATGCAAAGCCTGTCAAGTCCATGCGGACTTCATCCACCAACCATTAGAATTTCTACATCCGATAGTAGCGTCCTAGCCATTCGAAGCATGGGGAATGGATATCATTGGTCCAATCACCCCACCTTCCTCCCGAGGACATCGCTTCATACTTGCGATCACTGATTACTTCTCCAAATGGGCGGAAGCTGTCCCACTCGCAGAAGTTAAGACTTCAAATGTGATCAGCTTCCTTAAACATCACGTCATCTACCGCTTTGGACTACCCCGAAGGATCATCCATGATAATGGTCCACAGTTTGCAAGCCACGCATTCTATCGATTTTGCGATAAGTACCGTATTCAGAATGTCGCTTCGACACCATACAACCCGACAGCAAACGGTTTAGCAGAGGCATTCAAGAAAACAATCATCAAACTCCTCAAGAATTTTGTCTCCTCCAACAAATGCGACTGGAACAAGAAGCTCGGCGAGTGTTTATGGGCTTATCGCACCACAGTTCGAACAGCCACTAGGAATACGCCATTCTCCCTGGTATACGAAAGTGAGGCAGTTCTCCCGTTAGAGACTCAAATACCCTCACTCCGCGTCGCCCTCACTTATCAATTGACGACGGATGATAACTACCGACGTCGACTGCAAGAATTAGAGGCATTAGATGAAAAGTGCCTCTTAGCTCCGTAGCGAATTGAGCTATACCAAGCACGCATCTCTGGAGCCTTCAACAAGAAGGTCAAAATCAGAACATTCCAGGTAGGCGATCTCGTCTTGGCAGTCCGGAGGCCGATGGTCATGACTCACAAGACCGTCGGCAAGTACCAACCAAAATGGGAAGGCCCATTTATCATAGAGACAATATTCTCCAACGGTGCTTACCGCCTCGCAAAACAAAATGGAGACTTGCTCATGTTGCCCGTTAACGGCAAGTTCCTGAAGAAATATTATGTCTAAATGACATTCCAGATTATCGTGTCATGTATCCACTGGTACCGCTGAACTCACATCCACAACATTTCAGATTATTGAGTCACGTACCCGCTGGTACTACTGAACTCACCCATAAATTTCTAGATTTTCGAGTCATGTATCCGCTGATACCACTGAACTCACCCTCATCGTTTGTCAGATTTTCGAGTCATATACCCATCGGTGCCGCTGAACTCACACTCACCATTCTCCAGATTCCCGAGTCACGTACCCGCTGGTACCGCTGAACTCACACTCTCTCAAATATTCTAAATTACCGAGTCATGTACCCGCTGGTGCCTCTGAACTCACATTCCGGTCACTCTTTCGGATAGTAAGTCACGTATTATTATACCTCTGAACTTTCTTGCTGGAAGAGATCCTCCCTCATGATCCACTACCCGCACTCCCGGTGCACAAAAAGGGTAAACGGGTCCACAAACTTCCAAGACGACCACGTCCTCATTACTTCTGAGTCGTCCAACTTCGCCAAAAAAACAAATCACCCCCTACATAGAACTTCCACGTCCTTATTACCTCTGAGTTGTTCTATGTACCCCCTGTCAAAGAGACCCTCATGCTCACCATGTCCTCAGCACCTCTGAGTCAGTATGATTGGTTCCTTTCTTTTAAACTTATTGTCCGTATCCAAAACCAGGGTACGTTAGGGACAATGGGTCCACGCAAAATGACCCGATAAAAGGATTATTACAAAGCAAAAGAGTGAAGCAAATATATATTCCATTCAGTCAGAAATCAGTTACATCCACACGGTTACAGGAAAGTTCTTCATTACAGACAAGACACCTCAAACCCCTAGTTACAGAAATACGTATACAACTCCTTCAACCACATTACGTATGAAGGATGTAACTGAGGAAGATCCTCGTCCAGAATGGAAGAATCAGGATTCCCAGTGGTGTCACCCTCAGCAGTCTCGACAGTGGGGAGGACGTCGTCCCTCTCAGGCTCCGATTCTTCTTTCATTGTCTCCTCCTTAACAGAGGAAGGCCCCTGATTGACGCCAGGGAGCGACGGATCCTCTACCACTGCAATATCAGCACTCGGTGGAGACACTATAAGAACCAAAAGACGGAAAAAGTGATGAGAAATGATAAAAACAGTCAGAAGATATTCAGAAGTGTTCATGCGGCTCGTTTAAAGACAACTCTTATGCAGCTTGGGCATGGAAAATATTCCATGCGACTCATAGGACGTGTATGCGGACCACGTAATCTAAAAAGCTCGCATCAAAATAATTATGCACGAAGCAATGTAGCAGAGCAGCATCTTTTAGGGTTTCAGAGCACCCAATCTTCCGCACAGTCCTTACCTTCGATGACAACATGAACGTCAAGACGAACGGGGGGTGCGGTAATTGAAGACGAAGCCGATTTCCTGCTCCTAGCCACAACCTTCTTCACTGCCTTGGAAGCCCTAGGTGCCATCGTTGTCTGTCAGTTGGAAGAAGAAAACAAGACAGAAATCTTAATCAGAAAGAGTCTAAGAGAGAAATCCTTCTAAATATCCTTTCATTTATAGAGAAAGGAGGACCAAGACCGACGCTTCGTACAAAGTAGTCGACTCTTCGGCTATCGATACGGACTAGTTAATTAGAGGTCAGAAACTCCTAGGATCCTGCCCCAAAAAGGTTTGCATGCATGACATAATGGCGTGGCGAGAAGCTATGCGGCTGAACAATCTATACGGCCAAGATCTCTATACGGTCAGGGTTTCAAATGCGGTTAGAAGAACACGGACATGCTTCTTATTCAAAGTATTTCAATTTTACAAATTGAAAACTTTGAAGGGGGTCCTGTAGAAGCATGGAAAATACTAAAGAAAATGACTCATGCGGCCAGGAAAGACCCATGCGGCTCCGAAAGCCCATGCGGCTCGGGGCATCATGCGGCACAAGGAGCTATGCGGCCCGAAGCATTCCATGCGACTCAGAAGACACGTAGCCTGATAGTGCTCCCCTCTACCCACGCTGCATTAATTACTATGACGGCTGACCCCTCTGAAAAGTTGACAGCCCTGACACCAAAGGCAGGTAATTATGGCTCTGCCATAATGATGAATCTCTAGGGAAGAGGAAAAAAATCTCTGACACAAATCCCCCAAGAGCCATAAAAAATGCCACGTGGCCTTGCCACGTGCACGTTCGTATGCGGCTCGCTTCTCATGCGGCTCAGAATAAATCCTATGCGGCTCAGGCCATAGGAGCCTCATACGGCTCGAGCAAAGGACTTCCCATGCGGCTCCAAAGTGAATCCATCCTATGCGGCTCAGGCCATGAAAGCCTCATGCGGCTCGAGCGAGGACTTCTTATGCGGTTCAAAGAAGATCATATCCATGCGGCCCAGGCAGATATATACCTATGCGGCCCACAAGGATTACTCCTCTGTGGTTAGAGGACTCAAGTGAGGGCCACTGCCTACGCAGCCCTGACACGTGGGCTCACATTCATATGCGGCTCACATTCATATGTAGCTCACTAGTCATGCGGTCCAGATTCCCTCCAGCAGCTCCTAGGACACGTGTCCTAAATCGATTAATTCCTCAGATTTGTTGCCATTAAATTGGGTCAGATCCCAATAAATTTAGGACACGTGGCAGAAGAATAGATCTGATTTATTCCAGATATCAGAAGATCAGTATAAGGAAGATTTATTCCAATCAGCATTAATTGCTCATGGGATTTGGTATAATCTACACCTAATGGCCCAGATCCATCATAATTCAAAACGAATGGCCAAGATGGACCAATCTCCAAGCCGTCGCCATCTCCAAAAGCTAATCATTGGCAACCCTAATTATCACATCCCACTATTATAAATAGCAGGGTGCCATTCCCTTACGAAAAAAGAGGAAGATATACAATATCAGAGAGAAAAAAATACATATATACAGAGAGACTCCCCCCCATATTCAGGAAGAGAATATATACAGAGAGAGAGAGAAGCCAGAGGAGCAACAGAGGAGCAAGAAGAGCATTTCTTCGTCAACGTCTACCATCTTTTCACAAGGAGCCAAGGCTGCATACCGATCGTCCAAGGAGTAAGGACAGGGCTGCCGTCGCCTTCCCGAGCCTCTATCGTCACCCCCCATAATCTAAAATAAACAATTGTACTTAGACTGCTGTACCTAGGTTTTCGTCTCCTAGGCTTTCTTTGTACAAGCGAGTTTGTAACGTGAAGTAAAAGTTCGGTCCTCCGATAATTGTTCTGTTTTTTATATTTCGTGGCAAACAATAGGGCTACCTACATGTCACCCTGTTTTGCACCCACCTGTCGTCGTGTCCAACTTTACAAGTCGTATCAGTGTTCACTGACAGCAAGTTTGGGGTAGTAGAAATCGGTGCACGACGGATTTCATGTCCGATACGACACGAAGTGTCATGAGATTCGAAGGGGTCTGTCAGTGGTTGCCCCCGCCTCCGTGCCAAGTGGCACGTGTCCACGTGGCATGTGCTGCGTGCAAATGGCCCCGAGCAGTCAGGGTAAGCGCACAGCTCGCAGCGGCGTGTGCACCCGTGTGTGCACGTGTCCAAACCGACACGACACGATACCAAAAACACCTCAGTCTATAAGAAACATGTAAGCCACACAAAAACACAATTTTCTATTCAGAAACTTTCTAAAAATTAAATAGAAATGCCCTTTGGGGCATTTCATCAAACACCCTAGCTAGTGGGCTGATACGTGTCCATTTAGGACACGAAATAGACTCAAAATCCTAAAGAAATCTAGGATTAGCTAGGGGACACTTAGATCTAGGTCATTATGTAAAAATAACATCATCTAATTAAGAGTTTTAGGGATTTACCTATTGGTGTCATAACTCCTCAAAAAGCTCCAAAGAGGGGGTGTCTCCTTGCTCTCCAAACTTCACCAAATTGCGATCAAACTGAGAATAAAATATACCAACAGCAAGAAAACCTAAGTTAAAACCTATTGCAATTTGTTTGAGGGAAAAATGAATTAATTTGGATTTTTTATGAATTAATGAAGTTGGTACATACCTCTCTTTCCAAATGAACTTTCCTAAAGAGGCTAGCCCTAATGGAAGAGAGTATTTATAGGGTGGGATTCCCTAGGCTAGGTGCTGTGGCTGACCATAGAGTGAATTAGGGTTAGGGTTAGCTCGTGGGTTGGGCTTTGGGCCCCTATGTGCCAAGTTGCTAATTAATGGTTCAACCATAAGTCATGGCTTATGACTTAACTATTTCAACTTAAAGTCTAATGGCCTATTAGGAATCAAGTTAATGTTAGGTTAGGGTTATATGACCTAATCAAGTCCAAACACAACTAGGGTTAGCTTCTAGGTTAGTCTACCAAGGTCAATGCTAGTCAAAGTCAACCTAGTCAACCATCATTCAAATAATTCCAAAATAAATCCTAAAAATCCCATAAATTCAAATAAATTATAATAAAATCAAATAACCTCAAAAATAACAAAAATACCCTCAAACTAGAAATGATAAATAAAATACCCTAATCACAAGTCATGATATTAAATAGTTTAAAAAAATTAAAAATTACAAAAAATCATAATATAAATTAAATATAAATAAATAATAATTATAATTACAAAATTTTAAAATTACTCTCATATGAAAAACTGGGTGTTACAATCCTACCCACCTTATAAAAATTTCGTCCTCGAAATTAAGATTGATCGCACCCCCTTCTAGGTCAACATAGTCAAGGTCAATCACTAGTCAATTTCTCAATATCCTAGTGCTTGGTCATCAGCTGGTCAACTTCTTAGGACTTTACCTCTGCTAGCTACCTTAGTGTTGGCAACTAGAATTTAGCAAAAAGAGAACTCTATAATAGGCTAGCTCTTAACTTTTCAATCCTATAAAGTCACCCATAACTAAGTACCTACAAGCTAAGCACACCAATCCCAAATACCACATATATATATGCTCAAGAACAACAACCAATCACATATATCCTAAGTATATCATCTATATATATATATGACTGATCAACCAAGGGTTAAAGTAGACTAAACTCATAAGGGACTGATACAAAAGCTTAGAATTAGGCTAATGATGAATGGTCTGAAACATCAATATAGGCAAAAGGGAATGATGCCAAGGGACTGAAGTTATGAGCTAAAGGACAGGACATTTGGGTCCACTTGTAAAGTCAAAGTGAAAGAAAACCTACAAAGTGACTGAAACATGCCTCTAGATCAACCTGGGCTCTCCTCTCTATCTGGCTGAACTAACTATATGCAAGACAGTGGTCTACAGAAGTGAACCAAACTGGTGTACAGGAAATGCAATAGACAGTATACCGCAAATGGGTGCAGGCTACAACCAGTCAAAATGCATTACTTATATACAAGCTATATATATGCCTTACCCTCATCACCTCAACTCTATTCAAAGTTTAAAAACACCAACTCCCTACCACATGCCTAGCACTCCAATAAAGGGGTCAGATACTGTAAGGTGTACTAGGACAGAACAGTAAACTATTCCAAGTGGTGAGTACAGGCCTCTAGTATGCATGATACTAACTCTCCAGATATACAGAATATGGTAAGGGGTTGATGGTTATATTGGTGAGTCAATAATTGGGGTCTGAACTATGGTCCAGTGAAACCTATGATGCAACATGGTAGGTAATGAATTTGAGTGCAGTGATCAACTTGTATAAGTCTGAACCAAGGGAACAAGATAATCTAGTGAACGGTCTGCACACTGCCTATAAAGGTTGATTAAATATGACTGAACTCCACACAAAGAAAAATTTACTAAAATAGAAAACTGAGCCAAATATAGGCTAAATAACATGTCAATAATCCTATACATCAATGACCTATAGGTACCAAGCAAACCCATATACCAATATCATCTGTAACCTTTCTACATACATAGACCTCTCTATCTTAGGTGAAACTACCACTATACTCAAGGACAGGCTCTGGTCATGGATGTCTCACTGAAAAAGTTAAGGGAAAATAATAACAATCATCAAGGTTGTAAGGCATACTAACATCCTATATGAAAACTGGTTGGTCAGGAAAATCATCTACAATGGTTTACTATTCTAATACCAATGCTAACTATCATCTCTAGGGTACAGACACTCTATAAGTCATCATATCATTATACTATGAAGGAACTACCTATGAATAAGCTCTACAAACTAAAATATCCCTACTCCTAAGTCATTTATAACAATCAAAAGGGTATGATGTTTAAAACCTTCTCAAGATACAATCTGTTAATCATATGCATCTGTCCAAAATTATGTTGTCCAGAGTCTTCATCATGCTAGTGAGCAAGGCTACGATAATCACAAAGTCCTCGACTAAGGCACATACCTCTAGAATTATGGTATTTAAAAATTTTGCATTACCGTATGCTTGGCAGCGAAAACCTTACATTCCCACACCCGAGAAATACGTCCTAAATCTGACTATATGTCCTCACTATGCCAGCTAACACGACTATCGAAGATTCTAGATCCCATAACTGAGGTGTCCTAGCCCATATGATTCATTTCGAAAGAAAATCAAACATAACACAAGAACAACATGACAGAATTGATCAACTAACAAGGAACTAGAGGGAATCAAAATTTCAAGGCAGTTATAAGAGGCAATTATGAAAAAGAATCGAATAGAACGGAACCGACAACTAGATCTCCAACGGCCTGAGCATCCTCGACTGTCCTGGCGAAAGCTCGCTCCTGCTGGCCTCCCCTGGCCTGCTGCTGATGCTGCATGTACCTCTGCTTCTGAGTCGGTAAGGGTAACCTCTTCTGCTGGCATACCCGAGTCCTCGCTCCTACTCCCTGAGCTGTCTATTTAGGAAACTTGGGACACTCTCTTAACGGGTGATATGATACTCCGTAAAGTAGGCACTTGCCTATCCTCATTCGGCATTTGCCCCAATCGTGACCTGGTTCCCTACAGGAAGGGCAACTAGTAATCTGCTGCTGTCTAGGGGTCTGCTGCGTCTGTAACTGTGGTCCCCTCGGCTGCTCTATCAGAGCCCTAGTTTCTGCTCCTGGCGCTGCTCCCTGAACTACTCTGCCTATGTTCTGGGAATACTCCCTCAGCTGGTGGTCCGCTGCTCCACATAGTAGGCACCTGCCCAGCCTCTTCCTGCACTCACCCCATCCATGCCCCGGCTTCTTGCCATAGGGACAACTGATTGTCTGCTGCCTGGGTTTCTGATACTGTCTGGGTTGCTGTTGTCCCTGCTGATGGCCCTGACCCTGGAACTGCTGCTGAACAGGCCTCTATTGATACTGATGCTGAATCTGCAAGAAGGGTATCTTGGCTAGGCTCGCACATCCACTAGCTCCCTCAAAAGGAGGTGCAATGGGACAATCCATCTTCTGGTGGGCACCTGACCCACAAAAATAGCAAACCTTCAACCTCTTTCTGTACTGCTCCCAGATGTGTCCCGACTTCTTGCAGTAGGGACAACTGATTGCCTTCGAGTCCTGACCCCGATACTGATGCTGCGCCTGCTAAACTTCCACTGGTGGCTGCGTCTGCTAAATCTGCACATGGGGCCTCTTGGCCTGGCCTCCGCTGCTGCTGGTACCGTGAGCGTCCCGTCCCTTCTTGAACTACTGTTGCCACTGAGTTTCTACTATCTGCTGGAAGAAGGAGAACAACCGTGCCACGTCCTCTGATCCTGATGGCGACTGCTGCTGAAGAACGTTCGGAGGCGACAGGAAAAAGTCTCGGAGTAGGAAGAGGTGCACTCCCATAAGCTGCAGATATCCCAGCCTGAGCTGGCATAACAGGAACTGCAGTCTCGGGGCCCTGCTGATCAGGACGAGGAGTGGTAGACCCCTCAGTGGTATCTTTCCTGATCGAGACAATGAGATCGTGTCTCCATAACCATCCTGAAGACAGATCAAACAAGGAATCAATACTGAGATAGAAATGATAATTCAAGGGAGGACAGTTACTCAAAGAAGTATCAGGAATTTAGATGGCAGGGATCCAGTTAAGAGTTTTTCCTAATGTGATTGAGTACCTCAAAATAATCCTAATCCTACTGCAGGCTGTAGTGATACTCTATTTCGAATACCACTACATAAACTCGACCTGCATGGGCCACCACTAAAAATGTATTACGACCCACACCCTAGAGTAAGGGCACGAGAATGTAACAACGTCCAGCCTCCGCCGCAGTGTCGGCGGTAGAACGTTGTCCTAGGTCACAACATCTAACAATATAATGCTAAACAGTTTATACTCCCCGAATGGGGGTGACATAGCAGAAAGTAAACTCAATCACAACTAAGGCAGGAAGATAGGATAGAAGATAGATAGATAAATACTGCTGAAATGAAAGAAAATCTACAAGTACAAACAGAGAGTCTGAGTGTCTAAGATAAATACATATCCCAAGTATCAAATATATACAATCATCCAGAGAGTAATGTAAATGAAAACATCCTAGTCTAGTGGTGTGTCATCCATTGCTAGTGGGACCTGCTGCTGGTCCAGGTCCAACATCTCATCTAAGGTAGCACCGTAAAAGGTATCCACACCGGCCTCTTCCTAGTCCTCTGTAATATTTTCAACAGGTCCAGTCAGGACAGGAAATAGTATAATACATCTCAACAGATCATAGTAGGTTAGAAAATATAATCATGCAGTAAAGTAAGATACAAGAACTGAAAGAAGTACATGATATAAACAGAGAAAGCTGTAATAGAAATATATACTGTAAATAGAGAACTATCAGTGGCTAGTGAGTCAGAGTACAATATAAACATGTGAATGGCATAGGAGATTCTGGGAACTATACTATAGAGTGATCTGGGAACTACACTACTTGGATATTATTCACATGTCTACTTCTACTCTCCCGTACCCCCAATCAATACACAAGGATCCAACCAGGTTATGTTATGATTCCATGTAATGGCCCACAAGGAATGATACATGGTAAGCCCATAAATGGGTGATCTGGGAATGTCCATAAATGGGTGATTCAAAGAAGACTCTGTGATCATGAGAGTACATGTCACAAGTGATCAATGAACCGTGAAGCATAGTGATACACCATGTAAGTGAAACTCACAGAACATGTAGTATCCGATGCTCCCTGAGGGGATAATATCTCGAGAAGGGATCCATATAGTACTAATCCGTGTGACCAACGTGACAGTATCAAATAAAGTAATTTAAAGCAGAAAAATAATTCTAAACAGGATATGAAATGATCAGAGAATGTACTCGCCTGGTATCTGAGTGTCCAAGATGAAAGTACTATTCGAGGAGTGGTGTCTGGCTCCTATTTAGAATAGCAAAAGTCACAACAAGTCCAGAATGGTAAAATAAAGTTCTACTATGCACTCTACATGAGTCTAGGCCAATCTAGGCCAAAGTCAACTCTTGGTCAACTCTGGTCAACACTAGAAGTCAAACAAGGTCAACTATGGTCAAACTAGGTCTAACAAGTCTAAACTAGGTCAAACAAGTCTAAACTAGTCTGAACAAGGCTAAACTAGCATACGCTAGTATACCAAGTCCATACAACCTATACAACACAAAGTCAAACCCATCATCACACAACCAATATTGCATCTAGGCCTACACATGGAAATCACATAACACATACATATAGGCTACCTATATGTATACCACACACACATATATATATATATATATATATATATATATATATATATATATATATATATATATATATATAATACATATATAATAGCACACACACATGTTATGATACATATGATACTTACATATATACATAATATAATCTATACATCCATTTACAAGTATCTATACTAGATACATATATATATTTCACATACTTATTACATATATAGATATACATATTACATATATACGTTACATATATAGAATGTAAAGGGGAATAAAAGAGGAGTGATGTGTGTGTCTAGAGTGAACTGTGTGTGTGTACAGAAAAGAAAACAGTGAAGTGAGAGTGACTGAAACCTGTGTGTGTGTGTGTGTATACATGAGTGTGAGCTATGTGTGAGGGAAAATAGTGTGACAGGGGCTGATGTGAGCTTGTGTGTGTGTGTGTCAACAGTGACTGTGTGGGTGAGAGATGTGGGTGTGTTTAGCTAAGGTGTGTGACAGGAAAATTGAGTGTGTGTGTGTCAATGAAGAGTGTGAGAGTGAATGGCCTGTGCTCAGTCCAATGGACAGTGAGGAGTGTGAGAGAATGAAACCTGTGTAGAGTGAAACAGGGAGCCAAAAGTCTCAGGAACAATGTGTAAAACCAGTCCAACCCACAACAATCTCAGGAATCATATGAACTTAGATTTGAGTTCAAATCATGACAGTGTCAATGAGAACTCTTGACAGTTCTCAGGAAAAATATAGGAAGAAAATCATATCTAATTCTCAGATTTATACAAGCATTCATATGGATATGAAATCAGTCAATCAATGCAATGTTTCAGTTAATCATTGAGTTTAACTCAGATTTTAATATTATCCAGGTTCTTTGAAAACAGTCCAAACATTCCATTCCATTTCATTTTTCAAATCACCACTAAAATCATCCAAAATTAGCATACAGCTAGATTACTTATAGGAGAACAGTATTAGGGACTTAAACATGTAATTAATAACATTTAAACTAGCTAAAAGGAATGCCAAATCTAAATTAAAAACTGGAAAATTGCTGAGAATATAACATGTATCAGATTTTAGGGAAAATGCAAAATAATGAATAAAAACATGTTAGAATGTACAATAAATGGTTGGTAATGCAAATATAATTTATGCACGTGTCTTAGGGTGTGTCTTGTGTCCACCATAGCCGGATACGGCGTGTCCACATAACTGGAAACAGAAACAAACAAACTGACACTGCACAGCAGTGCAGTCTCATGCACAAGTGCACGCGTGTCGTGTACTCGATACAGACCAAACCAAGACACGTGTTCACAGACCTAGGTTCGCCACACATAGGGCTACCTACGTGTCATCCTGTTTTGCACCCACGTGTCGTCGTGTCCAACTTTACAAGCCATATCAGTGTTCACTGACAGCAAGTGTGCGTGTAGTAGAAAATCGGTGCACGACGGATTTCGTGTCCGATACGACACGAAGTGTCGTAAGACTCGAGGGGGGGCCTGTCAGTGGTTGCCCCCGCCTCCGTGCCAAGTGGCATGTGTCCACGTGGCGTATGCTGCGTGCAAATGGCCCCGAACAGCAGAGGAAGCGCACAGCTCGCGCGCGCGTGTGCACCCGCGTGTGCACGTGTCCAAACCGACACGACACGATACCAAAAACACCTCAGTCCATTAGAAACATGTAAGCCACACAAAAACACAATTTCTTATTCAGAAACTTTCTAAAAATTAAATCAAAATGCCCTTTGGGGCAATTCATCAAACACCCTAGCTAGTAGGCTGATACGTGTCCATTTAGGACACGAAATGGACTCAAATCCTACAAAAATCTAGGGTTAGCTAGGGGACACTTAGATCTAGGTTATTATGTAAAATAATAGCATCTAATTAAGAGTTTTAGGGATTTACCTATTGGTGTCACAACTCCTCAAAAAGCTCCAAAGAGGGGGTGTCTCCTTGCTCCCAAAACTTTACCAAATTGCTATCAAACTGAGAATAAAATATACCAACAGCAAGAAAACCTAAATTAAAACCTATTGCAATTTGTTTGAGGGAAAAAGGAATTAATTTGGATTTTCTATGAATTAATGATGTTGGTAAAGAGGCTAGCCCTAATGGAAGAGAGTATTTATAGGGTGGGATTCCCTAGGCTAGGTGGTGTGGTCGGCCATAGAGTGAATTAGGGTTAGGGTTAGCTAGTGGGTTGGGCTTTGGGCCCCTATGTGCCAAGTTGCTAATTAATGGTTCGACCATAAGTCATGGCTTATGACTTAACTATTCCAACTTAAATTCTAATGGCCTATTAGGAATCAACTTAATGTTCGGTTAGGGACATATGACCTAATCAAGTTCAAACACAACTAGGGTTAGCTTCTAGGTTAGTCTACCAAGGTCAATGCTAGTCAAAGTCAACCTAGTCAACCATCATTCAAATAATTCCAAAATAAATCCTAAAAATTCCCATAAATTCAAATAAATTATAATAAAATCAAATAACCTCAAAAATGACAAAAATATCCTCAAACTAGAAATGATAAATAAAATACCCTAATCACAAGTAATGATATTAAATAGTTTAAAAAAAATTAAAAATCACCAAAAATTATAATATGAATTAAATATAAATAAATAATAATTATAATTATAAAATTTTAAAATTACCCTCATCTGGAAAACTGGGTGTTACAAGTTATTAGCTTATTGACTTCGAAAAACAATTTTGAAAATTATAAATATTTTTATAAGATTTTGATTAATAAAAATATATTTTAATGGATGATACTGTTATATTTAAATTTCAATGATAACTATTTCTTTGAATTAAAGATTAGGTTTACACTAATATAATTTAAATTATTTTTGAGGGAAATTAATCTTTCGATTTGGACTTATATAATTTAAATTGTTAAGATAACTTCGAATATTATTTTAAACTATTAAGTTTATCGCTTAGTTGACTTGGATTGGGAGTTAAAATCACACGAATTGTTTTGATAGTAGAAAACATTATTTTCGATTATCATGATTAAATTCGATTTATTTAGTTTTAAATTATTAGCCTATAGAGGATTTGCGACCTATATTTTCGTTTAATAAAATATTAAACTTATTTAAAAATCAGATAAGGATCCAATATATATATATATAATACGTATCTCGATCATCAAATTCCCAAGCCAACCAAGGAGAAATTAAATCTGCTAAGGTTCTTTCTCTCTCTCTCTATCTCTAAATATATAAACAACACAACTCTTCCAAACCCCCTCTTATCTATATACGCACATATACATATATATTATCATCGAAGCTAATATCCTTTCTATCATTCAATCCCCTCATCATTATATATATAAAAAAGTTATAGGGAAGCAACACTTAGAAAAGCTATCCCCACAGAATTCCTCCACCTTCCCGTCGTCATCCACCGACCCCTACAGAACCACCCCGACCATTTCCACCATTATCCTCATCCACACCACCGGCAACACCAGACACTACTAAAATAAGGCAAATTAGCGACGTCAGGATACGTCGCTAATTGAAGAAAATATGTCGCTAATCATAATTAGCGACGACTTTAGCGATGAAACATGAAGGTCGCGAAAAAGCTAGTCGCAGATGACAAATTCGTCGCCCTCCGTCGCTGTTTGCGACGTGACCACACTGTCGCCGGGTTGTCGCAAAATTAGCGACCGAGGGCGACGAAATTGTACGTCGCCAAATTAGCGATGTAGTGCGACTACTTAGCGACATTATTTCTTTTTATGTGATGACATGGCATGCCTGCCACGTCAGCTGTGTAGCGACGTACAATGACCAAATTAGCGACGTCAGAATTCTACCACATCAGCTTCTGAGTGATGAATTGCGACGGATAGCGACGTAACGGCACTAATTAGCGACGTAACGACGCTAATTAGCGACGTCAGGGTACATCGCTATACATCGCAGATCGTCGCTATACGTCGTAGATCATCGTTATACGTTGCAAATATTATAAAAAATAAAAAAATATAATGTGTATTTTTGTTATGCTGTGTGTCTGTGTTTACAGTGTGTGTGAAGTACAGTGTTCGAACCATCGACAGTTTCGCTTACTGTTCTATGTTTTATCTTGGATAGAAAGAGCAATAATTCAGGGTACACTTCTCAGAGCTTCCTCTTCACGTCCTTCACCTTCTCGGGATACTTTACAACGTCCCGAAAAAGTGAAGGATGTGAAAATGAAGCTCTCAGAAGTACACCCTGAACTGTTGCTCTTTCTGTCCAAGATAAAACATACAACAGTAATCGAAACTATCGATGGTTCCGAACACTGCATTTCACGTACACTGTAAACACAACACACATCATCAAAAAAATACACATTATATTTTTTTAATTTGGGCAGCATCTCCTTTGTATATCAGATCATCGCTTATAACCCAGCGTAGGTATATTTGTCATCTCCGTCGCAGATATCATCATAATTAACAGTCTTCCATCATAACAGTCTACAACTAATAGATGAATAACAGTCTCCCATCATAACAGTCTCCCATCATAACAGTCTACAACTAAATATCATACATGTACTCAATAAAAATACCAACAAAGTAAATATCATAAACATACATATCCAACAAATATACATGTCCAACAGAGTCAAATAAGAATGAAAATCAGTGTACCAATGATCAATGGGCCCATAGGGCCAATATATACAAAGATGATAAAAAATCTACTAGATCACTGAGGACCCCTGCTGCGCATCTGAGATAGCATGTACTCATACTGCTCCTGTGCGAGGTGCACCATAGGGGCAGTAGGAGGCAGTACAACGTCTAGAGTCGACGCTGTCGATGGACCGGGAGGACGTATCTGCTCCAGCTCTAACAGTCGCTCAGCATGCGCAGCAAGGGTACTCGCCATCCTCTGAGAACTCTCCTCAATCAAAGTACATATCTGAGTGAGTGAGGCAGACATGGTCCTCTGCGATCCCTCCAGCTCGACCTATCTACGCTCTGTGCGCTCCGTAGACTTGGTGAGCGTGTGCAAGCTGGCAGCTGTAGCCTACTGCAGACTCATCAGCTCCTGTATACTGCGCTCGACCGCATCAAATCGTCCGATGATCATCGGATCGTCGTTCTGTGGTATGGTGATCAGAAATCTGCTGCTGCAAATTGTGATGTAGTTCGTCGATCTGACGACCAATATCCTGATCTTGTGATGACGCCTGCGAAGTTGGAGACTGCGCACTGACAGAGGGTGCCCGGGATGACTCTGAAGCCAAATAGGCACCGTAGGATCCCGTACCGTAGTACGTACCCTTCTGAAGACCACCAACGGCGGTCATCCAGAGGTCGTCCGACGCTGGAGCTGTAGGCGGCTGGAAGGAAGTACCAGCCCCTCCCTCTACTGGCGCACTAGCAGCAGCAGCCGCCTCCTCTTGTAGCCGAAAAACTCGGCCTGTAACAATGTTTGCTAACGTCTAAGTGTTTGCTAAAGTCTATATTGATATCTATTTTCATATTTTCAAAATTATAGTAAATTAATATAAAGAATAGAACGTACATATGCCTGCGTCGCCCTCTCGTCAATGAACTCTCCAGCCCTCCGATGGGTGACCAGGAAGACGGTCACCATGTTGGGGTTCTCACCCTTTTTTATCTGTTAAAATATATTATCTATTATTAGTATTAAACATTCTATCCAACTATATATAAAATAATGTCCGTTATAGAAAATGTACCAGACGACGAAAATGCTCCGTCATAGGAATAGAGCTACCACACCACTTACTGGCGCTCGACCGCGCCACCTTGGCCTTGTCAGACCGCTCCTAGTACCTGGCCTCGCCAAATCTAGCCTTCATCGCAGTCCACTGCTCTGGCATGATCCAACCATGGATCGACTTTCTGGAGCAATTACGAGACTTCTGGTCGTGGATCGCATCACGGATGAGCTTGCCTACGACGGCAAAAAATTGGGCCTCGATCTTCGCTGTCCGGTGTGGTGGATAGAAATAGGTCCTCTACAAGAAGTAAAATAGAAAGCGGTGTAAAATATACACAAATAATTATTAAAATTTATAAATAAACAAATTTTTTACCTTGAAGTGGGCCAACCAAAAGGCCTTCCTATCTGCGGGAGCATCTGAGTAGTTAATCCAAGGCCCACCATAGTTCTGCCTCAAAAATAACCCCAACTGTCTCTGTACTGCAGGAGGCCGATATCTATACAATAATAAATTTTATGAATATATATGTACATATAATCATTTAAGAAATATATATTAACTGATTAAATTACTTCGTAGGTCCGTCCGTCCAAATCTCCATACGCGTCTCGTCCGGAAGTGCGCATGGAGGGTCGCTCTCACCTCCTGCCTGACCAGGATCAGTCTGATCACCGTCCTCCATATGCTCGGCGTCGGCTCTCCCCATGGAGCCATCGACTGGTGGAATGCTGGACGTGGAAGGAATACTGGACGCGGGAGGAATGCTAGACGACGAGGGAGGAGTCGCCAACCTGCTGGAACTGCCCTGTCCCGGTAATGGACCAAAAACAGAATGGTACACTGGCGTACACGGAGATGAGGATGAGGGTACGGAATCTGCACCCCCAGCCTGACGTACATGGGATCGCCTAACATAATATCCTCCGCGTCGTCCGGGTCTAGTCATTCCTGATAATAACATATTACAATAAAACAAATATAGATATTTATATGATAGACATCACAGATTTTTGAAAAATATTATAGTCACAAAAGTGTCACTAAAGTATCAAATATGATGATAAAATAAACGTACAGATTTAATCCTCTTCTAAAAATTCATCTAGTTCGTTTAGTTCATCATCTTCCTCTTCTTCTTCTTCTTCTTCTTCTTCTTCTTCTTCTTCTTCTTCTTCTTCTTCTTCTTCTTGCTCCTCTACATCTTCACTTTCATCTGCATCTTCCTCTTCAGATAATTCTACTTCTTCTACACAATTAGATGTGTAATGAGGAACTTTCGTCGTGTCCACTTCTATAATATTTGTTACAAGATGTAGTCCATCCTCTTGATAAGCAATATCGTCAACCTCAAAGGTATTTCTAGTTTTGGTCTTACATACTGCCCACCAGTCCGACCTTGTTGTTCCCCGTTTAGGATAACTTGTGAAGTACACGAGCTGAGCCTGACTTGATAGGACAAATGGTTTATAGACTTGATATCGACGCCGATAGCTTATATCCACAAGACCGTGCTTGTCTACTTTCCAACCTTGACCTTCAATCGGATCGAACCAATCACACCTGAATAACACAATCTTAGCAGGCTCTATTCCATAACTATATGTCAGCTCCACAATCTCCCGTAGGACTGTAGAAGCATGGAAAATATCAGAATGATGCTCTATGCGGCTCGAAACAGGAGAACTCCATGCGGCTCATACAGGGGCAGTCCCATGCGGTTCGGAGAGACTCTCAGTCTCATGCGGCTCGGAGCAGGAGAATCCATGCGGCTTACATAGGGACAGTCCCATGCGGTTCAAAGAGTCTTCCAGCCTCATGCGGCTCGGAAGTATATGCGGCTCACAAACGACCAACAGAGATGTGCGGCTCGATCAACACCACGTGTCCCCGTGGGATCCCTTCACACAGCTGACCATCAAGTAATGGCCTTATTTAATGCTCTGCCGTGATTTGACAGCTGACGGCTTTGGCATAAAGTGTCATGATGGTCCTGTCGTAATGACAGGCTCTTCGAAAACAGAAGAAAATCTCTGACACGATCCAAGATTGCCACGTGGCTACTCCTATGCGGCTCAATTGAAGAAGAACTTCATGCGGCTGGCAAGAATCATCTTCCTGTGGCTCACCAAGAAGCCATCCCATGCGGCTCACAAGTACTATACCTATGCGGCCCACTGAGACGCTGTCTCATGCGGTTCATGGATATTATGCGGCTCTGGCAGGGTCCACCATTAAGACACGTGGCAGAGATTCAATTGCCCCCATGACTTGACAGCCGGTAGCAGGATAATTATGGGACGCGTGGTTTTAAATCAATCAGAGATTTATCAGATCCCAAAAACCATATTTAACGCTATCCTCACAATTAATGAGATCATGTCATATCATTCATGATCAAGCCAATGGGACACGTGGTGAGAGATCCAAGCTTGACACAACCAATCATCAAGATTTAAAGCAATCAGCATTAATCACTCACAGGATTCAATACTATCCACATTTATGGCCCAGATCCTCCACGCTTAAGACTAATGGTCCAGATTGATTAAACAGCAGGCCGCCGCCACTTTGAGAATGGACAATCATTGCAAACCCTAATGATGCTCCCTACTATTATAAATAGCAGGGTGTCATTCCCTTGCAAGACACATATACTGTCGGAGAGAGATACGCATATACAGAGAGACTCCCCCAATAATCAGAGAGAAAATACACAGAGAGAGAAAGAAGCCAGAAGAGTAATAGAGGGAGAGCAAGAAGAGCATTCATTCATCAATGCCAACCATCTCTTCACAGGAGCCAAGGCTGCATACCGATCGTCCAAGGAGTAAGGCAGGGCTGCCGTCGCCTTCCCGAGCCTCTATCGTCACCCTTCAGAATCTAAAATAAATAATTGTACATAGACTACTGTACCTAGATTTTCGTCCCTAGGCTTTCTTTGTACAAGCGAGTTTGTAACATGAAGTAAAAGTCCCGTCCTCCGATAATTGTTCTGTTCTTTTATATTTCATGGCAAACACGATGGCGACTCTGCTGGGGACAAATTTCTCCACGGCTGACGAGTTGGTGACGCAATCGGATGCAGCCAAGCTTGGCTCCACGCAACAGAAGATGGTTGCCCGGTTCGACCAACAGGCGTTCGAAGAAATGCTTTCCGACAAGAGCGCTGGCCCGATCCAGAAGCGAGCCCGCACGAAGAAGGCCCGCAAGGAGTGGAGACCCCGATCCTTCATTTCTACTGAAGCTCTTGCAGAAATACCCTCTGTTATTCAAGACGGCGAGCAAGACTCTCCTGCGGCCCTACTTCAGACCGCAGGCAACTCTGCTGTCCCCAAGTCCGGCAGAAAAAAATACTATGATGCTGGACTTGCAGGGGCAAAGAGGAACTCTACGCGATTCGAGCCGCATAAGGGTGCTAGCCGCATGGAAAAAGATCATGCGGCCACATCCGCTAGCCGTATGAAAAAAACTCATGCGGTCACATCTGTCAGCCGCATAGCTTATGCGGCTACAGTTGCCAACCACACGGATGAAGCTTATGCGGTTACTGAAGTCAATCGCTTGTAGAAAACCCATGCGGCCACAATTGCCAACCGCATGCGGCCAGCCTGCATGATCGCGACTCCTACTAATCGCACCAAAGCAACTCATCCGGCAGCTAAAGACAGCCGCATGCAGACAACCTGTACGGTTCCCAATCCTAGCCGTATAGCGGCTGTTTCATGCTTCTCTCAATCAGTCTTCGACCGTCTCTCATGCGGTCCTGACCCTGATGATTCTCTGGATGATAAGCCAGACTCTATGATATTCCACTTGGACTCTTCCTATTACGCACCCGCGAGTGCTAAATAGAAGAAGTCTAGGACAGCGCGGGCCCACCAAGCCCAGTCAGCTGCCCCAACCTCTGACTATCAGGGCGTCCCGCTAATTATTACGCAGGCCTCGGATGGGAAGTTGTACAGAAACACTCGAGTCCAGCCCCCGGCGGCAGACGGACAAAGAGGTTCACAAAAGTCTTCCAAAATCTCGGGAGCAAACAGGGTCGGTCCAGACCCGTCTGACTTGCGTGAGGCCATCCTCCACAAACGCAAGGAAAGAAAAGACGCATCGGGATACAAAGAGTCCTCCTACGGATGTCACTGCACCCAAATCATCGTCAACTGCTGCTGCAATGACACGACAATGCGAGAGGACCGACAGTCTGTCTTTCAAAGACTGCAACAGCCATCTTCAGAAGACGAGACACTACCCGTCTTCTCCTGTAACTCTGCTCGAAAAGTCCCCGCTGATGGAAGGAGGAAGAAGATAAATGTTTCCAGCCCGAAGACCTCAACCAATGCAACTAAAAGACTGTCGTCTAAGCGGGTGCCCACCACCGGAGTTTTCCAAGGTACTCGCTCTAAGACGAAATCTGCTACAGTGGGAGGCCCGTCGTCCGTGATGCAGGGGGTTGCTGGGGCTGGGGGTAGCACCCCTCCGAGCCTCCACAACAATCCAATATTCTAAGAAGACGAGCCAGGGGAGATAACTCTTCCATCAGATACAGCTGAGGCTGGCAACTTTGAGGGCGTCCACGACTCTCAAGATGAAGCAAGCTCTGAAGCCGGGGGTACTATTCCCTCCGAGTCCGAACCAGAAGAGAATATTCCCACATATCCCGATGACTTCTCGGTACATGGGTATGACTCGGAGGATACATCCTCCACCGTCCCTTCCGTTTCTCATCATATAAGGACGGTGTTCATGACAGACAGCAATCAAAGTGGTTCCAGTGATCGCCAGCGCATCGATACTCTGGAGGCCATACTACAGGCCCTGGTCAAATCAGTAGATGAAATCAAGGCGGCTCTTCCAACTCTGCAAGGAGGAACACCTGGCCAAACAAGCACGGGTCCCGCGGTCAATGCGGACTCGAACTCAGCGGCACCGAACCCGTACAATAATCCTTCCGAAGTAACAGCCCCTACCGTGACAGATGAGGCCCGAGAAGTAAGAAGAGAGGTTCATGAGCTCCGAGCCATGTTCCATGCCCGAGAAAACGCTCAAGACCTCAGAATACGGCAACCATACCCTGCTGAATGGAGGGATGTTCCATTCCCACCAAGATATAAGCCGTTCAATATCAACCGTATGATGGCAAGACCTCAGCAAGTCGGTACATCACTTACTTCGAGGTCACCATCGACCATCTGCCCCATGATGATGCTATCCTCACGCGATTATTCATTGGGCCATTGGAAGGAGTCGCCTTCGACTGGTATCGCAATCTGCCGGACAACTGCATTCACTCCTTCACCGGCTTCAAGCGCCTATTCTTGGAGAGATTCTACGAAGTAGGGCAGGACTTCACCATGTCCACCCTCATGGACGTCGTCTAAGGGAAAAAGGAGCTGACAAGGAACTACATTGAGCGATTTTGCCAAACCGCCATGAAGCTACCCTCCGAAAATCCAGACTCCTCTTTAATTGAAATTTGCCAAAAGAGACAGCTTCCAACGATCATTCTCTGGATGGGCGAAAGTCAATTCAAAGATTGGAAGACGTTCATCATCAGTGCCACAAGCGCCGAAGAATGATTGAAGAAGGCTCGCCAACTGGGATTGCACATCTCGGAAGGAGAAAACAAGGGCAAGCGTCCCAACAACGATAATGGGGGTAGCCCCTCCAACAATCGGGATAGCAAAGGAAAGCAGGCTATGGTGGCCGATACAGCACAAAAACCTGAGCCGAAGCCAGTAAACAAACAATGGCCGCAAATCACTTACTCCTTCGAAGACGGTCACGTCAAGCCCATCTTGGACATGCTCATACAAGGGGACAGAATTCAGCTTCCTCCACCAAGATGGGAACCGCGGCCGACAGAGATGGAGAATCCAAAGTACTGCCATTATTATCCCTATGTTCATCATGCTACACACGATTGCTACCAGCTGAAACGGTACATCCAAAACCTTATCGACTCAAACGCTCTGGCCATTGATTTCGAAGAGGTAACCGTGGCGGCCAATATGGTGTCCGTACAATTCGGCAGCTTCCCTCCGACAGAGACTCAAGAAGGGGTGATCCCCGTCCCTCTAGCGACAATGGAGATTACCAATCTTCCACCTCCCCGAGATCAGGCTGCCGGTCTAGTACCCCTCACCACATCACGAGGAGAGGTCATGTGGATCCATCCAGACTTGGTGTCAGAAGTGACTCGGCCCACACCATCTTCCACCGACAAGAAGAAAAGTGGAAAAGTCAGGACCTGCCACACAATTTCGGCAGACAACGAGGAAGCTACAGCCGTCGTCACGCGGTCCGGAGCACAATCCCAACCTGTGGTTGACAATCCAGCTGAAAATCATCAACCCACTACAACTGATGCTCCGGGACCGGCTCAGCCTTCGACGACCGACAAGCCTAGGCCGAGGGAGACTCGCTTCGATAAATCCCTCCGAAAAGAGGCAGCCTAAGGGCTAGAGAGGCCCTACAACTTTGACATTTTAACGCAATTGGTTAACACACCGGCCAAGTTGTAAGGCTCTCCAAGGACGTTCGTATTGCATTAAGCGAAGCACTCCAAAATGCCGATGTCTATCTGGCTCAATCCAACCTCATCGGGGAGGACTCACCTATGGATCTCCAGGACATTGCCTGTACGGGCGTAATGCCGAACATCGTCTTCACTCCGCAGGACATGCTCATCAAGACCAACCTACATGATCGCCCGCTATACTATACGGGATACATCGGCGACGTAAAGGTGGATCGGATACACATTGATCCTGGTTCTTCTATAAGCATCATTCCGAAGGGTCTGCTACATCATCTCCACATTCCAATGCATCACCTGACACCTACAAGCACCGCCGTTAGCGTTTTTAATTCGGACATGAGCTACCCAATCGGGAAGATTCGTCTGAAGTGTCAGATTGGCGATCTCCAATTCGAAGTCACCTGCTACGTCATAGATGCAGACACTTCTTACAACATCCTCTTGGGGCGCCCATAGATACACGATTATATGATCGTGCCTTCCACGCTGCACCAGTGCTTCAAATATGTCGACAAATACGGCTTCGTGAGGACGGAATTTGCTGATATCGATCCCTTCAAAGGGGTCGAATCTTACTACTCAGACTCCTGCCTTTATGAAAAGTCGAAGAAGCACCTTGGTGAAGGAGATGTACAAGCTCATAACGAGACAGCTTCGGGATCAGAAGAACCTCTGACGATCCACCTCCAAGCTCGCAAACCGGGCAAGTTCGTACCCCTTTCTGTCACTCTGCGGAAGGACGCGATCAGCCTCTCGGTGCAGGAAGAGCAGATGATAATCCGGCTGCCAAGGTCCGGCCAAGTGCCGAGACCCACAACGGGGCCATTAACAATCAGACTGCCGAGAGTCGGTCAACCCCAAACGGAGAAGCTCAATCCCTCCGATAGGCCACTGACGATACGCCTTCCCAAGAAGGATCGTCACCCCGATGCGAGGTCTGACACTTCTAGCGAATCGGCCACTCCTTGCTCCACATCAAATGCCAAACTGGGGGTCGCTAGTCTGCCAACGACTCCACGCTCTGCTCCATCAACTGAACCACTGACAATCAAGCTTCCCAGGTCGTCCTCTCGGTCTTTATTTACACAGGGGGTAGCCGAAGAGGAACCAGAGCTAGCCAAGTATGTGGCTGCCCACACTGATGTTCCCTCCGCTGATGATGTAATCCCCCTAGAAAAGATACCTTACTTCATCAATAAAGGGTTATCTTTGAACTACACCGAGCTCAATAAGCTATGTACAATGTATGCTATGGAACCAGGTATAGGCACTCACCTACACACACAGGTGACAAAGGTGTACACCGCAATCCAACTTACTCCAGTAGAAGACACTTACCGAATAATTGAGGGAAGGGACCATCCAATCATCTTTGGCCGAAAGGACGACCCGCATCCCTTCACCATAGAAGAAGCCGACCTCGGGTCAGATGCCGGGAGACTGCCTCTGTATCTCTATAGCCCTCAATCTAAATATCTCATGCAGAAATAGGGGTATGATCTGGAGACGACGCCAGGTTTGAACTATGGCACTGGGCGACGATTACCTTTGAAGCCGCCAGTCCCGACGGGCAAACCACGAGACTACTATAGCAAAACTCGATGCGGGTTGGGGTATAAAATACCTACTACGACCCCTGAGAGTTCAGATGAAGAATGCGACTGGCAGTCACATTCAACCAGGTTACCAACTTCGGACTCGGATACCAGCATCGGAGATGTGTTCAGACAAGTCATGACAGTCAATATGGCATTCGCCGACGCTTACGAAGAAGACGAAGACATCTCCGAAATCTTCGAGCTAGAGTCGTGGGCCCAGCAATTGGACGCACAATGGGAAAAGTGGTTCGAACAGAGAGAACCTCCTATTGAAGATGAGGTCATACAAGTGGATCTCGGCAGCGAATCTTCTCGAAAACCGATCTTCGTCAGTAAAAGCCTAGCAGACGAAGAGCAGGAGTCGCTACTAGAACTTGTCAGAGAATACATTGATGTGTTCGCCTGGAGCTATGAAGACATGCCAGGGTTAAATCCCGACATTGCTCTTCACAAACTCAACATTCGGCCAGATGCGAAGCCAGTCAAACAACAACAGCGACGCTTCCGCCCAGGCATCATGGACGCGATCGAAGCCGAAGTCAACAAACTGATAGCCAGCGGCTTCATTCGTGAGGAGCAACATCCCGATTGGGTCGCCAATATAGTACCCGTCCTCAAAAAGAATGGGAAGATTCGAATCTGCATCGACTTCCGTAATCTGAACGAGGCGTGCCCCAAAGATGAATTCCCCCTTCCTATCACAGACATCATGATCGACAATACCTGCGACTTCGAACGTATGTCATTCATGGTTGGCTTCTCGGGGTACAACCAAATCAAAATGTCTTCTGATGACGAAAAGCATACATCATTCCGAACGCCAATTGGCACGTACTGTTACACAGTCATGCCTTTCGGTTTGAAGAATACTGGCGCCACATATCAAAGAGCCATAAGCATCATCTTCAAAGACCACTTACATAAGACAGTGGAGTGCTATGTTGACGATATAGCCGTTAAGAGTCGCTGCAAGGGAGAACATCTGCAGGATCTAAGGACGGTATTCGACCTAATACGAGCGCACAATTTAAAATTGAACCCCACAAAGTCCTTTCTAGGCGTATCCAGCAGAAAGTTCTTGGGCTTCATCATCACGACACAAGGTATCCATGTAGACCCTGAGAAGATGAAAGCAATCATGGAGATGGGTCCCCCGAAAAATCTCTGCGAACTCAGAGGCCTCCAAGGGAGGCTAGCTTACATCAGGAGGTTCATTTCTAACCTCTCCGGGCGATGCCGACCGTTCACGCACCTCATGAAGAAAGGAGTCTCATTCGTATGGGACGAGGAATGTCAGCGTGCTTTCGACAGCATCAAAGAAAATTTGTCAAATCCTCTAGTTTTGGTGGCCCCGGTTCCTGGAAAACCATTCCTGCTCTATGTACGAGCAATGGAACACTCCCTCGGGGCTCTGCTGGCACAAAACAACGACGCAGGCCATGAGCAAGCCATATATTACCCCAACTAAATGATGATTGGGCCAGAGCACCGATACACCGCTGTGGAGAAGGAATACCTCGTCGTGGTGTTCGCCATTCAGAAAACGCGACAGTTCACCGGACAAACGATACATGTGATCTCACGAGTCAACCCTCTCAGGGTCCTCATGACTAAACCAGGGGCACTCAGCTCTCGCCTCACTACATGGGCAATATTACTGTTCCCTTATCATATGATCTTCGTCCCACAAAAGGCAGTCAAAGGTCAATCCCTAGCAGACTTCTTAGCAGCCAACCCAGGCTCGGAGTCCTCCAGAATATATGAAGAGATCCCAGATGAGGTCGTCGACTCGCATGAAACCTCTCACGATAATATATGGCAAATGTTCTTCGACGGTACTTCGAGGACCGGACCTAAAGGCAATACAGTCGTCGGAGTCGGGGTAGTGCTGATCTCCCCTTTCGGATTGGTGATTAACCGCGCTTATTCCCTCACAGATCCCTGCTCTAATAATGTGGCCGAGTACAACGCTCTGGTCATTGGCCTCCAACTCGTAAGAGAGCTGGGGGTAGAATACCTTGAAGCATACGGCGATTCCCAACTAATCGTTAATCAGATCCGGGGCTCATACGAGGTCCACCACGAAGACATGATCCCTTATCACCAAATAGAGATTGACATCATCTCGTCGTTCGAGGGGTTCTTCATCGAACTTGTCCCCAGACTCTGAAATATCGAAGCTGATGCCTTAGCTGGTCTTACCACTTCCCTAGAAGTTTCAAACTATGATTGCCAATCAGTGGATGTGATAGGCCACGAACTGGTCTGTCCCAAGAATAATGTGTAATTCGTGGCGAGTTATTCCGCATAGACGATCGATGATGCCCCAGATTGGAGACAACCATTCATCGACTTCGTCGTCCACGACATCCTGCCCGAGAACCTAAAGGAAGCCACTTCCATCAGACGGCGTTCTCTCAGATTCTTCTACAATACATAGACAAAAATGCTGTATCGCCGCTCCTACGACGGATTACTACTTCGGTGTCTGTCAAATGCAGAAGCCGTACGAGAAGCTCATGAAGGTATCTGCGGGGCCCACTAGCCTGGTCCTAAATTATAAGACCGTCTTCGACGAATGGGCTACTATTGGCCCACGATGGTGGCAGATGCGATAGATTATGCTAGAAAATATAAGGCCTGCCAAGTCCACGCGGACTTCATTCACCAACCATCCGAGTTTCTACATCCGACAGTGGCGTCCTGGCCATTCGAAGCATGAGGAATGGATATCATTGGTCCAATCACCCCACCTTCCTCCCAAGGACATCGCTTCATACTTGCGATCACTGATTACTTCTCCAAATGGGCGGAAGCTGTCCCACTCACAAAAGTTAAGACTTCAAACGTGATCAGCTTCCTTAAGCATCACGTCATCTACCGCTTTGGACTGCCCCGAAGGATCATCCATGATAATGGTCCGCAGTTTGCAAGCCACGCATTCTATTAGTTTTGCGATAAGCACCGTATTCAGAATGTCGCTTCGATACCGTACAACCCGGCAGCGAACGGGTTGGCAGAGGCATTCAACAAAACAATCATCAAACTCCTCAAAAAGTTTGTCTCCTCCAACAAACGCGACTGGAACGAGAAGCTCGACGAATGCTTATGGGCTTATCGCACCACAGTTCGAACAGCCACCGGGAATACACCATTCTCCCTGGTGTACGGGAGTGAGACAGTCCTCCCATTGGAGACTCAGATCCCCTCACTACGTGTCGTCCTCACACATCAATTGACGACAGACGAAAACAACCATCGTCGGCTATAGGAATTGGAGGCACTAGATGAAAAGCGCCTCTTGGCTCAGCAACGAATTGAGCTATACCAAGCACGCATCTCCGGAGCCTTCAACAAGAAGGTCAAAATTAGAACATTCCAGGTGGACGATCTCGTTCTGGCAGTCCGTAGGCCGATGGTCATGACTCACAAGACCGCCGACAAATTCCAGCCAAAGTGGGAAGGCCCATTTATCATTGAGGCAGTATTCTCCAACGGTGCTTACCGTCTCGCAAAACAAAACGGAGACTTGCTCATGTTGCCCGTCAACGGCAAGTTCCTGAAGAAATATTATGTCTAAATGACATTCTCTCCAGATCATCGAGTCATGTACCCGCTGGTTCCGCTGAACTCACATCCACAACATTTTAGATTATCGAGTCATGTACCGGCTGGTGCCGCTGAACTCACCTCCATATTCCCTTCAGATTATCGAGTCATGTACCCGCTGGTGCCGCTGAACTCACACTTTCTCAATATTCTAAATTACCGAGTTATGTACCCGCTGGTGCCTCTGAACTCACATTCCGGTCACTCTTTCAGATAGTAAGTCACGTATGATTATACCTCTGAACTTTCTTCCTGGAAGAGATCCTCCCTCATGATCCACTACCCGTACTCACAGTGCACAAAAAGGGTAATCGATCCACAAATTTCCGAAACGGCCATGTCCTCATTACCTCTGAGTCGTTTTCACTTCCACCAAAAATAAACCGCCCCCTCGCATAGAACTTCCATGTTCTCCTACCTTTGAGTCGTTCTATGTACCCCCTCTTCATTGAGCCCACTCCTGCCATGTCCTCATTACCTCTGTGTGGGAAGGCTCCGTCGAAGAAACCTTCATGCTTGCCATGTCCCCATTACCTCTGAGTAAGTATGTCGGTTCCCTTTTAACCTATTATCTGTACCCACAACTAGAGTACGACAAGGATAATAGGTCCACAAATGTCCTCTGTTGACCACAAATGTCCTCTGTTGACTGCAAATGTCCTCTGTTGACCACAAATGTCCTCTGTTGACCACAAACGTCCTCTGTTGACCATAAACGTCCTCTGTTGACCACAAATGTCCTCAGTCGACCACAGATGCTGTACCGGATCTCCAGTACGTGCCCATCCCTTCCCTATCATGCCTGAGAGCCCAGCTGCTCCTTGGCATTCTCCTGAATGCCAAAAACTTCTATAGCTGTCTTACCGCGAAGTTGTTCTAGGTATTCATCTCCAAAACTTGTTACTCGTACCTAAAACCAAGGTACGCCCAGGGTGACGGGTCCACAAATAATCCTCCAGCAAGTCCAATTCTACAAACGCTACAAGTACAAGAAAGAGAAGATGAGTTGAAACATGCTCATTCATTCAAAATTCAAAGTGCTACATCATTTAGGATCACATCCTTTACAAAATCAAAACAAAAAGACGAAAAAAAAACAACAGCAAAAGAAAAACAGAAAGCTGATCACTGCTCCGGGGCACATAACGCCCTGAGACGGTCCGTCAGCAAGGCAACCGACCGCTCAAACCTCTGGGTAGCTCGACGTTCCACCTCTTGGGTCAGCACCGCCTCGTCCTCCAGTTGAGCATGGGCTTGCCAGTTATCCTCGAATCTCTTAAAGGCCCGCTCCAGGTTGACAGAAGATCGAAAAACCCTCTCGGCCTCCCGAGCGATCGACTCCTGTTCCGTACGAGCAACCTCCAGCTCTGACTCTAAGAAGGTCAACTCCCTCTAGAGTGCGACAATTCGCTCCTTCGTGTCAGCGATTCCAAGAGAAGCAGACTCTTCCCGAGCCCGACAAGCCTGACTTCGACGACCCAGCCTGTCATACGAAACGGAGAACTTGTCAAGGTCCCCCTGCACAACTGGCCCGGCAGTATCTCGAGCGAGATTGATCCTATCCCGAGAAGCAATAAGGAAGCCCCGCTCCCGTTCAATCGCAGCAGGCAAGCCCGCCTGCCATATCGCCAGCAATTGGGTCACAAGCTGATCAGCCTCTGCCAACTTAGGCTCCAGGAGTACAGCCAACCCCACCCCGCCAGGAAGAGACTTCAAAGTTGCAACCTGACCGCGAGCGTACCGTAGAGACAGAGTAAAAGGGGTCCCCCATTCTACAGCAGCATCTACGCCCCTCTTTAAATGGCGATAAAAGCTGTCGACCACATCCTGCGTCACCTCGTCTAGAGCCTCCGAGGAAGCCGGTGTCAACGGAAGTGTAGCCGGCAACGCTGAAGAAGACGTAATAGAATCTGCCGCTCCTACCATAAGAGAAACAAACTCCACACGGAAGGACGCATGAACAGCGGCCAACTCTTCTTCAGCAGCCCGCAGAACTTGAATGCTCGGCAGGGTCGAGAGGTCAATCTTCGGAGCCGTATAATCAGCAGAGGATGAGGCGGAGACCATCGCCAGCTCCATTCCCATCTGCCCGCGGCTGGCGGGAGGCCCCTCGGCATGAGACGGCGAAGGAGAGGAAACACTCCTTTCTTCGAGATCGCGGCAAGCCGAGCCTTCCCCAAGAACATCCGCGGTGGAAAGTAAAAGGTCAGGACCTGTAGGGCCAGGGCAACCATGAATCGATTTGACCCGGAGGATATGTTGATAGAGCAAATAAGCACCCTCACTAGTCAATATTTGGCTTATCTTACCAGTGGAGGAGTGTGGAGGCTGAGGTTCGCCTACAGCCACCGCAGCCTCTTCACCAGCAGTCTCCGAGTCAGGTATAATAGACTCCTCCGCCCCTGCACTCTCGGGAGGGGATGCAACGAGATCGGCGTCGCCTTACTGAAGTTCAGCGATCTCGGAGACAGGCCCGAGGAAACCTTCGTCACCCCGGGCCGAGGCCTCAGCAACCTGGGAGTTCCCAGCCGCCGCTGAGAGAGCCCCCGTAGAAAGGACCGTGGTACACATGTCGCTAATCAAAGCAGCAAGGGCCAGATCAACTCCAGGGGCAGCAGACGGTTCAGGAGAGCCTGGTTCGTCAGACGCCTACAAAGAAAAAATAGTCAGGTCATATCTCCAAGAGAAAAGAAAGCCACAACAAGGAGATAGCTCCGACATAGTCGTACCTTCGGAGCAGCGTCATCATCCTCACTCCTCTCCGTAATAAGTAGCCTACGAGGTCCGACCGCAGCTCTCTTCACGGAAAAGGCCACCGCTCCGCCAGTAGACTCACACCTGCCTCGCTTACGCGAGGAACCAGGCACGGCATGCGGTAGTTCTACCCGCACCACCTCCGAGACAGGTGGCAACTGATCTACCGCCTCATCTAACACGACCGACGGTTGATCCATCATCATCTCATCTGCCATGATGGACGGCTGACCCGCCGCTGCTTCACCACCAGAAGAGAGAGAGTCCTCGTCGTCCCGCTCGTTGTCTTCCTCAATTGTGTCAAAGGACTCGGAATCGGGCGTAGGAACTCTATTCACCCCTTTCTTCTTTGCCCTCGACACCGTAGCCTTCTCCGCCAGACAAGTGCCCACGATGAAGCTAGTCCTCGGGTCAAAATCGAGAGGAGGCTGATTTGCCGTAACATGATATAAGGCCGCCATATACAAGATTTCCTCTATCACGTTTGCCGCAGAAACCGAGAAGCTAGTTCGAGTATGACAAGTGTCATAGTAGCTCCATGCCCTAATACCATCGAGAATGCTACCCTCAAATCCCAGGCAGGAACTGGGACGCCCAAGGAATATTGACTGTACCCAAATTGACGGGCAAACCTACTGGGCAAGTAGGGCTCTAAGTACACAGTGTTGCGATTGCGATAAAACAAAATGCGCCGGGCGAATGTTACGCAGCCAGAAACGCATCTTCTCAGGTAAGAAATGAGGAGGTCCAACACCGTCGACATGAACACTCCTCACTTCCTGGTCGGTAAAACGGGGAACGGACACAAAGAAATCATATCCGTCCACCCTCGCTAGTATCCTCCGACACGCCGGCATGGTAATACATTCCCAAGGCTGATGGTGATACCTGAAAAGAAAAGCGTCGTCGTCCGTAACACCATCTCCCGTCCCAGGCCTTATCAAAGACTGATAATGCAACAACAGCCATCCCAGCAAGTAATGATAAGGCAACTCTATACGTTCAAAATCCATCGCCACGTCACGAGCGACGACCTTGGACGAGAAAGCACGGAGACCATGCTGAATGCTGCACACCATAGCAGAAAGAAGAGCCAGCCTGACCCCAAAGGCCAACTTCACGGCCGAAAGAATGAAGTGATGGCCAATCCTCTCAATAGCACCTGCCCCTCCTGAGACCACACAATTGCGCAGCCATACCATTAAAAACCCTGCCAAGAGTGCCTTC
Organism: Iris pallida; assembly: GCA_029216955.1. Classification (NCBI taxonomy): domain Eukaryota; kingdom Viridiplantae; phylum Streptophyta; class Magnoliopsida; order Asparagales; family Iridaceae; genus Iris; species Iris pallida. Next base: position 3,491,302 of record JANAVB010020598.1, on the reverse strand, counting down.
TCTGACAGCCGTCGAGTACTATAATAAAAATAGCTGAAGGAGTCAATCTGGCTCCCAAATTTGTCACCCTTAGACTTCGACCTCCTAGCAGTCGACACCAAGTCTTCTACTTTCCTAGAAGTTTGACGATCTCGGGAAGTAACTCGGCCAGCAACACTGAATTTGAAGAGATATGAGACCCAAGAGTTGGTATGGGGAGCGTCCCCTTCCGAGCTATCATTTTTCTGGATAGCCGTTCGGTGAAAGGTGCTATGATGACACAACAGTTCTTGATACACAGTGATAAAGCCTGGGAATCGTCGATCCAAATCTTGGAACTCCTTATTCATCGGAGTGTACGCTCCGAAGGGTTCGTCTCCCCAGGGGAGCTTGGAGACAGCATACATCTCATGAAGAGCGAGCCCCAACTCCCCTACAGGTGTGAAGAAAGTTCCCGTCCAATGATTATACATCTCCAGAAGGGCCATAAATAATGGCTTATTAACGGGCAATCCGTGGCTGGTACCCCGGATAGCATCATAAAGATTGACTTCTCGCAAAAATTCCTCGTAGTTCTACAGAATCCACGAGGTCAGGTTAGCCCACAGGGGAATGGGGTGTAACCAGCTCGACAGCACCAATCTGCCAACAAGATAGGACCCCTTGCGAGCAAGCTGGCTCAGGAAGGTATCAGCCTGAGAGAATGAGAAGTTAGGACCGAGTGTGTTGATAAAGGTACCCGGAGCTAACCCCATCACAGATCGACTGGCCGGATCCTTGACCGTGTATACTGACCCAGTAGTTTTGTTGTAACGGATGTTACCAACAAACATCTCCGGTCTGGTGGGAGTGAGGGAGTCTGTCATCTGCCTATCCAATAAGATCATGTTGAACCACGTAAAAGGGAAATGACGCTTCATAATGGGGATGTGAATCGGCATCCCGTCCAGATTAAAATCCCAAATCTCGGAAATATCCAGCACTCGGGAGTTTTCTATGATCAACGCATCCCCAAAGAGGAAGACCGGTCTCAGATGCTTCCTATTAGGCTTTCCGGAGCTCATCATGTCACTAAGGAATTAGAAAGATTGAACCCTGATAGCATTTAGTCGCTCCAAAGGTTCATTAATAAGGAGCTTCTCGGACACTTGACGAACTAAATCGTCCCGTCGTACATCCACGGCAAACTGATTCGAGCCAATCAGAAGTTCCCCCGCAGGATTTACTGACAGATTCACTGAAGAAAGACAAAAGAAACAAGGTCAAAAAGATAGCCGAAACACAAACTACTTGATGCTTATGCGGCTTAGCTCTGCATAGCCTCATGCGGCTCAGTTTGAAAGAGCTCATGCGGTTCAGTTCGAATGAGCTTATGCGGTTCGGTTCGAAATGAGCATATGCGGTTCAGTTCGGATGAGCTCATACGGTCCAATTCGAATAAGCTTATGTGGTTCGGCTCGAAATAGGCTTATGCGGTTCAGTACGGATGAGCTTATGTGGTCTAGTTCAAATGATCTTATACGGTTCAGCTCGAAATAGGCTTATGCGGCTCAGTTTGAAAAAGCTCATGCGGTCCAGTCCAGATGAGCTTATGCGGCCCTGATGATGAAGTAGTTATGCGGCTGCAAACAATAATTTTCATGCGGCTCAGGCCTGGGTCATATCCCATGCGGCTCAAACATGAGTCGGACACGCAGCACATTTGGAAATACAGGCTCGCGTATAAGATATGCGGCGTAGCCATGACAGTTCATGTTGATGGTCCTACCAGCAATAGGCGGGTGAACGTCGGGATAAAAATAGGCACGTCAGTCGGCAGAGGTAGTCTTCTTGTCCGTAGCAGCGGTAGTCTTCTTGGGAGCCATTGTCGATCGTTGATGGGAGAAGATGAAAAGGAAGTCGACAACAAGGAGTTCGAGCAAAGAGAGAAGGTAAAGAAACCCTCAAAGAATAAATTACTCCTATTTATAGGCGAAGGAGGCTCGTAAATCAATAAACGCCTCGATCCGTACGTCGCCTAAAAGAATAAAGGCAAAACGCTTCGGTCAAAGCAAAACTGACCCTTGGGATCCTCCCCCAAAAGGCGGCATTAATTCAAAAAACGAATCAAAGGCATTTAATACAAAAGATTTGCACACGTGGTTGGAACACGTGGCAAAAAGTCTATGCGGCCTAACAGTTCATGCGTCCAGATAAATCCATGCGGCTGTACCATCTATGCGGTTAGCAAAGGCCATGCTTCTTATTCAAAGTATTTTAATTTTACAAATTGAAAACTTTGAAGGGGGTCCTGTAGAAGCATAGAAAATATCAGAATGATGCTCTATGCGGCTCGAAACAGGAGAACTCCATGCGGCTCATACAGGGGCAGTCCCATGCGGTTCGAAGAGACTCTCAGTCTCATACGGCTCGAAGCAGGAGAATCCATACGGCTTACATAGGGACAGTCCTATGTGGTTCAAAGAGTCTTCCAGCCTCATGCGGCTCAGAAGTATATGCGGCTCACAAACGACCAACAGAGATGTACGGCTCGATCAACACCACGTGTCCCCGTGGGATCCATTCACACAGGTGGCCATCAAGTAATGGCCTTATTTATTGCTCTGCCATGATTTGACAGCTGACGGCTTTGGCATAAAGTGCCATGATGGTCCTGTCGTAATGACAGGCTCTTCGGGAACATGAGAAAATCTCTGATACGATCCAAAATTGTCACGTGGCTACTCCCATACGGCTCAATTGAAGAACAGCTTCATGTAGCTGGCAAGAATCATCTTCCTGCGGCTCACCAAGAAGCCATTCCATGCGGCTCGCAAGTACTATACCTATGCGACTCACTGAGACGCTGTCTCATGCGGTTCATAGATATCATGCGGCTCTGGCAGGGTCCACCATTAAGACACGTGGCAGAGATTCAATTGCCCCCATTACTTGACAGCCGGTAGCAGGGTGATTATAGGACGCGTGGTTTTAAATCAATCAGACATTTACCAGATCCCAATAACCATATTTAATGCTATCCTCATAATTAATGAGATCATGTCATATCATTCATGATCAAGCCAATGGGATACGTGGTGAGAGATCCAAGCTTGACACAACCAATCATGAAGATTTAAAGCAATCAGCATTAATCACTCACAGGATTCAATACTATCCATATTTATGGCCCAGATCCTCCACACTTAAGACTAATGGTCCAGATTGATTAAACAGCAGGCCGCCGCCACTTTGAGAATGGGCAATCATTGCAAACCCTAATGATGCTCCCCACTATTATAAATAGCAGGGTGCCATTCCCTTGCAAGACACATATACTGTCGGAGAGAGATACGCATATACGGAGAGACTCCTCCAATAATCATAGAGAAAATACACAGAGAGAGAGAGAAGCCAGAAGAGTAATAGAGGGAGAGCAAGAAGAGCATTTCTTCATCAACGCCAACCATCTCTTTACAGGAGCCAAGGCTGCA